>CM044006.1:2595481-2923286 GCA_024085815.1 Flaveria linearis | reverse complement strand
AAACAACAACAACAACAACAACAACAACAACAACAACAACAACAACAACAATAACAATAACAGAATTATGACCCTAACACCCTAGGGTATAGAATTATGACCCTAACACCCTAGGGTATAGAATAGAAACGTGTGATACTCATGATCGTTGCCTCATGGTAAGATTAACTGACTTCTCATGCATGGTGAATTGCATTACGTGTGCACCCATAATGGTAATTTACCTTGCATGATCACCTTAGCTTCACTTACCCTAAGCTAACATCATAGTATTATTTAGATTCATCAAGCACAAAATAATATATTGTCCTTATGTCCATGAGCCAGTATTCCATAATAGCATGTAATAGCAAATAAGCACATAAGCACATTATGTCTAATGATAACTGCATTTTCGTCACATTTTCAGAATTTCAGTCATAACCATGATAGGGTCGGATTTTAATATCCGAGATCAACACTACGTGTGATCACCGAAGTTCCCTGTTACTATGATGTGGTGTGCATACAAGCGTAAAGTTCTAGCATAAAGGTATCCCAAGAAGATAGTCTAGGAGTAATAATGTCTTCCTTTGGGATATTCGGATAAAACGTGTATAATATAAAATCAAGTATGTAGGACATACTTGTATATTATTAGGTATATAGGAATATACCTGTATATCAAGTTTATAGACTTTAGGTAAAATCAAATGCACACAATCCTTAGCATGCATTCTATATGAAGGTTCCTAGGTTATAGTCTAGGTCGAATTCTCCACCTAAATCTCTATAACAAGGCTCTGATACCAATCTGTCACACCCTCGCTTAGAGCGGAACACGAGGATGCAACGGACGGGATCGTCATAACACTTGTATAAATACAGAGATGTAATACATGCAAACTTTCGTGTCATGACGTCCCCCGACACAATGGTGACTTGTGTCGTGGTTAGTCAGTTCCACGACTATCATAGTCTTATTGATTCTAAATCCAAATACACAATGTTCAAATATGGAAAACAAATGACAAATATTACATATGCAAATCTATTGAAACCCTGAGGACTCTGCTAAAGCATCTGCACTAGCTATCCTCTTGATTATGTTCACCTGAAAAGATATGCTCAAAAATGTCAACACATAATGTTGGTGAGTTCCGCAGGTTTAAATTTAAAACATTTGATGCTGTATAGAATTTGATATGGAATCATATCGGCAAGCACAAACCACATAACATGGTTTAAAGACAACCAAACCTAATGACGTATGCATATAAATCTGACGGAATATATTCACCCATGCCTGATTGCTGGCAGCTGTAGTCGGTAACTCCAAGTAAACCGATCTGTCGAGGGTGGGGGTGTCAACCCAGTATACTACCAATACCTAACCGTTGGTTCCCAAACCGGGAATTAATGGTTGTATGAGTATTCCCAAAAATAGCACCATGTATGCATGCAAAACAGTATCACATTGATTCCAAGTATGAAAACAGAATATACAGTGTACAGCATGAAAACGGGTGAGCATACTTTTCCCCATTGATTGAAAACAGTAAAACTTGTATAAAACATAAAAAGGGCCACGAAACTCACCTTGAATTGATGTAATGCACAAAGACTTCACAGAATCAAGCAATGCACGATCAAACACGATCAATACCTATTATTGATTATAACTATGCCTTTAAAACATATTCAGTGCGAATAGATATGTTTGATTGAATTCGAGTCGGTTGGTTAATGTCCACGATTAGTTATATATTTGAGTTTGATTTCATACCTAACGATATTAAGATTTAAAAGGGGATTTCGGACAAGTAATGAAATACTTGTATTTTGATTTATTCGAAAGGAGCATATGTATGTATTCTTTGAAATCGTATAATTCATAATAATTTATTAATTAAAATATAAAAATATAAAATTATAATTACATTTACAAATGATTGTGAAATTATATATTATATAATTTCTATGGTTTTCTATGATTATTTCATAGTTAAATGCGATATAATGCCTATTTTTACAAAAATAATTATTTGTAATACTTATACTACTATTTTATAAAGATTATTAAGTTTTTAAATAAAATAAATTTACAGAAAAACATTTTGTAACATTTTAAATAAGGAAAGTTTATAAAATTATTTTTATAATCTTTAAGAATTTTTCTATATTTTATGGGGTTTAAAATGACTTAAAAAAATAAATGTTGTGGCCGGGGTCGAAACCGGGACCTCACTGTCACCATGCACAACCCGAACCACAGACCAAAGGCCTCAGCCGCGGTAATACCCCGTTTATTTCTTTTTAAACAAGGTTACACAGCTTCCCCTAAATCCCTGAAGAACCCTAATTTGATTTCCCTCAAATTGAACACAAATTCGATGCTGTTAATGACCGAATTCATGGGGCTTTTGTTCCCCATGATCAAACACGTAGAATAGTGTAATCAATTACCTGTTTTGTTGAATTGATGCTAAGAAACACTCGAAGAACAGCCGCGGCTAACTTGAATTCGAATGGTGATCAAACTTGGATGGAATTCAAATTAATTGCACAGGAAAGCTTTGAATGAGTGTAATGATCAATAGCCCCATGTAATTGAGAGTTATAATGCTCGAGGGGTAGTAGTTGATTGAGTTGCAGGTCGTGACATAGGGCAGAGGTTGAATTTGATGTTTTTGTGTGTTTCAGGTGCGAGTTCAAGTTGTATTCGATTGGAAATGTGTATTAAAACGTTCATGTTGACTTAATTTGATTAAAGTGTTGTTTTAGTGGGGTTCTAGGTTAACCGGACAAGGTGAAAATAAAGTGAAAGTTGATGAACGCGTTATTCACTGTTTTAATGCGTTTTTAAGGTTGTTTCGAGTTTTCGATTCTTGTTCACGGGCGGGGGGGTGGGTGTATTTTGAGGTGTTAAAATCAAATTTTTAAGGGGTTTTGGGCTTGCCGGAGTGTCGCCGGAATCCTCACCGCAACTCCGCCGGAAAAACGAAAGGGGCGGGGGGTTGGGTTTGAAAATTTCAAAGTTACAGATTAGTCCCTGCGGTTTCATTGTTATTATTTCATGTTTTATAATTTCTTTTAAACTTTCAGAATTGTTAAAATACCCCCTGGACTTTATGTTTATTATTGTTATTATTATTATTGTTATTATTATTATTATTATTATTATTATTATTATTATTATTATTATTATTATTATTATTATTCTTATTATTATCATTATTATTATAATTACTACTATTATTTTTGTAATTATTGAAATTAATAACGCATTAGAATTTAATTGTTTAAAAAAAATACGGGATGTTACAGTCTCCCCTGCTTTAGGAAATTTCGTCCCGAAATTTTAATCACGAGGAGGCTGAAACGAAAAGATGAGGATACTGGGGTCTTGTTTGGTCCTCACCTTCCCAGTGAACTCTGGACCACGTTTAGATTTACAGTGGATTTTGACAATAGGTATCCGGCTACGTCTGAGTTGTTTGACTTCCTGATCCATAATTTCCACCTGATCAGTGATTTCCATGCCCATGTAACTAACTCCAATTTCTCCCCATCTTTGCTGAACACGGGTTCAACATATATTAAGAATGTTTTGGTTCCAAATAACTCAGTCTCAAAAGTAATTCCTCTCTTTGCTGGTAACTCTCTCTAGAACTTCTCTTTTAAAGTCTTGTTGTTCGAATCCAAGATAGAATTTTTAATGATTTTCAAAGTAAGGATTCAAAAGCGGTTCAAGAAGTGAGGCGCATAATAGGAAAGGTGTTTGTAAACATGTTTGCAAGGTAGCAATATCTAAGTAAGTTTACATACGCAGTTCAACAAACCATGAGTTCAGCTAAGAACATTTACATGACTAGAGTCATGTTCATGAGTTGATAATATCTTTAGCGGAGAGATTGTTTAGGAAGGCTACCATCGCACAATCATGTTTTGATGATAACTCAAAATGAAAGGAATAAACGTTTCCATATAGCTAGGTCAAAATATGAGCACAAAGGGAGGGAAATCGATTTAAGGGTTTTAAGTGCTCCAAGCTTGGAATCAAAATCAACTTAATACGATCGGGTCTCCTTTCAGGTTCAGAAATCATGCTTTGGCTTGATAGGTCGAATCACCAACATTGGTTCACCCTTCAAGTTACTTCATGCTTCTTGTTACTTGATTACAACCATGGTAAGTTGAAGATCAAGAATTGAGATTAGTCATCAAGGTATGGAATTCTTGCCTAGCTTGCTATTAACAAGAAAGTAATCGAAGGTTGACATTTGTCACCAAAATATGAGTTTTAATCCTATTTTGGTGAGATCATGTCATTTGTGAAATGTAAGTTCTAATGCGAATAATTGAAGTCAATCCCCAAGATAAGGAAGCCCCCTAATCCAAAGGATGAAATTTCACCAAACCAACAAATGGGAAACCATTTATCGAAATAGAGATTTATCAAAGTAAGGGAATCTCCCCTGCTTTGATGAGATAGAATTATTTAGGAGATACGATTGTTCTTAGTCATAGGTTGTCTTGCAAACTCTTGCATTTCCCATGGTGCAAGCATTATGAAGTTTGACTTAACGACGAAAGGAAAATTAATATCAATTAGGAATTCGAAAAATTTCAAGTTACATCAGTGTAACAAAGGAAAGATCATGCTAACAAGCTTAAGATCAAGGTTTGAGATAGCAGAGTTTGTTAGGATGATGTTCAAATCTTGAATAATTTAAATCAAGAAGACGAAATCAAGGACAAGAATGATTCGACATTACAATGAGATGTGAACATTTGATTTGCCATCGAAGGGAATACATGGATTCTCAAGATATGAGGTTAGCCATAACCTTATTGAAGACACGCGTACTTATCAGTGATCGTTCATCTCAAGGGTTTCAAGTTAAGTAAATGGATTCGATGATCGAATCAAATCACCATTTACACTTTGCCTAGACAAAGTACCTCGAGATATAGGAATTCCATCTACAGCATTGCCTGTTCTTAGTTATGGAACACATCCTTAAGAGGATTGAGAACCATAAGTAACGGTTTAAAGTTTGAAGGCCATTCGGTGTTTAGGAAAGTGTTCTCGAAGCTTTCGAACTACTGTATTAGTCCGGTAGCTCCTTCGGCTCCACTGAACTTAGTGGGGTTGCAAGAACTGAAATGCTTGTAGGTACAAGCATGTGGAGGGTTAGGACAAATTGAGATTTGAGCAGGGTTCACGTCTTGATTCAGATGATTTAGGAGGATTGGTATACCTCACGTGCTATAATAGTAACAATCTTACGGCTAGAGTTTCCAGATCATGGTATGTTTGACAAGTAGACATTTGAAATATCATTAAGATATTTTATGAGATTTGGGTAATATGAGCTATGCAACATGGAAATAACCATCGAGAATTTGGCATAATAACAATGAGATGTTCCAAGTGTAATCGTTTGATTCATAAATCAAAGTGAGTACGTTGACTAACCAAAGTTTTAGGTCAACCACATCTTTATTGGAAACATGCGTACCTATAAGCAGATACTCATCCCACTCTTCCAACATTGCATGTATTTATTGGTGAGGCACAGACTTTGACGAGATTTTGAAAACTACGGATAACGATTCAAAGTTTATTTTGATAACCATTTGATTTAGGCACACAATGCCTTAGAATATGATTTAAGATTTGTGTGTGCTTTGATAGGAATCAAAGTATAAAAAGAATCACATATGGATCCACTCATCAAGTTCAATAACCCATGCTTCGGTCCATCAAGATCATCACGTAGCCCAGTTTAAGCACATTCTTAGTATACCGGTGATGCTTATATATAGGGTTCCCCGCAGCGTTCCCACCACATCCCGATATACCTTGAATAATACTTAAACTAGTTACATAACATCTTAATTTTCCTCAGCATCATTCCAAAGAATGGCGTAATATAAGTTTGATATGAGCTACCGCAACTTATTATAGGCGGTTTTACCAGTATATAAATGGCTACAGACAAACCTATACATCGGTTCCACACGGGAATGATGACTGTAGAGAAAACATTTTCAAAGTGTAAATAGTTTAATGTGACGTAGCAAGATCCACAAAGCGTACATGTATAGTTTACAACCAAACCAATCCATGCCTCAGTCAATCGGGATCATCACGTAGCCCAGTTTAAACACATTCTTGGTATACCAAGGATGCTTATATATAGGGTTCCCCGCAGCGTTCCCACCACATCCGTGGCATACCTAGAACGATGCCTAAACCAGTTACGTGACATCCGTTTATCCTTAGCATGATCTTAAAGAATAACGTATTGTATGTGTAGAGAGTATCATTACTCCTCTACATTTATGTATTCCACTCTCATTCTAAGCATTAATCAGTAGTTACTGAAACGCTAAGTGGAGATATTTCTCAAAAGATCAATATTATAATTGGAAATACTATGAAGGCTCTAAGTAGGACAGGACTTGAGTAAATGTTGATAATGTTTGATTACCTTTAACAAGGACTTATAATGTTTGATTGCCTTTAACAAGGACTTATAATGTTTGATTGCCTTCAACAAGGACTTACCAGAATTATGACCCTAACACCCTAGGGTATAGAATAGAAACGTGTGATACTCATGATCGTTGCCTCATGGTAAGATTAACCAGACTTCTCATGCATGGTGAATTGCAATTACGTGTGCACCCATAATGGTAATTTACCTTGCATGATCACCCTTAGCTTCACTTACCCTAAGCTAACATCATAGTATTATTTAGATTCATCAAGCACAAATAATATATTGTCCTTATGTCCATGAGCCAGTATTCCAATAATAGCATGTAATAGCAAATAAGCACATAAGCACATTATGTCTAATGATAACTGCATTTTCGTCACATTTCCAGAATTTCAGTCATAACCATGATAGGGTCGGATTTTAATATCCGAGATCAACACTACGTGTGATCACCGAAGTTCCCTGTTACTATGATGTGGTGTGCATACAAGCGTAAAGTTCTAGCATAAAGGTATCCCAAGAAGATAGTCTAGGAGTAATAATGTCTTCCTTTGGGATATTCGGATAAAACGTGTATATATATAAAATCAAGTATGTAGGAACATACTTGTATATTATTAGGTATATAGGAATATACCTGTATATCAAGTTTATAGACTTTAGGTAAAATCAAATGCACATAATCCTTAGCATGCATTCTATATGAAGGTTCCTAGGTTATAGTCTAGGTCGAATTCTCCACCTAAATCTCTATAACCAAGGCTCTGATACCATCTGTCACACCCTCGCTTAGAGCGGAAACACGAGGATGCAACGGACGGGATCGTCATAACACTTGGTATAAATACAGAGATGTAATACATGCAAACTTCTCGTGTCATGACGTCCCCCGACACAATGGTGACTTGTGTCGTGGTTAGTCAGTTCCACGACTATCATAGTCTTATTGATTCTAAATCCAAATACACAATGTTCAAATATGGAAACAAATGACAAATATTACATATGCAAATCTATTGAAACCCTGAGGACTCTGCTAAAGCATCTGCACTAGCTATCCTCTTTGATTATGTTCACCTGAAAAGATATGCTCAAAAATGTCAACACATAATGTTGGTGAGTTCCGCAGGTTTAAATTTAAAACATTTGATGCCGTATAGAATTTGATATGGAATCATATCGGCAAGCACAAACCACATAACATGTGTTTAAAGACAACCAAACCTAATGACGTTATGCATATAAATCTGACGGAATATATTCACCCATGGCCTGATTGCTGGCAGCTGTAGTCGGTAACTCACAAGTAAACCGATCTGTCGAGGGTGGGGGTGTCAACCCAGTAGTACTACCAATACCTAACCGTTGGTTCCCAAACCCGGGAATTAATGGTTGTATGAGTATTCCCAAAAATAGCACCATGTATGCATGCAAAACAGTATCACATTGATTCCAAGTATGAAAACAGAATATACAGTGTACAGCATTGAAAACGGGTGAGCATACTTTCCCCCATTGATTGAAAACAGTAAAAACTTGTATAAACATAAAAAGGGCCACGAAACTCACCTTGAATTGATGTAATGCACAAAGACTTCACAGAATCAAGCAATGCACGATCAAACACGATCAATACCTATTATTGATTATAACTATGCCTTTAAAACATATTCAGTGCGAATAGATATGTTTGATTGAATTCGAGTCGGTTTGGTTTAATGTCCACGATTAGTTATATATATTTGAGTTTGATTTCATACCTAACGATATTAAGATTTAAAATGGGATTTTGGACAAGTAATGAAATTACTTGTATTTTTGATTTATTCAAAGGAGTATATGTATGTATTCTTTGAAATCGTATAATTCAATAATAATTTATTAATTAAAATATAAAAATATAACTTATAATTACATTTACAAATGATTTGTGAAATTATATATTATATAATTTCTATGGTTTTCTATGATTATTTCATAGTTAAATGCGATATAATGCCTATTTTTACAAAAATAATTATTTGTAATACTTATAACTACTATTTTATAAAGATTATTAATGTTTTTAAATAAAATAAATTTACAGAAAAACATTTTGTAACATTTTAAATAAGGAAAGTTTATAAAATTTATTTTATAATTTTTAAGAATTTTTCTATATTTTATTGGGGTTTAAAATGACTTAAAAAAAATAAATGTAGTGGCCCGGGGTCGAACCCGGGACCTCACTGTCACCATGCACAACCCGAACCACTAGACCAAAGGCCTCAGCCGCGGTAATACCCCGTTTTATTCTTTTTAAACAAGGTTACACAGCTTCCCCTAAATCCCTGAAGAACCCTAATTTGATTTCCCTAAAATTGAACACAAATTCGATGCTGTTAATGACCGAATTCATGGGGCTTTTGTTCCCATGATCAAACACGTAGAATAGTGTAATCAATTACCTGTTTTGTTTTGAATTGATGCTAAGAACACTCGAAGAACAGCCGCGGCTAACTTGAATTCGAATGGTGATCAAACTTGGATGGAATTCAAATTAATTGCACAGGAAGCTTTGAATGATGTTAATGATCAATAGCCCCATGTTAATTGAGAGTTATAATGCTCGGAGGGTAGTAGTTGATTGAGTTGCAGGTCGCGACATAGGGCAGAGGTTGAATTCGATGTTTTTGTGTGTTTCAGGTGCGAGTTCAAGTTGTATTCGATTGGAAATGTGTATTAAAACGTTCATGTTGACTTAATTTGATTAAAGTGTTGTTTTTAGTGGGTGTTCTAGCCGTTGAACGGCCGAAAAATAAAGTGAAAAGTTGATACGCGTTAATTCACTGTTTTAATGCGTTTTTAAGGTTGTTTCGAGTTCGATTCTTGTTCACGAGGCGGTTGGGTGTATTTGAGGTGTTAAAATCAAATTTTTAAGGGGTTTTGGGCTTGCCGGAGTGTCGCCGGAATCCTCACCGGAACTCCGCCGGAAAAACGAAAGGGGCGGGGGGTTGGGTTTGAAAATTTCAAAGTTACAGATTTGGTCCCTGCGGTTTCATTGTTATTATTTCATGTTTTATAATTTCTTTTAAAGTTTCAGAATTGTTAAAATACCCCCCTGGACTTTATGTTATTATTGTTATTATTATTATTGTTATTATTATTATTATTATTATTATTATTATTATTATTATTATTATTATTATTATTATTATTATTATTCTTATTATTATCATTATTATTATAATTACTACTATTATTTTTGTAATTATTGAAATTAATAATGCATTAGAATTTAATTGTTTAAAAAAATATGGGATGTTACAGTCTCCCCTGCTTTAGGAAATTTCGTCCCGAAATTTTAATCACGAGGAGGCTGAAACGAAAAGATGAGGATACTGGGGTCTTGTTTGGTCCTCACCTTCCCAGGTGAACTCTGGACCACGTTTAGATTTACAGTGAATTTTGACAATAGGTATCCGGCTACGTCTGAGTTGTTTGACTTCCTGATCCATAATTTCCACCTGATCAGTGATTTCCATGCCCATGTAACTAACTCCAATTTTCTCCCCATCTTTGCTGAACACGGGTTCAACATATATTAAGAATGTTTTGGTTCCAAATAACTCAGTCTCAAAAGTAATTCCTCTCTTTGCTGGTAACTCTCTCTAGAACTTCTCTTTTAAAGTCTTGTTGTTCGAATCCAAGATAGAATTTTTAATGATTTTCAAAGTTAAGGATTCAAAAGCGGTTCAAGAAGTGACGCGCATAATAGGAAAGGTGTTTGTAAACATGTTTTGCAAGGTAGCAATATCTAAGTAAGTTTACATACGCAGTTCAACAAACCATGAGTTCAGCTAAGAACACTTACATGACTAGAAGTCATGTTCATGAGTTGATAATATCTTCAGCGGAGAGATTGTTTAGGAAGGCTACTATCGCACAATCACGTTTTGATGATAACTCAAAATGAAAGGAATAAACGTTTCCATATAGCTAGGTCAAAATATGAGGACAAAGGGAGGGAATTCGATTTAAGGGTTTTAAGTGCTCCAAGCTTGGAATCAAAATCAACTTAATACGATCGGGTCTCCTTTCAGGTTTAGAAATCATGCTTTGGCTTGATAGGTCGAATCACCAACATTGGTTCACCCTTCAAGTTACTTCATGCTTCTCGTTACTTGATTACAACCATGGTAAGTTGAAGATCAAGAATTGAGATTAGTCATCAAGGTATGGAATTCTTGCCTAGCTTGCTATTAACAAGAAAGTAATCGAAGGTTGACATTTGTCACCAAAATATGAGTTTTAATCCTATTTTGGTGAGATCATGTCATTTGTGAAATGTAAGTTCTAATGCGAATAATTGAAGTCAATCCCCAAGATAAGGAAGCCACCCTAATCCAAAGGATGAAATTTCACCAAACCAACAAATGGGAAACCATTTATCGAAATAGAGATTTATCAAAGTAAGGGAATCTCCCCTACTTTGATGAGATAGAATTATTTAGGAGATACGATTGTTCTTAGTCACAGGTTGTCTTGCAAACTCTTGCATTTCCCATGGTGCAAGCATTATGAAGTTTGACTTAACGACGAAAGGAAAATTAATATCAATTAGGAATTCGGAAAATTTCAAGTTACATCAGTGTAACAAAGGAAAGATCATGCTAACAAGCTTAAGATCAAGGTTTGAGATAGCAGAGTTTGTTAGGATGATGTTCAAATCTTGAATAATTTAAATCAGGAAGACGAAATCAAGGACAAGAATGATTCGACATTACAATGAGATGTGAACATTTGATTTGCCATCGAAGGGAATACATGGACTTCTCAAGATATGAGGTTAGCCATAACCTTATTGAAGACACGCGTACTTATCAGTGATCGTTCATCTCAAGGGTTCCGAGTTAAGTAAATGGATTCGATGATCGAATCAAATCACCATTTACACTTTGCCTAGACAAAGTACCCCGAGATATAGGAATTCTATCTACAGCATTGCCTGTTCTTAGTTATGGAACACATCCTTAAGAGGATTTGAGAACCATAAGTAATGGTTTAAAGTTTTGAAGGCCATTCGGTGTTTAGGAAAGTGTTCTCGAAGCTTTCGAACTACTGTATTAATCCGGTAGCTCATTCGGCTCCACTGAACTTAGTGGGGTTGCAAGAACTGAAATGCTTGTAGGTACAAGCATGTGGAGGGTTAGGACAAATTGAGATTTGAGCAGGGTTCACGTCTTGATTCAGATGATTTAGGAGGATTGGTATACCTCACGTGCTATAATAGTAACAATCTTACGGCTAGAGTTTCCAGATCAGGGTATGTTTTGACAAGTAGACATTTTGAAATATCATTAAGATATTTTATGAGATTTGGGTAATATGAGCTATACAACATGGAAACAACCATCGAGAATTTGGCATAATAACAATGAGATGTTCCAAGTGTAATCGTTTGATTCATAAATCAAAGTGAGTACGTTGACTAACCAAAGTTTTAGGTCAACCACATCTTTATTGGAAACATGCGTACCTATAAGCAGATACTCATCCCACTCTTCCAACATTGTATGTATTTATTGGTGAGGCACAGACTTTGACGAGATTTTGAAAACTACGGATAACGATTCAAAGTTTATTTTGATAACCATTTGATTTAGGCACACAATGCCTTAGAATATGATTTAAGATTTGTGTATGCTTTGATAGGAATCAAAGTATAAAAAGAATCACATATGGATCCACTCATCAAGTTCCAATAACCCATGCTTCGGTCCATCAAGATCATCACGTAGCCCATTTTAAGCACATTCTTAGTATACCGGTGATGCTTATATATAGGGTTCCCCACAGCGTTCCCACCACATCCCCGATATACCTTGAATAATACTTAAACTAGTTACATAACATCTTAATTTTCCTTAGCATCATTCCAAAGAATGGCGTAATATAAGTTTGATGTGAGCTACCGCAACTTATGTATAGGCGGTTTTACCAGTATATAAATGGCTACAGACAAACCTATACATCGGTTCCACACGGGAATTGATGACTGTAGAGAAAACATTTCCAAAGTGTAAATAGTTTAATGTGACGTAGCAAGATCCACAAAGCGTACATGTATAGTTTACTACCAAACCAATCCATGCCTCAGTCAATCGGGATCATCACGTAGCCCAGTTTAAACACATTCTTGGTATACCAAGGATGCTTATATATAGGGTTCCCCGCAGCGTTCCCACCACATCCGTGGCATACCTAGAACGATGCCTAAACCAGTTAAGTGACATCCGTTTATCCTTAGCATGATCTTAAAGAATAACGTATTGTATGTGTAGAGAGTATCATTACTCCTCTACATTTATGTATTCCACTCTCATTCTAAGCATTAATCAGTAGTTACTGAAACGCTAAGTGGAGATATTTCTCAAAAGATCAATATTATAATTGGAAATACTATGAAGGCTCTAAGTAGGACAGGACTTGAGTAAATGTTGATAATGTTTGATTACCTTTAACAAGGACTTATAATGTTTGATTGCCTTTAACAAGGACTTATAATGTTTGATTGCCTTCAACAAGGACTTACCAGAATTATGACCCTAACAGCCTAGGGTATAGAATAGAAACGTGTGATACTCATGATCGTTGCCTCATGGTAAGATTAACCTGACTTCTCATGCATGGTGAATTGCAATTACGTGTGCACCCATAATGGTAATTTACCTTGCATGACCACCCTTAGCTTCACTTACCATAAGCTAACATCATAGTATTATTTAGATTCATCAAGCACAAATAATATATTGTCCTTATGTCCATGAGCCAGTATTCCAATAATAGCATGTAATAGCAAATAAGCACATAAGCACATTATGTCTAATGATAACTGCATTTTCATCACATTTTCAGAATTTCAGTCATAACCATGATAGGGTCGGATTTTAATATCCGAGATCAACACTACGTGTGATCACCGAAGTTCCCTGTTACTATGATGTGGTGTGCATACAAGCGTAAAGTTCTAGCATAAAGGTATCCCAAGAAGATAGTCTAGGAGTAATAATGTCTTCCTTTGGGATATTCGGATAAAACGTGTATATATATAAAATCAAGTATGTAGGAACATACTTGTATATTATTAGGTATATAGGAATATACCTGTATATCAAGTTTATAGACTTTAGGTAAAATCAAATGCACACAATCCTTAGCATGCATTCTATATGAAGGTTCCTAGGTTATAGTCTAGGTCAAATTCTCCACCTAAATCTCTATAACCAAGGCTCTGATACCAATCTGTCACACCCTCGCTTAGAGCGGAAACACGAGGATGCAACAGACGGGATCGTCATAACACTTGGTATAAATACAGAGATGTAATACATGCAAACTTCTCGTGTCATGACGTCCCCCGACACAATGGTGACTTGTGTCGTGGTTAGTCAGTTCCACGACTATCATAGTCTTATTGATTCTAAATCCAAATACACAATGTTCAAATATGGAAACAAACGACAAATATTACATATGCAAATCTATTGAAACCCTGAGGACTCTGCTAAGGCATCTGCACTAGCTATCCTCTTTGATTATGTTCACCTGAAAAGATATGCTCAAAAATGTCAACACATAATGTTGGTGAGTTCCGCAGGTTTAAATTTAAAACATTTGATGCTGTATAGAATTTGATATGGAATCATACTGCAAGCACAAACCACATAACATGTGTTTAAAGACAACCAAACCTAATGACGTTATGCATATAAATCTGACGGAATATATTCACCCATGGCCTGATTGCTGGCAGCTGTAGTCGGTAACTCACAAGTAAACCGATCTGTCGAGGGTGGGGGTGTCAACCCAGTAGTACTACCAATACCTAACCGTTGGTTCCCAAACCCGGGAATTAATGGTTGTATGAGTGTTCCCAAAAATAGCACAATATATGCATGCAAAACAGTATCACATTGATTCCAAGTATGAAAACAAAATATACAGTGTACAACATTGAAAACGGGTGAGCATACTTTTCCCCCATTGATTGAAAACAGTAAAAACTTTTATAAACATAAAAAGGGCCACGAAACTCACCTTGAATTGATGTAATGCACAAAGACTTCACAGAATCAAGCAATGCACGATCAAACACGATCAATACCTATTATTGATTATAACTAAGCCTTTAAAACATATTCAGTGCGAATAGATATGTTTGATTGAATTCGAGTCGGTTTGGTTTAATGTCCACGATTAGTTATATATATTTGAGTTTGATTTCATACCTAACGATATTAAGATTTAAAAGGGATTTCGGACAAGTAATGAAATTACTTGTATTTTTGATTTATTCGAAAGGAGTATATGTATGTATTCTTTGAAATCGTATAATTCAATAATAATTTATTAATTAAAATATAAAAATATAACTTATAATTACATTTACAAATGATTTGTGAAATTATATATTATATAATTTCTATGGTTTTCTATGATTATTTCATAGTTAAATGCGATATAATGCCTATTTTTACAAAAATAATTATTTGTAATACTTATAACTACTATTTTATAAAGATTATTAATGTTTTTAAATAAAATAAATTGACAGAAAAACATTTTGTAACATTTTAAATAAGGAAAGTTTATAAAATTTTTTTTTTTCTATATTTTATTGGGGTTTAAAATGACTTAAAAAAAATAAATGTAGTGGCCCGGGGTCGAACCCGGGACCTCACTGTCACCATGCACAACCCGAACCACTAGACCAAAGGCCTCAGCCGCGGTAATACCCCATTTTATTTCTTTTTAAACAAGGTTACACAGCTTCCCCTAAATCCTTGAAGAACCCTAATTTGATTTCCCTCAAATTGAACACAAATTCGATGCTGTTAATGACCGAATTCATGGGGCTTTTGTTCCCCATGATCAAACACGTAGAATAGTGTAATCAATTACCTGTTTTGTTTCGAATTGATGCTAAGAACACTCGAAGAACAGCCGCGGCTAACTTGAATTCGAATGGTGATCAAACTTGGATGGAATTCAAATTAATTGCACAGGAAGCTTTGAATGATGTTAATGATCAATAGCCCCATGTTAATTGAGAGTTATAATGCTCGGAGGGTAGTAGTTGATTGAGTTGCAGGTCGCGACATAGGGCAGAGGTTGAATTTGATGTTTTTGTGTGTTTCAGGTGCGAGTTCAAGTTGTATTCGATTGGAAATGTGTATTAAAACGTTCATGTTGACTTAATTTGATTAAAGTGTTGTTTTTAGTGGGTGTTCTAGCCGTTGAACGGCCGAAAAATAAAGTGAAAAGTTGATACGCGTTAATTCACTGTTTTAACGCGTTTTTAAGGTTGTTTCGAGTTCGATTCTTGTTCACGAGGCGGTTGGGTGTATTTTGAGGTGTTAAAATCAAATTTTTAAGGGGTTTTGGGCTTGCCGGAGTGTCGCCGGAATCCTCACCGGAACTCCGCCGGAAAAACGAAAGGGGCGGGGGGTTGGGTTTGAAAATTTCAAAGTTACAGATTTGGTCCCTGCGGTTTCATTGTTATTATTTCATGTTTTATAATTCTTATAAAGTTTCAGAATTGTTAAAATACCCCCCTGGACTTTATGTTTATTATTGTTATTATTATTATTGTTATTATTATTATTATTATTATTATTATTATTATTATTATTATTATTATTATTATTATTATTATTATTCTTATTATTATCATTATTATTATTACTACTATTGTTTTTGTAATTATTGAAATTAATAACGCATTAGAATTTAATTGTTTAAAAAAAATACGGGATGTTACAGTCTCCCCTGCTTTAGGAAATTTCGTCCCGAAATTTTAATCACGAGGAGGCTGAAACGAAAAGATGAGGATACTGGGGTCTTGTTTGGTCCTCACCTTCCCAGGTGAACTCTGGACCACGTTTAGATTTACAGTGGATTTTGACAATAGGTATCCGGCTACGTCTGAGTTGTTTGACTTCCTGTTCCATAATTTCCACCTGACAGTGATTTCCATGCCCATGTAACTAACTCCAATTTTCTCCCCATCTTTGCTGAACACGGGTTCAACATATATTAAGAATGTTTTGGTTCCAAATAACTCAGTCTCAAAAGTAATTCCTCTCTTTGCTGGTAACTCTCTCCAGAACTTCTCTTTTAAAGTCTTGTTGTTCGAATCCAAGATAGAATTTTTAATGATTTTCAAAGTTAAGGATTCAAAAGTGGTTCAAGAAGTGACGCGCATAATAGGAAAGGTGTTTGTAAACATGTTTTGCAAGGTAGCAATATCTAAGTAAGTTTACATACGCAGTTCAACAAACCATGAGTTCAGCTAAGAACATTTACATGACTAGAAGTCATGTTCATGAGTTGATAATATCTTCAGCGGAGAGATTGTTTAGGAAGGCTACTATCGCACAATCACGTTTTGATGATAACTCAAAATGAAAGGAATAAACGTTTCCATATAGCTAGGTCAAAATATGAGGACAAAGGGAGGGAAATCGATTTAAGGGTTTTAAGTGCTCCAATCTTGGAATCAAAATCAACTTAATACGATCGGGTCTCCTTTCAGGTTCAGAAATCATGCTTTGGCTTGATAGGTCGAATCACCAACATTGGTTCACCCTTCAAGTTACTTCATGCTTCTCGTTACTTGATTACAACCATGGTAAGTTGAAGATCAAGAATTGAGATTAGTCATCAAGGTATGGAATTCTTGCCTAGCTTGCTATTAACAAGAAAGTAATCGAAGGTTGACATTTGTCACCAAAATATGAGTTTTAATCCTATTTTGGTGAGATCATGTCATTTGTGAAATGTAAGTTCTAATGCGAATAATTGAAGTCAATCCCCAAGATAAGGAAGCCACCCTAATCCAAAGGATGAAATTTCACCAAACCAACAAATGGGAAACCATTTATCGAAATAGAGATTTATCAAAGTAAGGGAATCTCCCCTGCTTTGATGATATAGAATTATTTAGGAGATACGATTGTTCTTAGTCACAGGTTGTCTTGCAAACTCTTGCATTTCCCATGGTGCAAGCATTATGAAGTTTGACTTAACGACAAAAGGAAAATTAATATCAATTAGGAATTCGGAAAATTTCAAGTTACATCAGTGTAACAAAGGAAAGATCATGCTAACAAGCTTAAGATCAAGGTTTGAGATAGCAGAGTTTGTTAGGATGGTGTTCAAATCTTGAATAATTTAAATCAGGATGACGAAATCAAGGACAAGAATGATTCGACATTACAATGAGATGTGAACATTTGATTTGCCATAGAAGGGAATACATGGACTTCTCAATATATGAGGTTAGCCATAACCTTATTGAAGACACGCGTACTTATCAGTGATCGTTCATCTCAAGGGTTTCGAGTTAAGTAAATGGATTCGATGATCGAATCAAATCACCATTTACACTTTGCCTAGACAAAGTACCCCGAGATATAGGAATTCTATCTACAGCATTGCCTGTTCTTAGTTATGGAACACATCCTTAAGAGGATTTGAGAACCATAAGTAACGGTTTAAAGTTTTGAAGGCCATTCGGTGTTTAGGAAAGTGTTCTCGAAGCTTTCGAACTACTGTATTAATCCGGTAGCTCCTTCAGCTCCACTGAACTTAGTGGGGTTGCAAGAACTGAAATGCTTGTAGGTACAAGCATGTGGAGGGTTAGGACAAATTGAGATTTGAGCAGGGTTCACGTCTTGATTCAGATGATTTAGGAGGATTGGTATACCTCACGTGCTATAATAGTAACAATCTTACGGCTAGAGTTTCCAGATCAGGGTATGTTTTGACAAGTAGACATTTTGAAATATCATTAAGATATTTTATGAGATTTGGGTAATATGAGCTATGCAACATGGAAACAACCATCGAGAATTTGGCATAATAACAATGAGATGTTCCAAGTGTAATCGTTTGATTCATAAATCAAAGTGAGTACGTTGACTAACCAAAGTTTTAGGTCAACCACATCTTTATTGGAAACATGCGTACCTATAAGCAGATACTCATCCCACTCTTCCAACATTGCATGTATTTATTGGTGAGGCACAGACTTTGACGAGATTTTGAAAACTACGAAAACGATTCAAAGTTTATTTTGATAACCATTTGATTTAGGCGCACAATGCCTTAGAATATGATTTAAGATTTGTGTGTGCTTTGATAGGAATCAAAGTATAAAAAGAATCACATATGGATCCACTCATCAAGTTCCAATAACCCATGCTTCGGTCCATCAAGATCATCACGTAGCCCAGTTTAAGCACATTCTTAGTATACCGGTGATGCTTATATATAGGGTTCCCCGCAGCATTCCCACCACATCCCCGATATACCTTGAATAATACTTAAACTAGTTACATAACATCTTAATTTTCCTTAGCATCATTCCAAAGAATGGCGTAATATAAGTTTGATGTGAGCTACCGCAACTTATGTATAGGCGGTTTTACCAGTATATAAATGGCTACAGACAAACCTATACATCGGTTCCACACGGGAATTGATGACTGTAGAGAAAACATTTCCAAAGTGTAAATAGTTTAATGTGACGTAGCAAGATCCACAAAGCGTACATGTATAGTTTACAACCAAACCAATCCATGCCTCTGTCAATCGGGATCATCACGTAGCCCAGTTTAAACACATTCTTGGTATACCAAGGATGATTATATATAGGGTTCCCCGCAGCGTTCCCACAACATCCGTGGCATACCTAGAATGATGCCTAAACCAGTTACGTGACATCCGTTTATCCTTAGCATGATCTTAAAGAATAACGTATTGTATGTGTAGAGAGTATCATTACTCCTCTACATTTATGTATTCCACTCTCATTCTAAGCATTAATCAGTAGTTACTGAAACGCTAAGTGGAGATATTTCTCAAAAGATCAATATTATAATTGGAAATACTATGAAGGCTCTAAGTAGGACAGGACTTGAGTAAATGTTGATAATGTTTGATTACCTTTAACAAGGACTTATAATGTTTGATTGCCTTTAACAAGGACTTATAATGTTTGATTGCCTTCAACAAGGACTTACCAGAATTATGACCCTAACACCCTAGGGTATAGAATAGAAACGTGTGATACTCATGATCGTTGCCTCATGGTAAGATTAACCTGACTTCTCATGCATGGTGAATTGCAATTACGTGTGCACCCATAATGGTAATTTACCTTGCATGATCACCCTTAGCTTCACTTACCCTAAGCTAACATCATAGTATTATTTAGATTCATCAAGCACAAATAATATATTGTCCTTATGTCCATGAGCCAGTATTCCAATAATAGCATGTAATAGCAAATAAGCACATAAGCACATTATGTCTAATGATAACTGCATTTTCGTCACATTTTCAGAATTTCAGTCATAACCATGATAGGGTCGGATTTTAATATCCGAGATCAACACTACGTATGATCACCGAAGTTCCCTGTTACTATGATGTGGTGTGCATACAAGCGTAAAGTTCTAGCATAAAGGTATCCCAAGAAGATAGTCTAGGAGTAATAATGTCTTCCTTTGGGATATTCGGATAAAACGTGTATATATATAAAATCAAGTATGTAGGAACATACTTGTATATTATTATATACCTGTATATCAAGTTTATAGACTTTAGGTAAAATCAAATGCACACAATCCTTAGCATGCATTCTATATGAAGGTTCCTACATTATAGTCTAGGTCGAATTCTCCACCTAAATCTCTATAACCAAGGCCCTGATACCAATCTGTCACACCCTCGCTTAGAGCGGAAACACGAGGATGCAACGGACGGGATCGTCATAACACTTGGTATAAATACAGAGATGTAATACATGCAAACTTCTCGTGTCATGACGTCCCCCGACACAATGGTGACTTGTGTCGTGGTTAGTCAGTTCCACGACTATCATAGTCTTATTGATTCTAAATCCAAATACACAATGTTCAAATATGGAAACAAACGACAAATATTACATATGCAAATCTATTGAAACCCTGAGGACTCTGCTAAGGCATCTGCACTAGCTATCCCCTTTGATTATGTTCACCTGAAAAGATATGCTCAAAAATGTCAACACATAATGTTGGTGAGTTCCGCAGGTTTAAATTTAAAACATTTGATGCTGTATAGAATTTGATATGGAATCATACTGCAAGCACAAACCACATAACATGTGTTTAAAGACAACCAAACCTAATGACGTTATGCATATAAATCTGAGGGAATATATTCACCCATGGCCTGATTGCTGGCAGCTGTAGTCGGTAACTCACAAGTAAACCGATCTGTCGAGGGTGGGGGTGTCAACCCAGTAGTACTACCAATACCTAACCGTTGGTTCCCAAACCCGGGAATTAATGGTTGTATGAGTGTTCCCAAAAATAGCACCATGTATGCATGCAAAACAGTATCACATTGATTCCAAGTATGAAAACAGAATATACAGTGTACAGCATTGAAAACGGGTGAGCATACTTTTCCCCCATTGATTGAAAACAGTAAAAACTTGTATAAACATAAAAAGGGCCACGAAACTCACCTTGAATTGATGTAATGCACAAAGACTTCACAGAATCAAGCAATGCACGATCAAACACGATCAATACCTATTATTGATTATAACTAAGCCTTTAAAACATATTCGGTGCGAATAGATATGTTTGATTGAATTCGAGTCGGTTTGGTTTAATGTCCATGATTAGTTATATATATTTGAGTTTGATTTCATACCTAACGATATTAAGATTTAAAATGGGATTTTGGACAAGTAATGAAATTACTTGTATTTTTGATTTATTCGAAAGGAGTATATGTATGTATTCTTTGAAATCGTATAATTCAATAATAATTTATTAATTAAAATATAAAAATATAACTTATAATTACATTTACAAATGATTTGTGAAATTATATATTATATAATTTCTATGGTTTTCTACGATTATTTCATAGTTAAATGCGATATAATGCCTATTTTTACAAAAATAATTATTTGTAATACTTATAACTACTATTTTATAAAGATTATTAATGTTTTTAAATAAAATAAATTTACAGAAAAACATTTTGTAACATTTTAAATAAGGAAAGTTTATAAAATTTATTTTTTTTCTATATTTTATTGGGGTTTAAAATGACTTAAAAAAAATAAATGTAGTGGCCCGGGGTCGAACCCGGGACTCACTGTCACCATGCACAACCCGAACCACTAGACCAAAGGCCTCAGCCGCGGTAATACCCCGTTTTATTTCTTTTTAAACAAGGTTACACAGCTTCCCCTAAATCCCTGAAGAACCCTAATTTGATTTCCCTCAAATTGAACACAAATTCGATGCTGTTAATGACCGAATTCATGGGGCTTTTGTTCCCCATGATCAAACACGTAGAATAGTGTAATCAATTACCTGTTTTGTTTCGAATTGATGCTAAGAACACTCGAAGAACAGCCGCGGCTAACTTGAATTCGAATGGTGATCAAACTTGGATGGAATTCAAATTAATTGCACAGGAAGCTTTGAATGATGTTAATGATCAATAGCCCCATGTTAATTGAGAGTTATAATGCTCGGAGGGTAGTAGTTGATTGAGTTGCAGGTCGCGACATAGGGCAGAGGTTGAATTTGATGTTTTTGTGTGTTTCAGGTGCGAGTTCAAGTTGTATTCGATTGGAAATGTGTATTAAAACGTTCATGTTGACTTAATTTGATTAAAGTGTTGTTTTTAGTGGGTGTTCTAGCCGTTGAACGGCCGAAAAATAAAGTGAAAAGTTGATACGCGTTAATTCACTGTTTTAACGCGTTTTTAAGGTTGTTTCGAGTTCGATTCTTGTTCACGAGGCGGTTGGGTGTATTTTGAGGTGTTAAAATCAAATTTTTAAGGGGTTTTGGGCTTGCCGGAGTGTCGCCGGAATCCTCACCGGAACTCCGCCGGAAAAACGAAAGGGGCGGGGGGTTGGGTTTGAAAATTTCAAAGTTACAGATTTGGTCCCTGCGGTTTCATTGTTATTATTTCATGTTTTATAATTTCTTTTAAAGTTTCAGAATTGTTAAAATACCCCCCTGGACTTTATGTTTATTATTGTTATTATTATTATTGTTATTATTATTATTATTATTATTATTATTATTATTATTATTATTATTATTATTATTATTATTATTATTATTATTATTATTATTATTATTATTATTATTATTCTTATTATTATTATCATTATTATTATAATTACTACTATTATTTTTGTAATTATTGAAATTAATAACGCATTAGAATTTAATTGTTTAAAAAAAAATACGAGATGTTACACAATTCCCCCGTTTTTCCAGCCAACTTCCAGCCACACCTCCGGCCGCGACTCCGGCGAATCCAAAAACAGACAAACAACGCACGGTTCAACTCCAAACCGGTCTTAAACGATTCGTGAACTCGTTTCCAACACGATGAGGTAAACTAATTTGTTCTTAATTGCGGTTCAAATCTCCCACTCGAAACCGAAATTCATTCAATGCGTTGATATCAATCAACTTGAAACGGGTCCAATTATGTGTATTCAAACGAGGTTTAATCATCTTAAGGACGTTTCTAATCTAAACACACTTTGAATTTCACCTGAAAACAACACCATTAACGAATTACTACTCGTGAACCATCGAACCTGCAACTCAACCAAACCCCAACTCGTGTTCTTTTTTAATCAACATTGACAGAGGGCTTTCGATCATCATCATCATTAGAAGCATCTTGGGCAACGAATTTGATTGTAATCTTCTATATCTTATGAAATCAAGGCACCATAGTCGCGCCCTTGTTTGAACTCATATCCAAGGATTTTCATCAAATTAAAAGGTAATGAATATATATATGTTTATATATATGTATATATATACGTAGGGTAAGGGTCAACTGAAAACCACACTTTTAGTTGAAAACTACAAAAACTATTATCAACCAATCATATAGCTTAGATTTTATTTGTATTTTATATATTCTAAAGGGTGTTTAGGTAATTTTTTAAACCCATTAAATTTTATGTTTTTTAAATTGCTGATTTCTCTCCTAATTTAATCCAATTGTTGACCAAAAAAATGTGATCTTCTTTGTTACTTATGATGGATTGAGAATTTCCTTATTAGGCAAAATTATGGAGTATGATTATTCACACATTTTCTTCTTTGGTAGTAGTAATGAAGATCCACCAAGGATAATCTCTCAATAAGATTGTTTAATTGCACATGATATTTGTTTCGTTTAGGTTACTAGTTCGAAGTTGATGATGATTTTGAGGATTAGATTTGTTGTTCAGCTGCTATTCAATCGCAACGGATGCATCTCGTCCCTTCATTCCATAACGATTGCATTTGCTGTTTAAGTTAATCTTCAATCGCTTGAAGGGTTCAAGATCTTCCATTTTTTATCCTCTTGAGATGATCTAAAGTTAATTCATCGCTATTAATAATTGCAACATGATTTCATCACTAGAAAGGACATGATGACGATGACGGCAACCTGATTTCTTGAGTGTTTTGCATGTATTGAATGAATAAGAAAGAGAGAGTTTGACTAGTTAATGGAACAATGCATGTGTGTGTGATTCTCAAGAAAACAATTTAGTGGAAACACATGCATGTGTGTCTCCCACTTGTAGGAATAAAGGGGACGGTTACATGGGTTCAAAAGAAGGGTTTTTCTTATTCAATTGAGAATAATACACGCATATATATTGTCTACTAGTCATCTTATTAGATATATACAACTAACCTTTTAATTGTATAATCCATACACTCCCATTATTAATTTGTAATGTTATCTAACTTACTTAAATAACATTACAAATAATATTATTGAACAAAATATCCTAATAAATTGTTCCATCTCATATGCAACTTATTTAGAAAACCCATTTTCTAAATTGGAGTAAATATTTAATTGCATGATCATATCATCAATTAAATATTAATTGGTGTTTGCTAAGCTTGTTATTGGGTATAACCTGACTTGGATCATAAAGTACTAACCACATCAATATTCTAAGTGTCTTGGGCACATAGAATCCTACAATCTCCCACTTGCCCAAGATTCATAGAAGATTGATGCAAGCAGTAAATACCGCCTAACGGTTTACTACCCTTAATACGCATGACTTATAGCCATTCAATAACATCATCCCATTCAAGTACCCTACTTGAAATGATTTAGGTGAATCAATCATCTATCCTTTTGTTACAGATGTCATGTTAAATCCAAGGACACGAAATGATCATTCCTTGTTGATTTAACTTAATCAGGCCTTAGACATCTAACTCTCAACAAATAAGAGGAACAAATTCCATCTTGACTACATACGTTTCTCACAAACATCTCGTGTTATACCTGAACATACCCTTATGTACTGTCCACTATTTCAGGACAGTGAAGAATTAGCTCAAGGTATAATACTTGGTGAATATCAAAACCCAATATGTATCTCAGGTCGGAGGATACCAAATGATATTCGCCTTTACTCAAATTTACTTATGATCAATCGATAAGATTCCATGTAGTAAAATTTGAGATGCGGGTTAGTCCAATATTTGTATCCCATAAATATCTATGAACCTTGGTAGCAACCCATTGCTCTATATTCATCCTTATGAATATCAACCAATCCAAGTTCATAATAATCTTACCCTCACACTTGTTCCCACAAGTATGAACGACTACGGACATTTAGAGTAAACAATTTACCCATGGATTAAACATGCTAAATTGGAACATTAATTGAAACATTATAACCAAATAATCTTATTCAAATAATAAAGAGTTCCATATATCTAAATACAAAATTTACAGATCAAATATAATCACTAGAATATCAAAGTCCTAAGGCACAAGTATGACTTGCATGCTTTGACCTATCTAGGAGCTTCGTGAATGGATCCGCAATGTTTTGATCGGTATGAACTTTGCGAATACATATCTTCCCCTTTTCAACTTCATCCCTTATGTAGTTGAATCTCCGTTCAATGTGCCGAGTCTTTTGATGAGCACGAGGTTCCTTGATTTGAGCAATCGCACCTTTGTTGTCACAAATGATCTCTAGGGGGTCTTGAATCGTAGCAACAACCCCTAGATCAGCAATGAACTTCCTAAGCCACGCAGCTTCTTGAGCTGCCAATGAAGCGGTGATGTATTCTGATTCTGTTGTAGACAGTGCCACTACATCTTGCTTTGAGCTCTTCCAAGAGACTGCTCCTCCATTCATAATGAAGACATACCCCGACTGTGATCGAGAATCATCTCGATCAGTTTGGAAACTCGCATCCGTGTAACCCTTTACAACGAGCTCCTCCTCACCAGATCCATATATTAAGAACATATCCTTAGTGTTTCTAAGGTATTTCAAAATACTCTTAACAGCCATCCAATGACTATTACCAGGATTCTGTTGATATCTACTTGTCATGCTTAGAGCACATGACACGTCTGACCTAGTACATATCATTGCATACATGATGGATCCTATAGCAGATGCATATGGGACTCCATTCATTATTTCTTGTTCAACCTTTGAACTAGGGCATTGAGATGAGCTCAATATAGTCCCCTTTTGAATAGGTACCAAACCTTTCTTAGAATTCTCCATCTTGAACCTTTTCAAGATCTTTTCAATGTATGTACTTTGGTTTAAACCTATTAACCGCCTTGATCTATCCCTATAGATCTTTATTCCCAAAATATAGGTGGCCTCACCAAGATCCTTAATGGAAAAACGGCTTCCAAGCCAGGTTTTTACACCTTCCAAGGTTGGAATGTCGTTTCCAATTAGTAGAATGTCATCGACATATAATACAAGGAAAGTAATAATGCTCCCACTAGCTTTCTTATATACACAAGCTTCATCAGCGTTTTTGATGAAGCCAAATTTCTTTACTTCATCATCAAAACGGTGATTCCAACTTCTTGACGCTTGTTTCAATCCATAGATTGATTTCTTTAACTTACATACCTTGTTAGGATGCTTTGGATCGACAAAACCTTCAGGCTGTTTCATATGGACATCTTCCTCAAGATATCCATTAAGAAAAGCGGTTTTGACATCCATTTGCCAAATCTCATAGTCATAATATGCTGCTATGGCAAACAATATCCTGATAGACTTTAGCATTGCCACAGGCGAAAAGGTTTCATCATAATCAACCCCTTGAGTTTGAGTGAAACCTTTTGCTACAAGTCTAGCTTTATAGGTATCCATGTTTCCATGCATATCGGTTTTCTTCTTGAAAACCCACTTACTTCCAACTATCTTGGACTTAAGAGGTGGTGTAACCAATTCCCAAACTTGGTTATCATACATGGATTGCATCTCAACGTTCATGGCTTCTTGCCATTTGTCAAAATCAGGTTTTGACATTGCCTCATGGTATGTGGTTGGTTCATCCGAATCTACCACATAGCATCCATCCATGAAAAATCCATATCTCTCAGGAGGAACACTAATTCTACCAGATTTGCGAACGTTTTTTGTATCTTGATCATCCACATGATCATTCTCAACATCCTCATGTTGATTGTTAGTATCAACTAATTGTGTATCGTCTTGTGAATCTTGAACCTCTTCAAGTTCCACTGCTGTTCCACTAGTTTCTTCCGAAAGAAACTTAGTTTTCAAGAACAATGCCTTTCGAGCAATAAACACTTTCTGTTCTGTCAGATTATAGAAATAATATCCAATACAATCTCTAGGATATCCAATGAAGATACACTTTATGGATCGGGCTTCCAGTTTGTTTGAGTGTATTGCTTAGGATAAGCATCACACCCCCAACAAATATGATAATGATGGAACCCTTCCATGCCATATTTCGAAAGGTGTCCTTTCCACTTTCTTGGTTGGGGCCATATTTAAAATACGGGCCGTGGAGAGCAACGCGAAACCCCAAAATGATAGAGGTAGTGTACTTCTAGCCATCATAGATCGAACCATATCCAATAGAGTCTGATTCCTCCTCTCAGACACACCATTATGTTGTGGTGTTCCAGGTGGAGTAAGTTGTGAGACAATCCCACAACTTCTAAGATACTCTTGAAATTCACTACTTAGGTATTCACCTCCTCTATCTATGCAAAGAATCTTGACCGTTTTGTTGAGTTGATTTTCTACTTCATTTTGAAGATTTTGAACATTTCAAAAGATTCATGTTTGTGTCTTAATAAGTACACATACCCATAACGACTATAGTCATCGGTAAAGGTAATGAAGTATCTTTCACCATTCCTAGTAATTGGTTTAAAAGGTCCACATACATCCGAATGTATGATTCCTAATAAATCATTTGCCCTTTTATTAGTCCCACTAAAAGGGGCCTTTGTCATTTTACCTTGTAAACAAGACTCACATACATCAAATGAATCATTTTCATTAGTTTTCAAAAGACCATTCTTTTGGAGTTTTTGCATACGATTCTTGTTATGTGACCAAGGCGACAATGCCAAAGATAGGAATCACTCAAATCTAATTTGAGCCTTTTGGTGGTTGCTTGGTACATTGAGCTATCATATGTTATGTTTCATGAACCAATTCATAAATACCATTACAAGGTATAGCTTTAAAATAAAAGATATGATTGAAAGAAACATGAATATCATTGTCAACAAACTTGAAATCATAATCACATTGTCTTAAACGGGAAACAGAAATAATGTTCCTAGTCAAACTAGGAGCATACAAAGCATTCATTAAAATCACTTCCAAACCACTTGGAAGCTTCAAAATGTAGTCTCCTTGAGCTTCCACGTGAACCTTTGCACCATTCCCCATGAAGAGACTAATTTCCCCTTTTTTATAATGCTCACTTCTTTTGAACCCCTGCAACAAATTGCAAATATGAGTTCCACATCCGGTATCTAATACCCATGTGTTAGAAGAAATAACATTTAGCTCAACATGTATCATAAAGATTGTACCTGAGGTTTGCCCCGCATCCCTCTTTGATCTCAAGGCTTTGAGATAGACCGGACAATTGCGTTTCCAATGGCCTACCTCACCACACTCAAAACATGGGTCATCATGAGCAACCTTTTGCTTCTTTTCTTTCGGTTTGGGCGATTCCATTTTTGCTTTTCCCTTACCCTTCCCTTGACATGCCCCTTCCCTCTTGCAACACTTGCCCTAGGGTCGGGGAGGTGCCTCTTCCTACTACCTCCTTCATTGACCGTAAGGACCGGTAGAACCTTTCTACCCATCCCCGCCTCGGCTGTTTTGAGCATTGAGTGAAGCTCACCAATGCTCTTGTCCCATCCATTCATGTTATAGTTCATAACAAAGCTATCAAACTTCTTGGATAGAGAGTTGACGATCAAATCCGTTGCCAACTCATTGGTGTCACACCCTCAAAATCCACGTGGGAAGTTTTACCGCGAGGCGTGTGAACAAACCAGGATCACAGTCAATAGTTACTCGGAACGACTCTATATGCTACGTTTAATGTAAATCAACCAGAGTTTAAACTTTAAAAGACCTGCGGAAGCGTAAAGTAAATAAAACAACCCAAAACATGTGAAAGTACCATATGACAAAACAAGTGCCAACCAAGTATTGTAAACCATAAATAAAAGACGGTAGTTATAAATCTCTAAGAAAATGCATGCTGACTCGTGAAGTGCTCCTATCAGCAATCCAGCTTAATGACCTGAGAATAGCATACTAAAAAGTCAACACATTGTTGGTGAGTTCAAGAGTTTGCGCATAAACATAACAGTTTATCAATTGTGTATAAACATAACAGTTTATCAATAGCGTATAATTAAGCATGTGCATTGTAATAGCTAGCTAGTCCATTAACAAACGATATTAATACATAGTGATTTCGACATTGAAGCTGACTGTGTTATGTTTGCCTCCCGTCACGACTTCACCATATCGTGACGAATAATCATAGGACAAATTTCACCCGGTTGACCTCGAGTCACACAGGTGGGGCTCGTCAGACCCAGTAGTACTACCCAAGTTTCCCTGCTATCCATATTAACAATTCGAAAGTGTGAGGACTTTATCATAATAAACAGCACTATATTAATATCATACACATCTTAAATATATAAATCGTTTGTAAAATTTACCAGTATGCTATCTCCCCCAAAAGAGATTTAATAAAACAGAGGGGCATGAACTCACCTGATACGCGTGTTAGATACCTAAGGTTTAACTTGACAAGAACAAGTGGAAAGACAACCTTCAAAGGTTACCTAGAACACACAAGTACATAAGTACATGTACACAGAAATCCCAAGAGAAACCCTAAGTGTTCTACAAACAAGGAACTCAAGGTTTTATAAAAACAACATACATGTGACCTAGTTGACCCGTTTGACCCGTTGGTGACATTATGTGTTGTAAGCCATTTAAACATACATAAGCATACAATATACATGTTTAACATTCCAATGAATCACATTTGATGCTACATTCCCAATACATTACTTAAATCATCATACTATGCACATATCACACAAGTTGTATAAATCCTTAGCATCTAGCATACTCTGTGGGTTCATAACATAACTAGTGTATCATATAACAGGTTAGATCATGCATAACCTACTTACATGACCTATAGCTATGCTTTAGCATATATGGGTCAAAACAGATAATTTACCAAAAAGTCATACATACTATTCACAACACATACAAGATGCCCAATACATGCAACATACATTAGTATGATCAATTCCAGTCCCAATCATGATGTCCTAGTTACTAATCAACATACCAAACCATACATGGCCATCAAAGTGCAATAATCCCCCAATAACCAAATAAACATTCCATACAATCTAATTAACAGATTCTACCACTTTAAACATTCATAACAATCATTCCAGCATGATCCTAAAACCATGAATAAGTCAAATTACCAATATCCAAAGTTCGTGCACAATAAAGTTTCCCTTTTGGGAAAGTAATACCCAAAAGTGGTTTAACATCCAATTCAACCATAATTCCAACTATTATATACCTAATCAAGTTCATATCATACCTAGACATGATCTACAACAATTAACAAACATGATTCATAAATTTCATACTCAAAAAGTTACTATCTTTATTAATGTATGGGTTCTAGCATGAAATCTTGAATTATCAATGTTCATAGCAATGATCCAACATCCATTATCATCATAAACACACCTATAACATCAACACATTAGCAATTCAACATTACACCAAAATAAAGTTACTATTATTAGTAACCTATGAACAAATCCCTCAATTCACCAATTTCTTGCAAAATCTATGTTTCCTAGCATTCATACAACCTAATTAACAACCCAACAACGTCAAACAATCATCAATTCCATGTTATAATCATCAATTTCGAATTAGGGTTCATAACCATCAAAGTTCATGATCAATCCACTAAAAACATACAATTCATGCATAATCAACGTTAAACGACATGTAATCAATCCAACTAACCCATTACCATCAACAAAACATCAATTTTTCAGCCCCATGAGACCCAATTTCAAGTATAGGGTTCGGCCACAATGAGTTACATCAACAAAACTCAAAGAAACTAACCTTAATTCGCAAATAGAGACAAGAATCAATGTTCCAATGTGTTCTATTGCACAAAATCGATCCAATCCGTGGTTCTCTTGATTGTTCTTGGCTGAAATTGAAGTGAGGAGGGGAAAAGGTGCAGGTTGCGATCGATGGGAGGGTGGGGGGGCTAGGGTATTTGTTTATTTTAACTTAACTAATCATATTTACCTATTCTACCCTTGCATTTTGTATTTTTTATAAAAATTAAGCTTTTAACCCCTTGTAATGTGTTTTAAACATAATAATATGAACATTTAAACTAATGATAACTTTTATATATTTTATTTTATAAAAACCCAAGACATACGAATTAACACGCGCGTTTCCGCGTTACGCGATAAAATTCCCAAATAGTCTTTAAATCGCGTAAAAATATAAACATAACATAATAATCATCTTTTCAACTAGATTATTATTAAATTAACATTATTACTTATTTTTAAGTCACCAGCGTCAAACGACAACTAGTGTGTGCTTACGACACGTGTATGCAAAACTTAACGGAACTAACGGAGTTTGGTAACGGAAAACTACCGGATGTCACAACTGGACACACGACAGTTAAGCCTTTCGAGGCAATCTATGTGGCTCTTCATCTTAAGAACGTAAGATGACACCGATTGGGTCTCGTCCATCCGACATGCATGGAGTGCTCGAACCGTTTCAAAGCGCTCCACCCTAGATTGTTGTTGGAACATTTCCTTCAACTGGGTGATCATGTCATAGGCATTGTGGTTCTCAAAGTCCTTTTGCAAATTGGGAATCATACTTGCTAGCATGAGACATGCGACTTGCACAGAGTCCTCAGTGTACTTGACCCAATCGGCAAAGGCCTCAACGTCATTTTCATCGGGTTGATCGGGAATGGGATCGTCTAACACATAGGACTTCCTTTCTTGCTTGAGAACGATTCTCAAGTTTCGGTACCAATCCATGAAGTTCCCATGGTTTAGACGTTCCTTTTCAAGGATTGTTCTTAGTGATAGGTTATGGACGGTCGGGCTTGTGTTGTTGTTGTTTGCGGCCATTCTACAAAATTTACAAAGTTCTTATTAGTATTTCTGAAAAATTACATTTAATCATTAATACCCTTTACGTCTCATAGACAATTAATAATTAAAATCTAGAATCCAACGTTACATTTAAATATCAGGTAGGTGACCTTTATCCCTTTATTTAAATTAACAAGGTAGTCAACGTTTGACAATTGTAACCTATTACAATTTCTAGTGTATGGGATCGGTTAAACATCTTATGTTTGTTTGGCATGTTTATCCCATCAACACCATTTGTACGTCATGCTTCGGTGATCCTAATGCATGATTTCCAAATTAAGTTGTCCTACTTAGACACACGTGTGGATTTGCTAATATTAGTGGTTAGGTGACCTTTATCCCATAAATATGGCAAACCCACCTCAAACTCATAAGTTCCCTCTAATGTAGTTAGGTGACCTTTATCCCACATCAAGTTCTCAAATGATTTGAGTGTTGTATAAGAGGATGGTGTTTGACTTATTTTTAAAAGGGATTTGAATATTATAGGTTTCATAATTCTAGTTTAGAAACTCTATGTACTTGTATTTGCATGCTTTCAAATACAAGATACCCTATGGTTCTTTTAATAAAACCCATTTTATTATAAAATCATTAATCCTTTTAATAACCTTTTATTAACTTTTAATGATTAAGAACCATCAATTTTCAGCTTGTTAAGTTTGTAATGAGTTTGTAATATATGTCCAAATATCAACCAAACAATCAAACAACAAACATTCAAACAAGCATAAACATATAAACATGAGTGCATAACCATAGCCACTAAGTTGACAACACTTGTTTGCCATCACAAGTGTTGTCATAAGGCCTTTCTTAAGGGTTTGTAATGACACATTATATGTGTCCATGGACTCCCACTTGAATCCATATCCAAATACTTCAGGGTCCATGTCTTTGATGTCCATCTTTGGGTCTTGATCTTGTGCATCTTCCTTTTACAAAAATTATATCCTAATACATTTTTCTAATAAAAGAAATGCACCTAATCTATTTATTACATAACCAAATGAATAAATAATTACAACCCAAATAATAAACATAAATATTACAACCCAATTGAATGAATTAAAACAACCATTCCAATCATCCAAATAACATAAGGCCAAAGGCTAGGTTATGCACACTAATAACCAATGATCATATCATCCAAATATTTTAAAGAAACCCCACTAAAACCATGAAATTTCAGCCAACATAAACTGAAATTTCGGGTTTTAAACATTGTCCAAACAATGTACATATCATCATATATATCTTTCAAGGTGTGATCGAATGTGTGATATGACTTTGAAAGCTTGGGGATTCAACATACAACAATATTTCAGACCTTAAGAGTATTATAATATCCCATAAAACAAATTTTTAAGGGATACTTACAAGCATGCTATCCACATAACCGGCTCTTGATGCCATTGTAGGGTTTCTTAGAACATAAAATCATAGTTTAACCATTTAAACTTTGAGAAAAAACACAGCGGAATTACAACTTTATAAACTTGTTTATAAGCTGAAAAATATGTTCATTAGATGACCATATTAACATAAAACAAACCCAAAAACAAAGGATCATTTATGTGAATAAGCAAACTATGAACATATGTAAAACTACATAAAATCACAGCTACATAGAGCTGTGATTACTACCTTTCTGCAGCAGCAAAATCGATAGAAAAAGATGTTGAATGATGCTGAAAATTGACCAAGACTTCAAGATTAGAAGTCCTCAAGCTTGTATACCCCAAGCCCTTTGCAAGAACACCTTCTTGTTAGGAAGAAACTACACCAAGAACAGCTCAAAACTCAGCTCAAAAACCCTTCAAACCTGCTGCTGAAACCGTAGCCTTTGGAGAGAAAGAGAGAGTATTTTTTGAGTGTTTTGCATGTATTGAATGAATGAGAAAGAGAGAGTTTGACTAGTTAATGGAACAATGCATGTGTGTGTGATTCTCAAGAGAATAATTTAGTGGAAACACATGCATGTGTGTCTCCTACTTGTAGGAATAAAGGGGACGGTTACATGGGTTCAAAGAAGGGTTTCTTATTCAATTGAGAATAATACACACATATATATTGTCTACTCGTCATCTTATTAGATATATACAACTAACCTTTTAATTGTATAATCCATACACTCCCATTATTAATTTGTAATGTTATCTAACTTACTTAAATAACATTACAAATAATATTATTGAACAAAATATCCTAATAAATTGTTCCATCTCATATGCAACTTATTTAGAAAACCCATTTTCTAAATTGGTGTAAATATTTAATTGCATGATCATATCATCAATTAAATATTAATTGGTGTTTGCTAAGCTTATTATTGGGTATAACCCGACTTGGATCATAACGTACTAACCACATCAATATTCTAAGTGTCTTGGGCACCTAGAATCCTACAGATGGCAATAAATTGGATGGAAAATATGTATATGGGTAGGATACGTATATGTACTGTCACACCCCCGCTTATAGCGGAAACACAAGGATGTAACGGACGGGATCATCATAACACCTGGTTAATTTATAGAGACAAAATAAATGCAAAAATCCACGTGTCATGACGTTACCCGATACAATGGTGACTTGTGTCGTGGTTAGTCAGTTCCACGACTATCATAGTCTATTAATTCAATAAACCAAATCCAACATACAGAATATTCAACACAGTGTTCATAAACAATAACAAATGATAGACAAACACTAATGCAAGTCTATTGAAATCCTGAGGGTCTCTGCTAAGGCATCGGCTCTAGCTATCCTCTTTGATTATGATCACCTGAAAAGATATGCTCAAAAATGTCAACAATAATGTTGGTGAGTTTCGCAGGTTTGAATTATAAACATGTAATTGATGTTGTATAGAGTTTGTTGTGGAATACCGTGCATACAGTTATAAGCAAGCAAGATCACATAACATGAGTTTCATACAACCAAACCTAATGACGTACACAAAGAAACTTGTCGGAATATATTCACCCAAGGCCGGATTCCTGGCAGGGGAGATGGTACTCACAAGTAACCATCTCGTCAAGGGTGGGGGTGTCAACCCAGTAGTACTACCAATACCTATCCGTTGGTTCCAACACCGGAATTAATGGTTGTAAGAAGAACCACAAACATCATGTATGTATCAGAGTATGAAAATAGTATCACGTTGATTCCAAGTATGAAAATTGTATGTATGTTGTACAGCATTGAAAATGGGTGAGCATACTTTTTCCCCATGTTTGAAAAAGATTGAAACAATTGTAAAGCATAAAAGGGGCCACGAAACTCACTTTGAATTGAGATGAAATGAAGTGAACAAAAGACTTCTAAATACGCGAACAATGAGCGATCACACACCTATAATTAGTTACAATTAAGTCTTTAAAACGTGATTGACGAGAAAGGATATTCGGTTGTTTCGGGTCGATTCGGTTTGACGCACACGATTTGATTTATATATTTAAGTTTGATTATAAACTTAGTGATACTAGGATTTAAATTGAATTGTGGGGTTTTGGTAAGTAATTAAATTTAAATAAGTGAAATTACTTGTATTTTGATTTATTCAAAAGAAATACACCTTTTAAGTGTTTTAATATAGAAAAGAAATTAGGTTTAATATCTGGTAATGTTTAAATATATTTTGTATATGTTCTTTGTAATCTTTTGAAATACATATTATTACGATAACGTATTAACCGATAATAATTTATTAATCTAAAATATTCGTTAAAGTATATTTTATAAGAAATAACCTATAATTACATTTGTAAATAATTTGTGAAATTATAAGATGTATAATTCCTATGATTTTCATAGTTATTTCATAATTACACACGATTTAGGGTCCATTTTTATAAAAATAATTATTTATAATATTTATAAATTATATTTTATAAAGATTATTAAGGTTTTTAAATAAAATAATTTTACAGAAATTAATTATGTAAGATTTAAAATAAGGAAACTTTATAAAATTTATTTTTATAATTTTTAAGAATTTTTACATATTTTTTTGAAGGCTAGAAAGCTTTAAAAAAATAAATGGGGGTGCCCGGGTTCGGAACCGGGACCTCCAGTCCGGAATGCAAGCACAGAACCAGTGAACCGAAGGCCTAAGCCGCGGTTATACTCGGTTCCGTTTAGTTTTAAACAGTTTTAACCCATTTCCCCAATTTCGAAGAACCCTAACTCGATTTGCCCAAAATTGACCCCCAAATAGAAGTTAATAATCAAATTAATGTTGGGGCTTTTAATCCCCATGTAAAAACGAGTGTAATGATGTGTTTAATTACCCCGATTGATGATGAGTTGGAGGTGAATGGATTATGAACAAGCTGCAACCGAGGTTGAGTTCGAACAGTGAGCAATTGATGATGATAATCAAATTAAATTTCCAGGATCATTATAAAGTTGTTGACAAGCAAAAGCCCTCTGTTAATTTGGTTTAGAACATGTCTAAGTGGGAGTTCGAGTAGTTGCAGGTCGCGGATGGTGGTGATAATCGAATTGGTTGTTTGTGTGTGTTTCGAATGGATTGAAAGTTGCATACGATTATGAATGGTTATATAGTCGTTCAGGTTCAATTGATTTGATTAATTTAGTGTTTTAGTGCGTTTCATGGCGTGTAAAGTGGCCGAAAATCGGGGTGGTTGGTTCGGTGCTTAAATCGCACTAAACGACTTTAAATTTTTATATTAAAGTGGGTATTATTGTGGGAATTTGTCTCACGATCATTTCGGTGTGTTTTGGAGTCAAAACCGCGGCCAAAAGGCCAGTTTTTGGCTTCGCCGGAGCCGCGGCTAGCAGCCGGAATCCGGTGGCCGGAAATACGGGTAAAAAGTGGGCGGGGGGTTTGGGTTTTGTAAAGTTAGACAAATGGTCTCTGAGGTTTAAATTATTGTTATTTTATGCTAGAACTTAAATTTTAAGTTTCAAAAATTGCATAATACCCCCTGGACTTTATTATTATTATTATTATTATTATTATTATTATTATTATTATTATTATTATTATTATTTTTATTGTTATTATTATTATTATTATTATTATTACTATTGTTATTATTAAGGTTAACACGAACGAGTATACGAAAAATTCGATTAAATCCATAAATAGATTACGAAAAATAATAATTGCGTGAGGAGAGTTAACGAACTTTTAAGCTAATTAACGGACCTGAAAGTGACGAATTTCACAGTATCCCTCAGTTGAGAGAATTTCGTCCCGAAATTCAGCTGGAGTTAGGTCCTGAAGTTATATCCACAAACAAATGCGGATATTTAGATTTTATCTGGTCCGTCCCACGTAAACTCTGGTCCCCGTTTAGAATTCCACCTTACACGGACAATGGGTATCTTACTGCGCCTTAAGCGTTTGACCTTTCGATCCATGATCTCAATAGGTTCTTCGACAAAATGAAGTTTTTCATCGATCTTGATTTCCTTAATTGGCACATGTAGAGTTTCATCTACCAGGCACTTTTGAGGTTTGATACGTGAAATGTGTCGTGTACACCGCTGAGTTCCTGTGGCAACCTTAACCGGTAAGCCACCGGACCGATTCTTTCTGTAATCTCAAATGGTCCTACGTATCGAGGGGCTAACTTTCCTTTCTTTCCAAATCGTACAATCCCTTTCCAGGGAGAGACTTTGAGTAAAACGTGACCTCCAACATTAAATTCCAGAGGCTTCCGACGATTGTCGGCATAGCTCTTTTGGCGATCTCTTGCAGCTTTAAGTCTGTCTTTGATTTGGAAGATCTTATCAGTTGTCTCTTGAATGATCTCTGGGCCTGTAAGCTGACTCTCACCAACTTCAGCCCAACAAACTGGGGATCTATATTTCCTCCCGTACAATGCTTCAAATGGAGCGCATCCAATGCTAGTATGGTAGTTGTTATTGTAGGAAAACTCGATCAGCGGATTTCTGGGATGAGTGATAAACTATGGTCAATGGAGCGCATCCAATGCGAGACCAGTTATGCTTACCTGGGATTTCTGGGATGAGTGATAAACTATGGTCAATACAGAAGTCTATAAGGCAAATGGGTCAAGGATATTAAATCTATGGATTTAATGTATGTTCCTCTATGCTTGTTTCATGTATCTATACCTGATTCTATACATATGTGCTTGCTATCTGATCATCCTGAGGAAGACACTATTACTCTTAGTCTTTCTCCATAGGATACCTTTATACTAGAACTTACGCTTGTATGCGCACAACATCATATCATTAGGTTGAGATACCTAAACAGAAGGGAACTTCGGTGATCACGCGTAGCGTCGATCTCGGATACTAAATCCGACCCTAACATGGTTATGCCTGAAATCCTGAAAGTATGAAGGATAGGCAGCTATCATTTAGACATATTGTGCTATGTGCTTATAGTTTACTTGCTATTACATACTACTATTAGAATACTACTGGCTCATGGACATGAGGACATTACATGATTTGTGCTTGATGAATCTAAATAATACTATAATGTTAACTTAGGGTAGGTGAAGCTAAGGGTGATCATGCAAGGCAAATTACCATTACGGGTGCACACGTAATTGCAATTCGCCGTGCATGAGAAGTCTGGCTAATCTTACCATAAGGTAACGATCATGAGTATTACAAGTTTTTATTCTATACCCTAAGGTGTTAGGATCATAATAAGACCTTGATAAGGGTAACTAAACTAACACATGCTATTACTTAAGTACTGTCCTACTTAGAGCCTTCATGTATTTCCAATCATTACATAAATTTTATCTTTTAAGAGACATTCCTCCACTTAGCATTTCAGTAACTAAGGAACTGATTGAATGCTTAGAATGAAAGTGGATTACATGAATATAGAGGAGTGATGATACCCTCTACACATACATTACGTTATTCTTTGAGATGGTGCTAAGGAAAATTGGGATGTTATGTAACAAGTTTAAGTGTTATTCAAGGTATATCGTGGATGTGATGGGAACGCTGCGGGGAACCCTATATATAAACATCACCGGTATACTAAGAATGTGCTTAAACTGGGCTACGTAATGATCTTGATGGACCGAAGCATGGGTTATTGAAACTTGATAAGGGAAATCATGCGTGTATCTTAAGGTGACTAAAGTTTACACCTTTCTGTGATTAGAAGATGCCGCCTCGAAGAGACACACGTAGAACCAATCAAGAAGGTGAGGCCCCACAAAACAGGGGTAGGTGTAGACCACTAAGAACAGGTGGTGCTCCAGCTGGCAACAACCAGGGAACTGACAACCCTGACATAGCTGCTATGATTGCTCAGCAGCTAGCTGCACTGATTCCAACCATTGTGACTCAAGTGAGCCACACCCTTCTAAATCATCCTCTCCACGGGGATCATAATACCAATGGTCAACACAACCAAGGAACCGGGGAAGACACTGGTATTGGAGGAGCCACTGGGAACAAAACTGGAATCGATAATACTAGACGGGGATGCTCATACAAAGAATTTGTGGCCTGTAAACCCCGAGAATTTGATGGGAAAGGTGCAGCGGTAGCCTTGACCAGGTGGCTTGAAAAGATGCAGGCAGTAATTGATATCAGTGAATGCCTCGACAGTCAAAGAATCAAGTATGCCACGTGTTCACTACAGGGCAAGGCATTAACCTGGTGGAACACCCAGGTTCAGGCTAGCGGAAGGGAGTCAGTAATGCAAATGACTTGGGATGAGTTTAAAGCATTGATTTCTGAGGAATACTGTCCTCTCAATGAGATGCAGAAACTTGAGCAAGAATTCTGGAACCATGCGATGGTAGGAGCTGGGCACGCAGCATACACCGATCGTTTCCATGAGTTGGCAAGATTGGTTCCACATCTGGTAACGCCGGAATCAAAAAGGATTGAAAGGTACATTTGGGGACTCACGCCTCAAATCCGAGCATTGGTAACAGCAGCTGCTCCTCCTACGATCCAGAGCGCAAAGGCCGGCGCTCTAGCTGATGAGATGGTGAGAACAGTGATGCTGGGTAGGGGAGCAGAGAATAGAAAGGGGTTTGGGGAAACGAGCCGGTCTAATACCGGAAGATTCGATAAGAAGGCCAAGACAACCCGAAACTTTGTGGCTGTTACACAAGGAAGGAAGGATTACACTGGACTGCATCCCAAGTGCAGCAAGTGTAACTATCACCATCCCCCAGCAATATCGTGCCGGATATGTACAAACTGTAGGCGCCTGGGGCACCTAGCGAAGGATTGTAGAACTGCGTCGAACCTGGTAGCGCCCATCAACACTGTTAACCCCGCCGGGAATGCCAGGGCTTGCTATGAATGCGGAGGCCTCGATCACTTCAGAAACACGTGCCCCCGATTAAATAAGGCACCGGGTCAACAGGGAAATAACCAGCAGCAAGTGCTGGCCATAGCTGGTAATCCGGGTCAGGGGAATCAAGGGGGTGCTGCCAGAGGACGTGTGTTCGTTATTGGAGCAAATGACGTCCGTCAGGACCCGAATGTTGTCACGGATACGTACCTTCTCAACAACCACTTTGCATTTGTACTATTTGATACCGGGGCAGACAATAGTTTCATTTCCTCGGAATTTGTTTCGCTACTTGGTGTGAACCCTAGTTGTTTAGAAACTAGCTACTCTATAGAAATGGCTAATGGTGAATTTGTAGAGACTAATAAGATCGTTAGAGGCTGCACATTAATGCTAGAAGGCCATACTTTTTCTATAGATTTGATACCCTTTGGGTTGAGGAGTTTTGATGTGGTAGTAGGAATGGATTGGTTGTCGAAACACAGAGCCGAGATTGTTTGTCGGGAGAAAGTAGCACGAATCCCCATTCCAAATGGGGAGATACTCAAGATTAAGGAGAACGACCGGGAAAAACTCTAAAGCTTATTTCTTGCATGAAGACGCGTCGATGTCTACGAAAGCAGTGCTACGTACTTCTGGCTCATGTAGTGGAAAAGAAAGAAGAAGGTAACAGGTTGGCAGATATTCCTGTAGTGCGAGATTATCCAAAGGTATTTCCTGATGATCTCTCTGGCTTACCTCCCCCTCGACAAGTGGAGTTTCGAATCGACCTGATTCCCGAAGCGACGCCCGTAGCAAAAGCAGCCTATCGATTGGCACCGTCAGAAATGCAAGAGTTGTCGAGCCAACTGCAAGAATTGTCGAGCCAACTGCAAGAGTTGTTGGATAAGGGTTTCATCCGACCAAGTCACTCGCCCTGGGGAGCACCGATACTGTTTGTCAAGAAGAAAGATGGATCATTCCGAATGTGTATTGACTATCGGGAATTGAACAAATTGACTGTTAAGAACCGATACCCTCTTCCCAGGATCGATGATCTTTTCGATCAGTTGCAAGGAGCAATGTACTTCTCCAAGATTGATCTTCGGTCCGGATATCATTAGTTGAGGGTTCACGAAGCAGATATACCAAAGACGGCATTCCGGACTCGTTATGGACATTACGAATTCTTGGTGATGCCGTTTGGGTTGACCAACGCACCAGCTGTCTTTATGGACCTGATGAATCGGGTGTGCAAGCCTTACTTAGATAAGTTCGTGATCGTATTCATAGACGACATACTCATCTACTCTCGTTCGAAAGAGGATCACGAAAAACACCTTTGAGCAATTCTAGAACTGTTGCGGGAAGAGAAACTTTTCGCCAAATTCTCGAAGTGTGAATTCTGGCTTCAAGAAGTGAATTTTTTGGTTCATGTGGTTAACAAAGATGGAATTCATGTGGACCCTGGCAAAATTGAAGCTGTGAAGAAATGGGATACACCCCAAACGCCTTCAGAAATACGACAATTCCTAGGATTAGCCGGATATTACCATCTCTTTATTGCGAACTTTTCAAAGATCGCACAACCCTTGACGCTGCTAACCCAGAAGGACAAGAAGTTTGATTGGGGACATGCACAAGAACAAGCTTTCCAGACGTTGAAAGAAAAGCTATGCAATGCTCTAATACTGTCCCTTCCGGACGGAACTGATGATTTTGTGGTGTACTGCGATGCTTCACAACAAGGATTGGGATGTGTGCTAATGCAAAGAGATAAGGTGATTGCTTACGCCTCGCGACAACTTAAGGTGCACGAAAAGAACTACACAACTCATGATTTGGAGTTGGGCGCTGTAGTATTTGCACTTAAGATATGGAGGCACTATCTGTATGGAACCAAGTGTATTATCTATACAGATCATAAGAGCCTTCAACACATCCTGAATCAGAAGGAACTCAACATGCGACAACGACGTTGGGTAGAGCTACTTAGTGACTACGATTGTGAAATCCGGTATCATCCGGGGAAAGCAAATATGGTGGCTGGCGCCCTAAGTCGTAAAGAGCGTGTGAAACCACTACGTGTTCGAGCTTTGGGATTAACTATTCAAACGAACTTGAAGGCTCAGATCCAACTTGCACAAAGTGAGGCATAGAAAGAAGAAAACCTTGCGCGAGAAGAATTCTGAGGGTTAGACAAGCAGGTGATTTGCAAGGATGATGGCATACAGTACTTCATGGATCGCATATGGGTACCCAAATGGGGAGCCGTTCGTACCCTAATCATGGAGGAAGCGCATAAGACACGATATTCTGTTCATCCTGGTGCAGACAATATGTATCACAATCTTAAGGATCTATACTGGTGGCCAGGTATGAAGAGAGACATTGCTACGTATGTAAGCCGATGCTTGACATGCTCGAAAGTTAAGGCTGAACATCAAAAACCATCGGGATTATTACAGCAACCTGAAATTCCCGAGTGGAAATGGGAGAACATAACCATGGATTTTATTACCAAACCCCCAAGAACGCCTAGTTGACACAACTCGATATGGGTCGTAGTGGATCGACTGACAAAATCTGCTCACTTCTTGCCTATCCGAGAAGACTATAAAATGGATAAGCTGGCAAGGTTGTACATCAAAGAGGTCGTGACACGGCACGGGGTGCCGGTGTCAATCATATCCTACCAGGACAGTCGATTTACTTCACGCTTTTGGTAGACGTTACAGAAAGCGATGGGCACTCGATTAGACATGAGTACAGCCTATCACCCCCAGATAGACGGCCAAAGTGAACGCATAATACAGACGCTAGAGGACATGCTGAGGGCATGTGTTATTGATTTTGGTGGCAGTTGGGATACTCATCTACCGCTGATCGAGTTTTCCTACAATAACAGCTACCATACTAGCATTGGATGCGCTCCATTTGAAGCATTGTACGGGAGGAAATGTAGATCCCCAGTTTGTTGGGCTGAAGTTGGTGAGAGTCAGCTTACAGGCCCAGAGATCATTCAAGAGACAACTGACAAGATCTTCCAAATCAAAGACAGACTTAAAGCTGCAAGAGATCGCCAAAAGAGCTATGCAGACAATCGTCGGAAGCCTCTGGAATTTAATGTTGGAGATCACGTTTTACTCAAAGTCTCTCCCTGGAAAGGGATTGTACGGTTTGGAAAGAAAGGAAAGTTAGCCCCTCGATACGTAGGACCATTCGAGATTACAGAAAGAATCGGTCTGGTGGCTTACCGGTTAAGGTTGCCACAGGAACTCAGCGGTGTACACGACACATTTCTCGTATCAAACCTCAAAAAGTGCCTGGTAGATGAAACTCTACATGTGCCAATTAAGGAAATCAAGATCGATGAAAAACTTCATTTTGTCGAAGAACCTATTGAGATCATGGATCGAAAGGTCAAACGCTTAAGGCGCAGTAAGATACCCATTGTCCGTGTAAGGTGGAATTCTAAACGGGGACCAGAGTTTACGTGGGAACGGGAGGACCAGATGAAATCTAAATATCCGCATTTGTTTGTGGATATAACTTCAGGACGTAACTCCAGCTGAATTTCGGGACGAAATTCTCTCAACTGGGGGATACTGTGACATTCGTCACTTTCAGGTCCGTTAATTAGCTTAAAAGTTCGTTAACTCTCCTCACGCAATTATTATTTTTCGTAATCTATTTATGGATTTAATCGAATTTTTCGTATACTCGTTCGTGTTAACCTTAATAATAACAATAATAATAATAATAATAATAATAATAATAATAATAATAATAATAATAATAACAACAATAAAAATAATAATAATAATAATAATAATAATAATAATAATAATAATAAAGTCCAGGGGTATTATGCAATTTTTGAAACTTAAAATTTAAGTTCTAGCATAAAATAACAATAATTTAAACCTCAGAGGCCATTTGTGTAATTTTACAAAACCCAAACCCCCCGCCCACTTTTTACCCGTATTTCCGGCCACCGGATTCCGGCTGCCGGTCGCGGCTCCGGCGAAGCCAAAAACCGGCCTTTTGGCCGCGGTTTTGACTCCAAAACACACCGAAATGATCGTGAGACAAATTCCCACAATAATACCCACTTAATTTAAAAATTTAAAGTCGTTTAGTGCGATTTAAGCACCGAACCAACCACCCCGATTTTCAGCCACTTTACCCGCCATGAAACGCACTAAAACACTAAATTAATCAAATCAATTGAACCTAAACGACTATATAACCATTCCTAATCGTATGCAACTTTCAATCCATTCGAAACACACACAAACAACCAATTCGATTATCACCACCATCCGCGACCCTACAACTACTCGAACTCCCACTTAGACACGTTCTAAACCCAAATTAACAGAGGGCTTTTGCTTGTCAACAACTTTATAATGATCCTGCAAATTTAATTTGATTATCATCATCAATTGCTCACTGTTCGAACTCAACCTCGGTCGCGGCTTGTTCATAATCCATTCACCTCCAACTCATCATCAATCGGGGTAATTAAACACATCATTACACTCGTTTTTACATGGGGATTAAAAGCCCCAACATTAATTTGATTATTAACTTCGATTTGGGGGTCAATTTTGGGTAAATCGAGTTAGGGTTCTTCGAAATTGGGGGAAATGGGTTAAAACTGTTTAAAAATAAACGGAACCGAGTATAACCGCGGCTTAGGCCTTCGGTTCACTGGTTCTGTGCTTGCATTCCGGACTGGAGGTCCCGGTTTCGAACCCGGGCACCCCCATTTATTTTTTTTTAAAGCTTTCTAGCCTTCAAAAAAATATGTAAAAATTCTTAAAAATTATAAAAATAAATATTATAAAGTTTCCTTATTTTAAATCTTACATAATTAATTTCTGTAAAATTATTTTATTTAAAAATCTTAATAATCTTTATAAAATATAATTTATAAATATTATAAATAATTATTTTTATAAAAATGGACCCTAAATCGTGTGTAATTATGAAATAACTATGAAAATCATAGGAATTATACATCTTATAATTTCACAAATTATTTACAAATGTAATTATAGGTTATTTCTTATAAAATATACTTTAACGAATATTTTAGATTAATAAATTATTATCGGTTAATACGTTATCGTAATAATATGTATTTCAAAAGATTACAAAGAACATATACAAAATATATTTAAACATTACCAGATATTAAACCTAATTTCTTTTCTATATTAAAACACTTAAAATGTGTATTTCTTTTGAATAAATCAAAATACAAGTAATTTCACTTATATAAATTTAATTGCTTATCAAAACCCACAATTCAATTTAAATCCTAGTATCACTAAGTTTATAATCAAACTTAAATATATAAATCAAATCGTGTGCGTCAAACCGAATCAACCCGAAACAACCGAATATCCTTTCTCGTCAATCACGTTTTAAAGACTTAATTGTAACTAATTATAGGTGTGTGATCGCTCATTGTTCGCGTATTTAGAAGTCTTTTGTTCACTTCATTCATCTCAATTCAAAGTGAGTTTCGTGGCCACTTTTATGCTTTTACAATTGTTTCAATCTTTTTCAAACATGGGGGAAAAGTATGCTCACCCGTTTTCAATGTTGTACAACATACATACAATTTTCATACTTGGAATCAACGTGATACTATTTTCATACCCTGATACATACATGATGTTTGTGGTTCTTCTTACAACCATTAATTCCGGTGTTGGAAGCAACGGATAGGTATTGTTAGTACTACTGGGTTGACACCCCCACCCTTGACGAGATGGTTACTTGTGAGTACCATCCCCCCTGCCAGGAATCCAGCCTTGGGTGAATATATTCCGACAAGTTTCTTTGTGTACGTCATTAGGTTTGGTTGTATGAAACTCATGTTATGTGATCTTGCTTGCTTATAACTGTATGCACGGTATTCCACAACAAACTCTATACAGCATCAATTACATGTTTATAATTCAAACCTGCGAAACTCACCAACATTATTGTTGACATTTTTGAGCATATCTTTTCAGGTGATCATAATCAAAGAGGATAACTAGAGCCGATGCCTTAGCAGAGACCCTCAGGATTTCAATAGACTTGCATTAGTGTTTGTCTATCATTTGTTATTGTTTATGAACACTGTGTTGAATATTCTGTATGTTGGATTTAGTTTATTGAATTAATAGACTATGATAGTCGTGGAACTGACTAACCACGACACAAGTCACCATTGTGTCGGGTAACGTCATGACACGTGGATTTTTGCATTTATTTTGTCTCTATAAATTAACCAGGCGTTATGATGATCCGGTCCGTTACATCCTCATGTTTCCGCTATAAGCGGGGGAATATATTCACCTAAGGCTGGATTCCTGGCAGGGGGGATGGTACTCACAAGTAACCATCTCGTCAAGGGTGGGGGTGTCAACCCAGTAGTACTAACAATACCTATCCGTTGCTTCCAACACCGGAATTAATGGTTGTAAGAAGAACCACAAACATCATGTATGTATCAGAGTATGAAAATAGTATCACGTTGATTCCAAGTATGAAAATTATATGTATGTTGTACAGCATTGAAAATGGGTGAGCATACTTTTCCCCCATGATTGAAAACATTGAAACCTTGTATAAACATAAAAGGGGGCCATGAAACTCACCAACATTATTGTTGACATTTTTGAGCATATCTTTTCTGGTGATCATAATCAAAGAGGATAGCTAGAGCCGATGCCTTAGCAGAGACCCTCAGGATTTCAATAGACTTGCATTAGTGTTTGTCTATCATTGGTTATTGTTTATGAACATTGTGTTGAATATTTTGTATGTTGGATTTGATTTATTGAATTAATAGACTATGATAGTCGTGGAACTAACTAACCACGACACAAGTCACCATTGTGTCGGGTAACGTCATGACACGTGGATTTTTGCATTTATTTTGTCTTTATAAATTAACCAGGTGTTATGATGATCCCGTCCGTTACATCCTCCTGTCTCACCCTCACATATTTTTTAAGCCTTTTTCAACCCTTAAAAAATATCGAAAATTCCCAAAAATTAGAAAAATCAGTTTTGTAAACTTTCATTATTTTTAAAATCATCTAAGTAGTTTCTATAAATTTATTTATTTAAAAACCATAACAATTTTATATATATTATTAACAAACGTTATAAATAGTTTATTTTGTTTAAAAATAAACTTTAAATAGTTGACTTAGGCCCGTATTTTACGGCCGTACAAATAATACTAATAACCATTTATAAAACCCATTTTCTAAATTGGTGTAAATATTTAATTGCATGATCATATCATCAATTAAATATTAATTGGTGTTTGCTAAGCTTGTTATTGGGTATAATCCGACTTGGATCATAACGTACTAACCACATCAATATACTAAGTGTCTTGGGCACATAGAATCCTACAGATGGCTATAAATTGGATGGAAAATATGTATCTGGGTAGGATACGTATATGTACGCACTCGTGATGTATGTATATGCAAGTTTGATAGCTATGAAGATGGAGATCAACAGATGAAAAATGGTATGTGGGTCATGAAGCACAAATTGAACAAGATGAACACTCAGGATTGTTGTTACATATATGTAATACTACTGTTAAATATATGTAACGCCCTTGTTACATATACGTAACACCTGTTGCTACATATGTAAAAACACACATATTATTTAGTAAATAAAGATTTTCTTTCGATTATGATTTTTTACATATTATAAATAGAATTATATTTAAATGTATTTTTAATTGATTTGTTAGAAGAGAGAGATAGAGTGCATTTAGGAAGATGAAGATGATGTTAGGTTGAAAAGTATGATGCATCAATGTGTCACGCCCCCGCTTATAGAGGAAACACGAGGATGTAACGGATGGGATCGTCATAACACCTGGTTAATTTACAGAGACAAAATAAATGCAAAAATCCACGTGTCATGACGTCACCCGACACAACGGCGACTTGTGTCGTGGTTAGTCAGTTCCACGACTAACATAGTCTATTGAATTAACAAAACCAAATCCAACAACAGACAGAAAGTTCAACATAGTATTCATAAACGAAATCAAATGATAGTCAAACCCTAGTGCATGTCTACTGAAATCCTAAGGGTCTCTGCTAAGGCATCGGCTCTAGCTATCCTCTTTGATTATAATCACCTGAAAAGATATGCTCGAAACGGTCAACATAATTGTTGGTGAGCTTCGTAGGTTTTAAGTAATAAAAGATGTTAAGATGAAAACAGTAAGTAAGTTTAATAAGAGCTACCGCAACTACACTTATGTATAGGCGGTTTTACCAGTTATAAATAGCTACAGCCAAACCTATACATCGGTTCCACACGGGAATTGATGGCTGTAAAGAAAACATTCCCAAAGTGTAAATAGTTTAATATGACGTAGCAAGATCCACAAAGCGCATACGTATAGTTTACAACCAAACCAATCCTTAGGTCCCATTACCGGAACTAATGGTTGTATTAAATAGAATAAGTTCACATGACGTAGCAAGATCCACAAAGCGCATACGTATAGTTTACAACCAAACCAATCCTTAGGTCCCATTACCGGAACTAATGGTTGTAATGGATGCTCGGCAAAGAAGAACCACAAAGTAGACCCACAAAGTAGAACCACACCACTGAGAGCATCCAAGAACAATAGCATTCACAAGTAATCATCACACCACCCATAGCATCAAAGTAAAAGCACATAGTAATGTAAAACCACTAAGTAACATACAAGGTAGCAACATAGCATAGAGTCAAGAGTTATAATAACATCATTTAGTAAGATAAGCAATATAAGTTAACCATAAATGTTGCAGCAGACTTCCACTGGGGAAGGTGCTTGAAAATATGTTAAGTAAGCGAGCATTCTTTTCCCCCAAGTTTAAAAATGTTTAAAGGTTATATAAGCGTAAAAAGGGGCCACGAAACTCACCTGAATATGATGTAATGAAATGAACAAGAGCTTCAAAGAATAAGGGCAATGCACGATCAAACACGATCAACACCTATTATTAATTGTAATTAAGTCTTTAAAATGTGTTCAACGCGAATAGATACATTTGGTCGGATTCGGGTCGGTTCGGTTTGACGCGCGACACGCACCCAAATAGATGTATATATGTTACAAGATTTAAGTTTAATAACAAGATTAACTGTCGAATCGAGGATTAGGGTTTTGATTGAATTATAGGGTTTTAATAAGTATTAAGTTTACAAATTATTTATTTATATTTTGATTCTATTAGAAGAATTATATATGTATGTTTAAATATGATATAAAATATAAGAATGATGTGGTTCATTTATGTAATATATAATTATCTAAGGATAATTACAAATAGTATTTCGATTAATAATAAGATATTAATCTATACCATTTGTTAAAATATATTTTATAAGAAATAATATTCTTAAACATTTTGTGAATAATTTGTGGAATTATAAGATGTATAATTTCTACGATTTTCAAGATTATTTCATAATTACACACGATTTAGTGTACATTTTCATAAAAATAATTATTTTTAATATTGATAGATAATATTTTATTAAAATTATTTAAGGTGTTTAAATAAAATAAATTTACAGAAAATAATTATGTAACATTTTAAAATAAGGAAAGTTTATAAAACTTATTTTTTATAATTTTTAGAAATTTTTATATATTTTTTTTGAAGCTTAAAAAGCATTAAAAAAAATAGTTGTAGGTAGCCGGGTTCGAACCCGGGACCTCCAACTCACAGACCCACCCGCATACCAGTGAGCCAAGGCATCCAGCCGTGATGTGAATCAGTTTTAAATCGATTTAAGCTGATTCAAAGAAGTTCCCCCAAAACTCAAGAATCCTAGAATGTTTTTGAATCAAATTGAACATCGAATCGATGTTAATAACCAAATTAATGTTGGGGCTTTGTTTCCCCATGTTAAACCGAGTGTTTAGATGTAATCAATTACCCGATTCGTAGTTCCAAATGTTGAGATTCAACGAAGAACAGGTCGCGATAGGGGAGAAGTTGGCTCGAGATGCAATTGTTGATGGTAATCAAATTCGCTGCACAGGAAGTTTCCAATGCGTTCTATGAACAAAAGCCCTTTATCAATTTCGTGTAATGGAGCTCATAAGATAGGAATCGAATGAGTTGCAGGTCGCGGCTTCAAAGGGTAATCGAGGTGGAATTTCGTGTGTTTTTCTGATGAATTGAAAACTGAGTTAGATTAGGAACATATATATAATCGTAGATGTGCGATTTAATTAGTTTATCATTGAAGTTTAGTGCGATTCGTGGCTGGTACTTTCGGCCGAAGTGGAAGTGGGTCGGTTTATATTGATCGCACTCACATTTTTTAAATTATAGTGGGTCACGAGTTCGATTATTACTTGCGATGCTGTCTGGAGTGTTTGATTTGTTTAAAACCAAGTGGATTTGGGTGGTTGGCTTCGCCGGAGCGATGCCGGAATAGTGGCCGGAGTGGAGAGGGGGAAATCGACGGGGAAGGGGTTGGGATTTTAAAAATCTACACATTTGGTCCCTGAGCTTTGCAGTGTTATTATTTCATGTGTAAAGTTTTTAAATCAGGTTTTAAATATTACAATTTCAACCCTAAACTTTTTAGGGTTTAGTTTTTAATAAATTTTATTATTATTAATAATTCTTACAAATTATTAATAGAAATTGTATTATTATTATTATTAGTATTATTATTATTGTTGAAATTAACGTCAACGTATAAAATTAAGTTTTATTTAACGAAAATTACGGGATGTTACACAATGATGAAGAGACAATAGTGAATTAACATGTTTTACATATATGTAAGTAGGTGAGATACATATATGCAAGCTTGTAGGTTACCTTTTATGTAAACAAAGGTGTATATACTATGTTTACATGGTAGATGAGACTGAAGAGATAGAGAGATAAATCAAGAACGTTAAGAACATGCTAGAGGAACTACATAATGTAAACAATTGATGGTTTTGTTCTTTTCATATGTATCTTTTCCTGTTAAATGTATGTAAACAATTGTATTAATATCTTAAGAAGATAAGAAGATATATGTAAGTTTTACTGACAAACATAATATTTTAGTGGTCATAAAATCAAAGAAAATAATTCAACATATATTCTTATTCTTTTACTCTTAAAGTTAGCACAATATACATAAAATTTTCTAGTTTTCTAATTTTCCCAAACACATTTCCATAGTTTGGTGAGGATGTCGTTTCCTTTCTTTCTTTTCTTTTTGACATCTGCTTTGATTATCCGAACCTCTTGTTGAATCTTCTTAACCCTTTTTAGAATCTGGTTGGTTGCCTCTATTTGTCATTCTTCCAACCTTTGCCTTTTGCCTTCTTCTTCTTCTATCCTAGATTCATCAGATTGTTTCATGAGTGTCATCTCAGATGTCGGAGGAAAATTTTATAGGTTTGGATCTCCTGCTTCCTGTATCTCATCCTTCAAAAGTTTCCTGCCACGACGTATTCTCTTTCTAGGAGTCTAGATTGTGTAACCTCCCATGGCCACTTGTGCATGTCAAACATAAAACTTTGGCGCGGTCTGGATCCGGGTCTTAGGTTGAGGTGTTTCTATTTTGTTTTGAAGATTTATTTCAGGTGTTGTTTCTCTATGATCCGAATGACCAGTTTCGTTATAGTATTGATCAGATTATCATAACTCATGATGCAAAAATTCTTATTAATTTAACTCATGTAATTAACACAAAATTCATAAAATTTTCACATATGAATCATATATATTTCAAGATTCATTCTTTTCTAAGCATGAATATGATCATATAAAATCATAAAAAGAAAAACAATATCACCTTGATGATTTGTTATCATATGAGCTTATAGTTATAGTTTAGGTATTTGCTAATAATACCTAATTCTCTATAACCAATGGCTCTGATATCAACCTATCACATCCCAACGGAAGCGTGAATGCTTGGGTGTGACTCTTTGACTCAAAACACATCGATTAGAGACAAACAATTATAACAGGAACTTTAAACATAACATCACATATTTATATATATATATATATATATATATATATATATATATATATATATATATATATATATATATATATATATATATATATTCTCAGGTTGCATATAGGTTCATACAAAATTTGTCTATGCAAAGACTAATGCATTTTTAATCTGGAACCTAAATACAATAGTGTCTAATAACTTCTTCTTATTCTTCGATAGTTGTGAATGTGTGCATCCACCATTATGCTAGGCTCAAACATGTTTATAGTTATTTTAACACATGTCTTTCCCATAACTTCACCCCATCCGTTGCAAACATCAAACAAAAACATTACACTGTTAGTCATTTTGATTTCCTAAAAAAGCATACTTAAAACTGTCAACATAATATTGGTGAGAAATATAGGTTTATTAATCAAACAAAATATATTGATGCCGTATAAATAAGATTACAACCAAACCTACTTATATGTCAAGTGATTTATAACTGTCACAATACAAATCACAAACATAGATAATATAGCATCACAACACTCATCCTGTTGGTGCAAGATACATTTTTCTAAGTAGCACTACTACATTATCAGACGGTTCCTCATCCGAATTAATGGTTGCAACTTACGGCATAAATGACACTATATCTCAAAATATATTTTTTAAAATTCGCATCAATCCAAAAATAGCATGCTTTTCCCCCCAAAAATCATAGATATAAAACTGGGGCTATGAAACTCACATTAATTCCAGCGAAACCTTATAAAATAACTTATATGTTAGAAATATATCTTATTTCTTTAAAAATTTTAGCACTTTATTTAGAAATTCCAAAATAGTAGCTACTTCTAGCCATATATCACCAAAATTTAATAGCAGTAACATCTGAAAATATAGATTAACATATAAAAATTTCAACAAATTATTAATTACAGGTAATTTTTAGAATTTATACATAAAATAGCAGAATATAGCTACGGGGTTTAAAAATAACCAAAATTACCAGAATAATTATCCTAAAGTCCATATTGTCTCATAAATTTTACATTATTAACTCTTAATGGGCAGTTTACTTTGATTTTTATAACTATCATATAATTTAGAATAAATAGTTAATTATCTCTAAAAATTCCGAAATTTATACATACTATTCTATTCTGAATATTATAATTTATGTGAATTTTTCATAATTTAACTCACTGTTTGTTATTTCTTTCAATTTTCTATTTACAGATTATATTAAAATGTAAAAAACAGTTATACAAACAAATTTAATTACAAAATTTATTTGAAACTTCTATAAAATACAAAAATCATTATATAATTTTCTAGATTTTACTAGGCTTGGAGCTTCCATATAATAATTTATCTTTGTTTTCCTTGAATTAATTATATAAATTAATTTACTTAATATTATTACACCAAAATTTACAGATTACTATTTTGATATTTCTAAACATGTTCTTGATTTTATTCCCACAATCACAATCATTTAAGTATTTAATCTAATTTCATCAAGAATACTAATATTTTTAACTCTTTAATTTGTAATCTTTTGTTAAATCTTTGGTTTATAAAACCTTTAAGTTTTTAACTTTTAATCCCATTTCTTACTGATTTTTGAAATAAAATCATGTGTTCATAAGTCCTTATAGGTATCCTTGATTAATCTTCAAGAGTTTGATTATGTGTTTATTTAAACACATACAACTTGTTAATCATGTGTTTGGAGATCTAACCTTGTTTTGATGAAGAAACTTCAGAACATGTTTTGCTAGATTGCTTGATAATTGGGTGAGGATGTAGTCCTTGGATCACAAGCAAAATGAACAAAAGATGGTGATGATGATGACAAAACCGAACAAGATGATAGTGAGTTTCGGGAATCCTTGAAAAGCCGATAGTGAATTAAGAGAATGGTGCTTGGTTGAGGTGGTAAATGGTTGTGATGGTGGTGATAACAAACCAAGAGAGAGAGTGGTGTTGTGGTGGTTTGTGGTTGTGGATAACAAGACGAGAGAGAGAGTGGTGTTGTGGTGGTTTGCGGTTGTGGATAACAAGCCGAGAGAGAGAGGAAGAGTGGGATTGTGTGATGGTTTACGGTTATAGGAGTGTGGAGACCCCATGCAGCCGAGAAGTAAAGGGGTAGAGAGGTTCATGCTTACCTCTAAGTCTTAGACTTATGAGGTGGTCATTATAGGGTTACTTAGTAAGTCATTAGGAGGAGAGGTGTCAAACCACTAGCAAGGGTTAGTGGCATGGTAGCTAGGTGATGGTTTTGGGTGGTGAGTAGTGTTAATGGTGGTGCTTAGGTGGCGGCTTAGGAGCATGGTTAGTGGCAAGGTAGCTAGGTGTCAAGTTGTGGTATTAATGACTTTCTTAGTCATTAAACTTAGGATTAGTCAAAGTTTTATATGCTTAATCGGGTTGCTTAGTCTTCTAATGAACCGATGCAAGGGTTTAAGGTTGTGTTTGTGTTGGTGTTTAAGTGTTTAAGATTTGTTTGGTTTTAGTTTTGATACAAAGTTTCTAGGTGTAACTTTGTTTGGTAACATTTGATTAAGTCTTGATTCTAATTCATTTCATGTAAATGAAAACCATTTATCAATCAAGTGACTTAATCATGTAATCTCATAATTCGATAACTAGACACGTAAGATATCATAATCACAAAATTCATATGAAAAACATTCATGCACACGTAAACTTTCATGTATGCATACATGCATGTTCATATATTATCATGAAAAAACATGAGAAATTCATACGTAGTATCATATATATATATATATATATATATATATATATATATATATATATATTTTATATAATAAACTTAACAATTTCTAGTGAGTATATAATATCTATTAAAGAAATTCTTAAAATTTTAGTTTTTCCTAACCTTGGATTTTAGGGTTGTCACATTTTGTAATCCTATTTTTTGATTGGGTGACCATTAGGTGTTCGTTTGGGGTTGATAGAGGTACGATGGTCGTATAGGGAGGGGGATGGTTGTTTCATTTTTGTTGACAGTGATAGATGACGTGTGGTCGGTCAAAAAACTAATTAAAGAATGCCTAATCATCCTTAATAGTAAAGGGTAAGGATGGTGTTAAATCCACAGGGAATCACAGGAAAGTGCTAGTAATGATTAACTTACAAACATTAAACATTGAAATGTAAATTGCATGATTAATTGAATTGAGAAGTAATCAAATTACAAAATAAAAGTTTAGATTTTTAACAATCTAAGAACAAAAGCAATCCACTTTAGGATTCCCGTTTGGAAAAGTTATGTTTTTTTAGTGAAATCTATTTAAAAGTCATTAATGGTGACTTACACATGATAAGATCTAAATGACAATTATGAATTAAAGCTTAAAGGACTTTGTTCACACAATCATCAATTTGAATTACATAACCCTAATTCTAACAATCAATAACATAATAATTAAAGGAAATCAAGGTTATAGAAAATGAAAATTAGGTTTAATATAATCAAATCATTTAAATAACCAAATCATCGAGTTGAATCCACTAGAACTTAAAAAGTTCAAGATCCAATCTCCAATCTAGGTTACAAACTAAGAAAAACAAAAAAGTTGCACAAACTCATCCCCCGAAATGAATCTCAATTGATTTAGCCTTGCATCGTCATTAATTCTTCAAAACAATTGTAATGATCATATGAATTTGGATGAATTCGATATTGGAAGGCTTTGGAATGATGAAAGATGCTTTCCTTTTCGTCCAAAAATGTTGTGTAAAGAGTTTTTTTCCGTCCTAAGGTTAATACCTCTTTAAAACCTCTCAAATTAGGTCAAAACCCATCAAAACATAGCGCTCAGCGTTGGTGGCACCAACAGTGGCGTTAGTGGCTCTAACTTGGCATCGGTCAGCAGATTTCAGATATACTGACGTCAGTGGCTTCGGTGGCGCCACCCCCATTCACAAATTTTATTTTCACTTGTAACTTTTCGAGATCTTTCTATTGCTAAGTTATGGGTCCCATAACTCTTTTGTTAGCTCAAGTTATGCCCGTTTTAAGTTACCGTTGTCTTGCAACTTCTCCTTTATATTTTTCACCTTCCGAGCACTAGTTTTTGTTGGGTTCGTTGGACCATTACATTGTTGTTTAACCATTTAAACAAGAAAAACGCAGTGGATTAAAACCTTAATATTATGATTCATAATCTGAAAAATAAAGGTTCATAACTTTGTTTTAACAAACCCAAAATCTTAGGATCGTTTATGTGTTTGAGCTAGCTATCAAGAAGAAGAAACAACCAAAACAACACTTACAAACCACCTTTTGTAGAGCTGCAGAAAATCGAGATTTTGATGAAGATGGAGTTGCTCTTGAATGACCAAAACACAAGGATAGGTGTCCTCAAGCTTGCATACCCACAAGTGTGAAGCAAACACCCATTTGCTAGGATTTTTGACACCAAATCGAACCAAGATGAGCTGAACATCTGATTTTCAGCTTTGCACTTCTTCAAGAAATTAGAGAGAAAAGGTGTGTGTTCTTGGTCCTTTGCATGTATGAGAGAGAGAGAGAGGATGTAGTGTGTGTGTTCTTTAAGAAAGACTAGTTTCAAGACAAAATTAATCCCCTTTTCAAAGGGGGCGGCCGTGAATGCCAAAAGGGTTTCCCCCAAAAACATTTTTGTCATTTGTACTTAACTAGTCATTTTGTTAAGTTATAAAATTAACCTTTTAATTTACACACTTAGTTACTGATGTTACTTAACTAATTTAAATAACATTACAAATAATACTCTTGAACAAAATATCTCTATAAGTTGTTCTATCTCATATGTAACTTATTTAGAAAACCCATTTTCTAAATTGGTGTCATTATTCAATTACATAATCATATTATCAATTAAATATTTATTGGTGTTTGCTAAACTTGTTATTGGGTATGACCCGACTTGGATCATGACATACTAACCACATCAAAGTTCTATGTGTCTTGGGCATAAAGAATCCAACAGTTTTCATCCCGTTTCTTCCAACTTCTTCGTATTCTTCACATTTATCCTACAAACACAAGCATATCCCAAAAGTAACTTTATGTCTCATAAATTGACACGTAAAACACGGAAATAAAACCTTTAAACCTTGACTTTTACCACCCGATCAACGGGAATAGGTAAAACGAATAAGGTTTTGTAGTGGTGGGTGGTAGCTACATTAAGAGTATAGGTGTGCTTGGGGTGGGGAGTAGAGGAAGTGTTAGAGTGGTAGTCGGGTGTGTTGATGGAAGGGTGGCGGTTTGGTTCTAGAATTAGAAGCTGGGTGTAGGGCTGTAAATGAGTCAAGCTGGCTTGTAAGTGACTCAGGATAGGCTCAGAAAAAACTCGAATCGATCTGAGCTTCAACAAGATCGAGCCCGAGCTTTAACGAGATCGAGCCCGAGCTCAAGATGTCAAGCTCGAGCCAGCATGCAAGCCTAAATGAGCTTTTTGTTTATACGATTTTTTATTTACATAGTTTAAAATATATACAAATCTATATATTTACATAAATAATATTATTATATTTATTATTATGATAAAAATAATTAAATAATATATATTATGTTATTACTCTATAATAAATTTCAAATGGAAATGGACACTGTCGAGAGGGTAAGGGCCTGTTTGGTTACGTCTGACCAAACCCGGTCAGACGTGCAAGTCTGACTCTGTCAGACGTGGCTTGTTTGGTTGCGTACGTCTTACTCAATAAGAGGTTTGACCGAACCCCTTATCCGGTCAGACTTGAACCAACATCTGAACTGAGTCAGACTTGAACCAACGTCTTACTCGAGTCAAACGTGAAGTCGGTCTGCGATGATGGAGAGGGTGGTGGTCGGCGACGGGGTGGTGGTAAGTGAGGTCTGTGACGGAGAGGGTGGTGGTCGGCGACGGGGCGGTGGTCAGACATGAACCCCTTCACCACCTCCTCGTTGGCATCACTTTCTGCATCTCCGCTTCCGTCCACCTCTTTTTCCCTTTGATTCCCATAAAAGTGATGCTTTTGAGAGCCCCTCACATCCTCTCCTTCGTCAACGGAGCCATTTCTGACGAGGGTTTCAATCGGCCTCTGGTTTCATCGTCTCCTTTGTCGTCGCCGGCGACCGTCGTGTGTGCGCCGGTGAAGGGTGGTTCTTCCAACCATAGCTCGCTTGCTGGGGTTATGTTTGAACCCTTTAAGGAGGTGAAGAAAGAACTCAATTTGGTCCCTTCTGTTCCTCAGCGGTCTTTTTCCCTTGAATTGAAGGGTTTGAGTTGGTAGATGTGGCTGTTTTAAAGTGGTAAGGATTTGGGGGTTTTAAGTTATTAATTTTTCTTTTTACAACCAAACACACTTATTGGTTCAGATCACTTATTGGTTCAGACATCTTACTGGTTCAGACATCTTACTGGTTCAGTACTTATATAATCGGATGTTGCCAAACAGCCGCTTAAGTGTCCCTTTATTTGATCAGACCTAGAGAGGGGGAAGACCCTAATCGGCAGAGAAGATAAAGAGTTTCCACCGCCAGCGCCACCATCTTCGCCCACCTTGCTGAAGGTGAGAAGGCTAGGGAGTCTGGAGAAGAGAGAGACCATCGTCCTCTGCCACCATACCAACCGTCGTTTCCACAGAACAGTCCTTTATATAGATTTGTAGCCGAGGAGGTGTACCGGTGGTGGCCGTTCAAGCGACAGTAGAATACTGATGAAGCAGGCTAAGTATGCTCTTACGTTCAAAACATTGCAGATTTGTCTCTCGATTCTTTAGTCGGCTTCCATCGAACCCGTTAGCTCTAACGGCAAACTCGAGGGGTTGAAGCGTCATGGCGGTTGATGTATGAGGTAATGGATCATTGTTCCAACGATGGAAAACATTATACATGATGAATTTTTTGGTTGCTCCCGGTGCTGGTTGCAATTGTTAGGTTTTTTTATTTTATTTTGTTTGCCCTTGGTTAAATTTGTTTTTTGATTCAATGGTCCATGGAGTATGATTGTTTTTAATCAAAGAGTTTGGCATCTCAGATTGCCATCAATGGGACTTCAAAGTGACTGAGTTGGGTTATATATATATATATATATATATATATATATATATATATATATATATATATATATATATATATATATATATATATATATATATTACATATAATAAGCAAATGACAAGGGTAAAAAAGTCTTTTCACCCAAATCTCTTAATTTTAAGAGATGTACATCTCTCAAAGCTTTCTGTACACTCTCTAATGCATGGACTGGTTATCATAACACGGATCCTTCTATGGGTGGGTCCGGGTCAACTAATAACATGAAATGAAAACCCTAACATCTTTCATTCTCCCTACTCAATTTTCTCTCTCGCCTCTCCTTCATCTGTAAACCCTAACCATCACATTGTTGCATATCCTGTGGATTTACAGGTGCTTAAAGTGCTTGGTGTGTATGATGAAAGAGTTGGGTCTTACTACCCGCTCTCTCGCCGCTCTCTCGCCGCTCTCTCGCCGCTCTCTCGCCTCTCTCTCTCGCCGCTCTCTCGCCGCTCTCTCACCGTTCTCTTACCGCTCTCTCTTGCTGTTGTCTCATGTGGCCATTCACCCCTGGGTTACGATCTGGCTTGGTCATGGGTTTATTGATTAAAGGTGCTAAAGTGCTTGGTGTGAGTTCATCTCCTCCCTGAAACCAAGATGTTTTTATTTCATTCTTCTTTTTTAATTTAAGGGTGTTCTTTATTCCATATTTTGAAACCAAAAGTTGTTTACAAACTTATGCATCTGTCAACTTTTCTTTTGGAAAGCCTGAAAGTGTTCCATTTAAAAAAAGTTTTAATGTAGGCATGGCATCAAGCCTTATAGTCACAGTGCTACGCAACGGAGTTTGTAATCGTACCTATAATACATTGAAATAGCTTGTCATTGCATCTAAATTTTGTAGCTACTGGGGTAATCTTAGAATCTGCCTCATCTTACTACACATAAAATGATTTATGTTAATTTAAAACATTTAGTATCAGTTTAAAAATGTTTAAGTTTTTGGAAATGGGACTAAAGTTTAAGACAGTCGATGACATGGGCAACTTATGCTTTTCATCGCCGTTTCTAGAGTTTTATTAGATCTATCTCATAAATATTTTTGTTCTTATTTATAATATTTATTTATTTTTTAACCATTAGAAGTTGTTATCATGCTATCGTGCTTTGTATTTGTGGGTTTATAGTCATTGAACCAAAAAAGGTATAGGCTTATCAAGGATCTGAAATAAGGAATGATTTTGTCAATTTTCATTGAACCAAAAAGGTATAGGCTTATCAATATTTATTTATTTTTTCTAATTTTTGCTGAATCTGATATTGTTTATACTGGTTTTTTGTAGTTGCACATTTTGTGGGTTTATAGTCACAAAGATTGAACTAAATTGGGTTTAATTTTTCAAGAATTAAAGCTTTTTGTTGAATCTTGATCTGATTTTGTAGTTTACTGGGAAAAGGTTAGAATTTTTGTGTTATTTATCATCATTATTATTATTGTGTCCACTGATTCTTTGATTCACAGGACATACTGATTAAAATGAAAAGGGCCATGTGTTTTCAAGAATCTGAAATAGTATGGATCTCTAATTTCTATTTAGATTCTTTCCACATATTCATTATCATATATTTATCATATTGGTATAGGACAAACTATCGCACATGTTAAGATTACAAGACAAGGGGCCATTGATAGCTTAATATATGCAATGGTGATCGGTTTCAAGCATTTCAGGTAAACTTATCTTATAATGGTACACTTGATATCTAATGTCTTGATAGTTCTTTCTTAAAGGAACATGTTAGTCAAGTTTTTGGTTTCATTGACAAGGCTTTGTTTATTATCAATCTCAAAATATTGATCTGCTAATTCAGGTTTGTTTTCTAACCTTTCAAACCAAACACTAATGTGAAAAAAAATCTCTTTCAAGTTTCAAATTTTGAATATTTAGAAGATATTTAAAGTAATAGAATGAAGTAACTTTTCATTGAGTGCAGAAAAATAAACACAAAACAAGTACTTTGTAGAAAGAGTTCTGCAATGTTACTGTTTTCTTCTATAAAAAGAGTGTAAAGGCATTACTTTATGCAAAAATACTCATTTATGTAAAAAAGTGTTGCAGGCACCAACAATAAAAGTATTTGGTTATTCTTGTATACTTTACCATATCTAATCAAATCAACTTTTGCTTTCTCATACTTTTCTTATTAATCGATTCATACTTCCCACGAGACTAAAAATTAATAAAGAATGAAGAAATATATAGAAATTAACTGGGTTAGATCCCAAATCATTACATAACCTAATCAACTGCTGATGAAATCATACTTAACCTGAATAAATTTGTATTTTTACTAATGGGTTAGATTCCAAATCATTTAATTAGTAAGGAACCAAACCAGCCGACAGGTTTTGTTTGATATGTTTCAGGCTTTGTAATGTTCGACAGCGAGGTGAAAGGACTTCTTAAGGGCCTCAGATATATCTCTCAAGTTTTTGGTCAGCCTCTTTTTCTCCTTCCCTGTTGATTAGGTTATGTAAATGCACATGTTTATATCATTATATGATCTCATTTAAGAATCTGTTCTGTGCAGAATACGAGAAAAAACAAGAAATACAAATTGGTGGTCCAACAGATGTGAAGCATGTGGCTCATTTCGGATGTGACGGATCTGCGCAAGAATCTCCCAGCCCAATAAAACTATTACATGAGAATATAAAGTATAAAATACTAATAACATACAAAGGAAATTTGGGTGTGGGGTTATAGTGTTTACTTTACCATTCATCATGTCACAACTACCATTGGTTTTAAGATGTTCAATGTAAAATTGCTTGTGGTCAAGTATATTTAGGCTTGTGATTATGTTAGTTTTTTACCTATCTTACAATATGAAATTTTTTCTTTTAATCAGATCCGAGCAACATATTTTTAAGAAAAAACTTCGGTCACCAATTCACCTTGCCACCTTATTTACATGTCTGAACTAGACCTCCAGATTCCTTCTGCTTTTGGTAAGTACCTTCTGCTAAGATTGATGTAAATTAGTTCATAAAATTTTGTCGTTTATAGGCTTATAGCTATATTTAATTATTTTATTTGTTTTTATAGACCCGTTTGCTGAAAGTAACGTTGATGACTCTGGTGCTGGGTCAAAAGACTACGTGCATATTCGCATTCAGCAACGAAACGGTAGGAAAAGCTTGACAACTGTTCAGGGTTTAAAAAAAGAATTTAGTTACAATAAGATTTTGAAGGACCTCAAGAAAGAGTTCTTCTGCAATGGCACTGTTGTTCAGGACATTGAACTAGGCCAGGTTTTTATTGTGAATCTTAAATGATTCCATGATTATTTACTTCTGAATTCAGAAGTAACATGTTTTTAATGTTGTTTTTAAGGTTATTCAACTTCAAGGTGATCAGAGAAAGAACGTCTCTACCTTTCTTATCCAGGTTACCTCTTTGACCCTTTGTTTTAGCATATTCGAACCCAGTTCACTTAGGGGGAATTTAATAATTCACACACTTCAGTCCATTATTGGTAAGTTATCATCTTCTTTTATTTGTTTTTTTTGCTTGCAGTAATGGTGAATTATTAACATGAATCCTGCCTTTCATCAACAAAACAAAACACTTTGCAGATTACATGTGGGTTTTCTAAAACACAACTTTATGATCTTTAATCATTGAAAAATTCAATGAAATGTACTTGTATTTTTCTTTGTTGATGCAGTATGGCAGCCATGAGTATTGCTGCTCATAAGAAAAATCCGGAGAAAGTAGAGGTATATGCACTCAAATCGCCTCTAACGTTAACAAATTTTATTATGGTAGATATTGTGAGAACCCGCGAGATACTATTATTCCATGTTTTATAATAATATCTTGAAATTTCAGGGGAAGCCGCTTGCGGTTATAATATGTTGAATTCTTGGATTTGAATCTTTGTTGTCAAGGAATAGTATGTTAACCATTGGTGTGTTATAGGTGATTTATGAATCGTCGACTAAAATGATAGAGGAATGATTGTTTATGATCCTTAACCATCTCAGGTTTTGGTCAAAAACAAGTTTAAACACGACAAACGTAACTCAAAACCACCAAAAGATCTCAAGATTTTGGCCGGAAACTGCAGAAATTCACTCTCTATGACTAACTCTTGCAAATTGCTAATTCGATCAAACTGAGAGATCAAAAGAGCAGTTTCAAATGATCAATGTTGAAATCGATCAATGATTAACCTGCTCTGATACCATTTGACAGGATCTCAGCCTCTCTTGTTGATCAATTAGATTATGTTTGCAGCGGATTAGCTCATTAATTAGCAATTAAAGCAAGAACATAAAAGATATTTCAAATTAAAGCATGAACATAGAGAGAAGAGTTTCTGCAAAACAATAAATGTTCTATTGGTTCGCACGTTTCGGCAATTAAAACAGTATGGTTGCCCATCCTTTTATAGGCGGCAAAAGGATGGGCGTGATGTCCTTTTTCTGACATCACTGAATATTTAACTTACAACTGACAAAACATAAAACTACTGAAGATGTCAACAACTGACATCTTCTTACAAAAGTTCCTAAGTGCTGACAAAAGCAAACTACTGAAATCCTACAACGACTGAAGAACAAATTCTTCAGTCGTTTATAACTACTGATACTATAACAACTGAAGAACATGCTCTTCAGTTGTTGTACAACTACTGAAAGTAAATAAACTACTGAAAAGGAAAAACCACCACAACTGAAGAAGACTTCTTCAGTTGTTGTGACAAACTCTGAGTCTTCAGTACTTGGTCTTCAGACTTTGCTTCAGATGATATAACAACTGATGACTTCAGTAGATATCATCAGTTGTTGTCTTCAGTCTTTGTCTTCAGACTTTGTACTTCAGTAGAAGGTCTTCAGTTCTTTAGTTCAGCTGTTGATTCTTCAGTACTTGTCTTCAGTACTTGAAGTCTTCAGTACTTGTAAGATCAGTACTTCAGACTTCAGTACTTTGGTCTTCAGTTCTTGAAGTCTTCAGTACTTGTAAGATCAGTACTTCAGACTTCAGTATTTGGTCTTCAGTACTTTGGAGTCTTCTTCAGCTGATGTTCTTCAGTTCTTTGATCTTCATACTTTGTTCTTCAGACTTTGTCATAACAGCAGAAGGCTGGAGCTAAGATGCTCTCGAGTTTGACATTCAAGCAAGAGAACACAATAGCTGATGATAGTCTTCAGATGTTCTCGAGTCTGACATTCAAGCAAGAGAACATTGTGACTGATGGAAGTCTTCAGCAGTTGTAGCAGTGGCATGTGGGACTTAGAGGTTTTCCTGATCTTGGCTCATTGGTTCTTTTGGTCCAACATTAAGGTTTATAACATAGACTTGTTTTAATAGTTAAGAGTGGTTACATAGACATAACCGGGTTGATTTGATTCAAGACAATAGATTGAATGAGACTGTTGTTAAAGAACTACTCGAATCATATCCTACGCTTGTATTACCCAACCTCATCCAAAATTGATGTTCCAGATGAAAAGAAATCTGAAACAATCAAAACGGAACAATTGAATTGAAAGCAATACACGTACTTTAGAATCTTTAAACAATAAATAATGTTACTCGGCTTAACTTACCATGTTCAAACATTAACTCAACAAAAACCATCAAGAACAAGTCATAGTATAAACCCTAACACCCGGAGAAGATCACGGGTGGATTAGTTGGACATGGAAACGAAAAACAAATCAATATCGAAGGAAAACATTGCATCTAACGTTAAAGATTCAAACCGAATGATAAAAATAAGATCTTGAGCCTTGAAATCGCCTTCGGAAGCCTTTTGGATCACTTGGGGTCGTTCTTGGGACTTGGGGATGGCTTGGAATGAAAGATAATTGTCACATCCCGGTGGAAGCGTGAAATGCTTAGATGTGACTCTTTGACTCAAAACACATTAATTATAAACAAGCACATATAATAGCAAATAAAGACATAAAACATAGCATAATATATTTAAGTCTGTCCTTAGATTACATAAGTTTCACAAAACTTGTCTAACATGAGACTAATACATGTAACCTAATCATAATATCTTTAACTGCTTTATATTTCTTCTGTAATAGTGAATATGTGCATTCACCATTATACTAGGCTCAAATATGTTAACAGTTAATTTTACATATTTCTTTCAAAACACTTCGCTCCAACCGTTGTAAACATCGAATGAGAACATAACACTGTTAGTTATTTTGTTCTCCTGAAAAAGCATACTTAAAACTGTCAACATAATGTTGGTGAGAAATATAAGTTTAATAACTAAACAAAACATATCGGTGCAATATAAATAAGAATGCAACCAAACCTACTTATATGCCAGGTGATTCATAACTGTCATAAATATAAATCACAAAAAAAATAATATAGCATCACAACACTCATCCTGTTAGTACAGGAAATATTTTCCTAAGTAGCACTACCAATATATCGGACGGTTGTAACTTATGACAGTATAACACTTTATCTCAAAAGTCTTATTTATTTGCATCCAATACAAAAAAAACATGTTTTTCCCCCAAAACTCATAATATAAAACGGGGCTATAAATCTCATCTCAATTCCAGCGATAACCTATAAAATTAATTATAAGTTAGGAATATATTTTTTCTAAAATTTTTAACACCTCAGTCAAAATTCTAAAACAGTAACTATGATTAAATAAAATTTTCAAAAGTTTAATAGCAACATCATCTAAAAATATTAGTAATCATATAAAAATTTCATTTATTAACTGATTTCAAATATTTTTCTAGAATTAATACAACCTAACTTAAAATGGTAAAAATAGCTACTATTATTATAAAATTCCTAAATTTCTCTAGAACGTTTATTTTGTGTTATAATGTATCTCATATATTTTCTAGTTAATAATTAATAGTATAATTTACTATAATTTTTTCCAAAATTTACAAAATTTAATAAAAATAGTTACATATCTCCAAAAATTACGAAACTTATAAATATTGTTAAATTCAGAAGCTCATAATTTATATGAATTTACCATTATTTATTTCACATTTTATATATTTCTTCCGATTTTTCCATTACAGACCATAATAAAATATAAATCTTAGTCATATGAAGGGATTAAATCATGAAATTATTCTAGAGCTTTTAAAACATATAATGATCATCATATAATTTTTCTAGATTTGTACCAAGATCGGTTCTTCAATTTAGTATTTTTTTATTTTCCCTTATTTAAATCATATTAATTAATACTTAACTTGAATATATAAAAATTTACAGATAAATAATTCTAGTATTTCTAAACATATTTCTAAATTTATTCCCACAATCACAGTCATTTAAGTATTAAATCTGATTTTAGCAAAATATTAAATTTTAATCATTTTGTTTTGTAATTTTTTCTTGTTTTAATCCTTTTTGGTTTAATACCATTATTTTTCTTAGTTCTTCTTACCCATTTTTCACTGAGTTTTTAAAATAAATAACACGTGATTATGGGTAGTCTTTTAATAATGATCATGTATGTGTTTGTTAAAACACATACTTCTTCTAATTACAAAATTTAAGGTTTTCTAACCTTGTTTGATTGAGGAAACTTGAGGAAATTGCTTTGCTAGATGACTTGAAAATAAGATGATGATGTTAATCCTTGGATTCCAAGCAAGATGAACCAAGGTGATGATGATAATAACCAAACCAAGCTAGGTAATGGTGAGCTTCTGGAGATCTTTGGAAAACCGAGAGTATGAGCCAAGTGAGATGATGCTTGGTTATGGAGGTTTTCTATAATGCCAGTGGTGGTGTATAGAAATCTTAAAGAGAGAAAAGGTGGCGGGTGGTGTTCTTGGAGATAATAACCGAGAAAAATAGAAGAGTGGTTGCGGTTGCGGTGGTTTGTGGGTATATGGAGACCGAGAGTAGGGTGATGTTGTGTGGTGGTGATTGTTTCGGATGATGATGGTTGTGGATGTAGAGGGATCGAGAGAAAGTGAGTCGAGAGATGAAGGTGTTTGTGATGGTTTTGGTCTGGGTTGATGGTGTGATGGTTTGTGGAGAATCCATCGACCGAGAGGGGTAAAGAAGTGGAGGTGGCCATCATTATTTCTTGTCTTAGACTTGTGAGTTGTTATTCTAGGGTACTAAGGTTGCATATGTGAGTTTGGCTAAGTGTCACACTTAGAAGTAGGCTTAGTGTTTTGATGGTGCTTAGGTGTCCTTGGCCAAGAGCTTGTGGATATGGTGACGGTTGAGGTATGTTAAGGTAACCGATAGTATGACAACAATTTCCTTAGTAATGATTGTTATTTAGATGAGGTGTCAATATGTAGGACAAACTTAGTGTCCATGGAAATGATGATGCCTTGCAAGTAGACAGATGACTTGGGCACTAGGGTTGTTAGGGATGCAAGGTGGCGGTCTTGAGGTGTTATGAAGGTGGCGGTCTTGAGGTGTTATGAAGATGGCCAAGGGTTGTGGTGGTATTTAGTGATTAATCTAGGATTAGCTAATGGTTTTAGGCTGTTAATCGGGTGGCTTAGCATGTTAATGAATTGAGATGAGATTTTTGGTTGTGTCTGTTTTGGTGTTTAGATGGTTATGTTTTTATGGTTTGATGAAATCTTGTTTGATGGTGTTTGACTAAACTTATATCATATGTATATACGTGTATCATGAATTATAGATATATATATACATACATTCATACGTAAAATGCATGCATGCACATTAACATACTTAAACTTGTATAGTTACTTTATTAATGTGGGAGTGTATATATGAAAAGATTCATAATATATATGGTAATGGTTAATCTAGATATATACATGCATGAACACGTAAATAATACATGCATGCATAGCATATATACACATAATTTACTCATTAACTAATGTATACATGTAAGGTAAGTATAATATATATATATAGAATGATAACCTTAATTGTTGTCTAACCTAAAATTATAGGGTTGTCACAATAACCCTGAAAACCTAATTTTTATGCCTTATAAGTAATTTTAGCGCATCACGTATCGTAGGTCACTTGAACGCCATAAGTTACTTTATGAGCTTTCTATTTAGTTTTTGAGCTGATCATCTTTCCACCGTAACTTATGGTTGACCAGCTTTTTTCGATTCTTGTTTTCTTCGTAACTTCTTCATTCGGACTCTATTTTCGTCCCCGTTTGTGGCCATATTCTCGTAATTCAATTCCCTATCACATCATCTATCTTGATCTTATTTTATCATCCATGTGCATTCTTCAAAACACATCAAATGATTATGTTTAACCTACAAAATAGCAATTCATCGTAGTTAACTTATTTCATATAATTTCTTCTACTTAAACACATTAAATACATTAAAGTTAACCATTTAACCTAAGCATCATTCCAAACCCCTTAAATCAATCTCCCATTGCAAACAGCCACTACCTCAATGAACACCAATCATCGCCGCTACATACCACCAATCACCGCCGCCATCACCGCCGATAATCGGCCACAACTACCAACAGCCCCCATTGCCGAAAACCAGCCGTAACCCACCGCCGCCACCAACCGATCACACCCGATGCCGAGAACCGACAGTGGTCGTCGAGCGCATCTAAAACTGACGTGGTTCAGCGACGATGGTCGGTAGTCAGCCACGGTCGATGGAGATGGGTGTTTGTAGGTGGCGAGTGCGGTTAGCGGCAACTATTGATTGTCGACAATGTTAACGGCCTGATCGGTTATCGGTGTGTTTGGGTTGTTAAGGGGCACGACGACAAGCGAGAAGTGAGTGGGGAGTTAAACGAATTGTTTTCAGTGATGGAAGGAAATCAGATGTTAAGGGTGACGGCAGCGGTTGAAGGTGGCAAGCGTTGACAGTTGGGGCGGCAGGAGGGGGGTTAGGGGTTGGTGGAATTTGAAATCCTTTAAAATTTGAAAGGATTCTGAAATCCTTCATTTGAAGGAATTTGAGGGAGTTAATTTCAATTTCTTTCATAACCAAACACGTTCATAATGGAATTGAAATTCCAATTCCAATGAATTCCTACCAACCAAACAATGGACCATGGAATTCAGATCCTAATTCCAGCAGATTTCATTGAATTCATGTATACCAAATGCCCTCTTAGTGTTTTTAGTAGATTCGTGAGTAGAACAGAAAGGGAAATATAGTTGAGTTTGTACCTAGGTCATGGTCGAAGGTTGATTGAAATAAAGCGTTAGTAACTTGTAGTATTTCCACAACACGTCGATGGTGACTTGTAGCGGAGAGGTTGTTAATAGAGGTACAATGGTGCTCCGTCGGGTAGTGGAAGTCTCCTGACTAGATCCTCGAAGAAAAGAGGCACGAGGTTTAGAGAATAGGGATACGCGAGCGGAGAGATTTATCTGGTTACTAGGCATTCGATTTGGGGTTTAGTATATGATGGTTTTGCCTTAGGAATTAATGAGCCAATGATAATCAATTCGGTTACTCCCTTTTAATTCCTTCTTTGATGACTTTGACGATTCCAATCGCAAGTGACAGTAGGTTTCAGACAAGGAGGAGAAAGGTTGTTATTGTTATCGCTATAGCTTTTGTTATCTCTATCGTTACCGCTACTAACCTTATTGTTATTTTTGTTATTAGATCCACACAAGTGACGGTTCCAAAGGGATTGAGAAGCAGCCATGATGTAACACCCGTATATTTCTTTTAAAGAAATAAAAGAATAAAAGAGAAAGAAAATAGGGGAAAAGAAAGTCACCCCAAAGTTGAGGGACCAAAAGTGTAAAAGATGATAAAATCTTGAAAAGTTGGTGTAAAAGGCGATATGGTCGCCCATACCCACTGCACACTCTTTCTTGTTTGGATTTTAGAGAGAGAAAGCAGAGAAACTCTCGGGTTTTTGAAGAACAAGAAGAAGAATTCGATTTTTAGGTAAGGTTTAATGTTTTTAAGTTGTTCTTGGCTAAATTAGCCTCGGTTAAATGCTTATATGTGTTTCTATGTGTTCAAATGCGTGTTAAGAAGGTATCTAAGTGATTGGAATTGTTTGAAGTAGCTTGGGTGAATAGTGTAAACCCGAAGACAACAAAGGTGAGTTTCTAGACCCCATTTTTACTCGTTTTTAAATGATTTGGGGCTGGAAAATGCATGTATGTATGTTTTTATGAATTTGGGTATGATACCCGTATGTTATGTACATGTGTAAGTTTATAGAATATGATTTGGGATGAATTTATGTTTATGTTTATGCTAAGTTTATGTCTGGAATCGTGTGTACATGTTTAGAATTAGGTATTATGATGTTTGGGGACTGGAATGTGAATTAGACACATGAACAGGCTGCTAATACGCCTAATAGGGCCAAATAGTGGTCATATGTCTGAAATTTTTACTTAAGAAAACTAAGTACAAGATAATATGTCTGAATAGTGCTTATACGCCCAGGGATTTGCCTTAGAAATATTTTAAGGGTCATATGTCCCAACAGTACTCATATGTCCCAACAGTACTCATAAGTCTGTAAAAATTTCCTAAGTATGGGGGATGAAACGACTGAACAGTGGTCGTATGACTAGGAAAAATTTTCTAAGTTTAAGGTGAAATGACTGAACAGGGCTCATACGCCCAAACACTTAGAATTTTTACAGAAATTTTATGGAAATCTGATTTACGGGGTTTTGACCAGAGTTGACTAGGGTTAATAAATGATGATGTTTTATGCATGTAATGATGGTGAATGACTAACCCTTATTATTACTGATATTATTATCACTATATTATTATTGTTAACAATACTAATATTTAAATATTATTAAGTATGGTATGAAATGACAAAGAATGTTTAAGAATTAACGAAGAAGTATTATCATTAATAAAGTAAAAGATTATTGGTAAAGAAGAAGGGAATGTAAATGAACATAAGAAAGGCTTGCAAGCAAATGAATGGAGGTGCACACCCCTGGCAGGTGTTAGCTCAACTATGATGCGGGTTAGCTACCCCGAAGGATGCACACAGGGTCAATCTTTGAGATTGATAATGAGGTGAGCAACTACGTGTTGCAACAGACTCGGTTAGCAGGCAATCATGAGATTTGCCACTGAGGTGAGCAGCCGTGTGCTGCAACAGACTTGGCTAACGTACGATAGAATGAAAGATAAGTGGTGCATGTACTTACCTCAGGTGACTGGATCAGCTTCGTGCACAATGTTCGTGGTTGATGACCACAGGTCCAGCACCGGCTTCGTGCATAATGTTCGGGTATTGTACATGTTACCAGAAGTAATGAAATGAACGTACGAAAGAATGTAATGTGAATGTATGAATGAAATGAATGAACGTACGAAAGAATGTAATGTGAATGTATGAATGAAATGAATGAACGTACGAAAGAATGTAATGAACGTATGGATGAAAGAAATGATCGTACGTATGCAATGAATGTATGAATGAAATGAATGTATGAACGTATGTAATGTATGAATGAATGAAAGTAAGATACGTACGAATGAAAGAACTAATATGAAAGAAAGAATACGAAAGAATATGAATGTAAAGATGAACGGCACACGAACGAAAGTTAATGAATGAACGACGAAGATAATAATAATATTATCTGTGTACGTACTTGGGTGACCGCCTATAAGTAAAGAAAGGTTTTCCTTGAGATGAAAAGCAAAGTATTTTAGTTATAAAACTAGAACTCACTCAGCAACGCCGACTTTTATGTATTTTCCAGTTGTCAGGTAACAGGTTGCTGAGGATGGCACACGGGGATGGCTACACGGCGGGCAAGACTGACATCCATTTATGTTTTGACGATACTGTTGTTTTGTAATTCATTCGACTAATTATTTTGTGACTTATGAACTAGAATGTATTGCTTAACAACAGTGTTTAAAATGAATGAAGGGTTTTTGCCAACTTAATTCCGCTGCTTAATTTATTAATATGTATGTTTTATGCTGTGAATGACCAACTGTGAGGTGCCCGGGAACGGGGCCTTACAAGTTGGTATCAGAGCCAAAGTTTAAGTGAAATGGGTAAATTTTCAAAATAAACCTTAACTTAAACTGAGAGTGGGACGGAAAGAGGGATGTCAGCCCGAGTAGCCATGTGCTATCAGGTATTGTTTTTCTTAAAAGTTAATCAGTGTTATGTGCGTGTGCTATGTGATTTATGTGTTCTTAGTAGATTTAGATACTGATGTAGTCAGGATAGGAAGTGCTCGGGGTGTGAAGAGTAAAGTAAGTGGCTAATCACAACTGGCCGCTGTAATTAGGGACTTACTATACTTGACATAAACTGAGCTATTACCTTGAATGACTGTTTTAGTGTTTGAATCTTATAGCGCATAGGAAAATGGCTGGGAAGAAACCTTCTAAGGCTACTAGAGGTAGAGGTCGTCCGCGTACGACTAGGAGCAGTGCTAAAGCTCCCGAGACGACTCCCGTGAACCCTGAGGTTCCTGATCGGACTGAAGGAAATGAGAATGCTAGTCTGAATGCCTCAGCTAGGGAGGCGATTGCTGACGAAGTACACCAGGTCCTACAGGCAGTTATGCCATCTGTAGTGACCGATGTTATTCGAGCTATGAGGAACGAGGAGAGGAAGGAGAAGGAGGACAGGAGAGGGTCGACTGGAAAGGAAAGCAAGGGAGAAGAGGAACGACCGGATCCTGAGATAGTAGTATCTGATGAGGAAGGGGATGATGTAGTAGGGGTGACGACCAAGGGGTGCAGTTACGGGGCATTTCAGAGGTGCAAGCCCCCGACTTTCGATGGCAATGGCACTGCTGCAACCGCTCACCGATGGGTAAGGGAGATGGAGGCGGTACTCGAGATCAGCGAGTGCCGTGAGGATCAGAAGGTGAAGTTTGCCACCCACTCCTTTACTGACTCAGCACTATGCTGGTGGGACAATATTGTCCAAACTGAGGGTTCCAAGTCCATCGGGAAAATGAGGTGGACAGAGTTGAAGAAGTTGATAATTGAGGAATTTTGTCCTCACAGGGAACTCGATAAGGTTGAGAGGGAGTTCCTACAACTCGAGGCGGGAACCATGACACACCAGCAGTATACTACCAAATTCAATGAGATGGCGAGGCTGGTGCCGGATCAAGTGACACCGGTATCTCGAAAGATTAACCGGTACATTCAGGGACTGCCAGCTGACATCCGCAGGCACTTGATTACTGCCCGACCGAGCACCTTTAGGTCGGCAGTAGACTTAGCTGGGAGGCTTTATGACGAGAGGGAAGTGATGGTGGTGGAGGCAAAGAAAGCCGGTGGTGCTAACCGGAACTGGAATGGGAAACGGTTCAGGCGTGGTGGCTTTACCCCGAATAACAAGAAGGCGAGAAGGGATGACCGTAGGGTGGGGTCACCAAGCTCGGGACCTAAAAGATGTGACAAGTGTGGTAAGGAGCATGGTGGTGAATGTAGGTGGGGGTTAAACATCTGCTTCAAGTGCGGGAAATCCGGTCACATGGCTAGGGACTGTAAGGCTGCGAGATGTTTCAACTGCGGGGAGAGTAGCCATATGAGTAGGGATTGCAAGAAGCAGAGGGTGGAGAGTTCCGGGGCAAAGAAGACGGCCGGGACTGAAGGGCAGAGGGCGAGTGCCAGAGCTTTCACCATGACTAGAGAGGAGGCTAGGACGGACCCCGATGTTGTGTCAGGTACGTTTCTAGTAAATCAAACTCTTGCTTCTGTGTTATTTGATTTGGGTGCTAGTAGGAGTTACATTTCTGCCACTTTCTGTGCTAAATTGCTGTTAGTAGTAAATGCATTGATGAGCTCTTTGAAGTAGAAACCGCTATTGGTAAGTCCACTAGAGTTACTGATGTGATAGAGGACTGTGCTATAGAGTTAGAAGGTCATAGGTTTGCTGCTAGATTACATATGATGCCCCTAGGTGGATTTGATGTAGTACTAGGGATGGATTGGTTGGCAACCTATGAAGCGAATATCGTATGTCGAAAGAAGATGATTAGATTGACGGCATCTGACGGAAGTCTGGTGACAATATACGGTGATCGGGTAACGATGATTCCGAAGGTGATTTCGATGGCGGTGGCGGGGAAGTGCATGAGGCGTGGGTGCAACGCCTACCTATGTTATGTGAAGGATGTGGAAACGCCAACACCACAACTATCCGACGTTCCGGTTGTGTGTGAGTTTCCAGATGTGTTCCCGGAAGACTTATCGGGATTGCCACCTGACCGCGAAATCGAATTTCAAATTGACTTGATACCCGGTGCCCAACCTGTTGCTAAAGCACCGTATCGATTGGCTCCGACTGAGATGAAGGAGTTGATGGAGCAACTGCAAGAGTTGCTTGACAAGGGCTTTATTAGACCGAGTATCTCTCCTTGGGGTGCTCCGGTCTTATTTGTGAAGAAGAAGGACGGTAGCATGAGGATGTGTATCGACTACCGTGAGTTGAACAAGCTAACGGTAAAGAATCGGTATCCGTTACCGAGGATTGACGACTTGTTCGACCAGCTCCAGGGTGCCAGTTGGTTCTCGAGGATAGATCTTCGATCTGGCTACCACCAGTTGAAGGTGAAGGAGTAGGACATTCCTAAAACAGCTTTTCGTACGCGTTATGGACACTATGAGTTTCTCGTTATGTCATTTGGTCTAACTAACGCGCCAGCTGCTTTTATGGACTTGATGAACCGAGTGTGTCGGCCAATGTTAGATAAATCAGTAATTGTGTTCATCGATGATATCCTGATTTATTCGAGAAGCAAAGAAGAGCATGTCGGTCACATTCGGGAAGTGTTGGAGACTTTAAGAAGGAGAAACTGTATGCTAAGTTCTCCAAATGTGCTTTCTGGCTACGCGAGGTGCAATTTCTGGGTCACGTGGTAAATGCAGAGGGAATCATGGTGGACCCAGCAAAGGTTGAGGCTGTGATGCAATGGAAATCACCAAGACGCCATCCGAGATTCGTAGCTTCTTGGGATTGGCGGGCTACTACAGGAGATTTATTCAAGACTTCTCCAAGATAGCCTCACCTTTGACAAAATTAACCCGTAAGGACGTGAAATTCGTGTGGGGTCGAGAGCAGGAGACTGCCTTTGAGGAGTTGAAGACAAGACTAACACAAGCTCCTGTCTTGACATTGCCCGAGGGAAATGAAGACTTAGTGGTCTATTCGGATGCATCTTATTCTGGGCTAGGTTGTGTGTTGATGCAACGTGGAAAGGTGATAGCCTACGCATCTCGACAACTGAAGACCCACGAAGTCAACTATCCCACACACGATCTAGAATTAGCCGCGGTGGTTTTTGCGTTGAAGATTTGGCGGCACTATCTATACGGGACGAAGTGCACAATCTTCACTGGCCATAAAAGCTTGAAGTACTTCTTCGAGCAGAAAGATCTGAACATGAGGCAGTGGCGATGGTTGGAACTCATAAAGGATTATGACTACGAAATCCATTACCATCCGGGCAAGGCCAACGTGGTGGCCGATGCCCTTAGCCGAAAAGAAAGGCCTGAGCCGATTCGGGTGAAGGCTTATCAGTTAATCATGACCTCCGACGTGATGACACAGGTTAAGGAGTTTCAAGACGAGGCTTTGAAGGAAGATCGTCTTAACTCCGAAAGGATGAGAGGTCTCGTTACGGAATTGGGTGAGAACACTCTTGGTGTTAAGACCCGATTTGGGCGAATGTGGATTCCTCGATACGGGGATCTACATGAAAGATCATGGATGAGGCCCATAAGACTCAATACTCCTATCACCCCGGTGCTACCAAAATGTACCACGATATGAAGAAGGATTACTGATGGCCGGGTATGAAACGTGACGTAGTGGAGTATGTGAGTAAATGCCTACTTGCTTACAAGTAAAGGCAGAACACAAGAAACCGTACGGGAAGATCCAGCCGTTGGATATACCCAAGTGGAAGTGGGAGCACATCACCATGGACTTCATTACGAAGCTACCACGTACCCCGAAAGGGTATGATGCCATATGGGTGATAGTTGACCACTTGACAAAGAGTGCCCACTTCCTACCGATCCGCGAAACGTACTCATCCGAAAGATTGGCGGACCTGTTCATCAAGGAAATTGTAGCTCGTCATGGTGTACCGGTGTCTATTGTGTCTGATCGTGACACCCGGTTTACCTCCAAGTTTTGGAAGAGATTTTATGATGCAATGGGGACGAGGCTATACATTAGTACAACATATCACCCTCAGACAGACGGTCAGTCTGAGAGGACGATCCAAACACTCGAAGACATGCTTTGGGCGTGCGTGATCGATTTTGGAAGAAGTTGGGATGACCACCTGCCGTTAGCAGAATTCTCGTACAACAACAGTTATCATGCCAGTATTGGCATGCCACCCTACGAGATGCTATACGGTAGGAGATGTAGGACGCCCGTATGTTGGGGAGACATTGGGCAAAAGGAGCTGGGAGGTGTTGAGGTGATTGAAGCTACGACTGAGAAATTGGAAAAGATCAAAGCCTTCATGAGGGCGGCGAAAGATAGGCGAAAGTCGTATGCTGACAAGAGGCGAAGACCGATAGAGTTCAAGGTTGGTGATCGAGTCATGTTGAAGGTCTCGCCCTGGAAAGGAAATCATTAGATTCAGGAAACGAGGTAAGCTAAGCCCGAGATATATAGGACCTTTCCGGATTGTCGCACGAGTAGGAGAGGTAGCCTATCGACTTGAATTACCAGATGAGTTAAGTGGAATTCACCCCACATTCCATGTATCTCATCTGAGAAAGTGCTTAGCTAATGAAGACATGGTTGTACCACTGGAGGATATCGAGGTGGATGAGAGGCTCAACTACGTGGAGCAACCAGTGGCAATCATTGATCGTAAAGAAAAGAGGTTGAGGAATAAAGTGGTTCCTCTTGTGCGTGTAACTTGGTATGGAAGAATGTAATTCATCGCAATGTCCACACCCAGACTCAAGCTTAATAAAGATGAAGAAGGACTACCCTCGATGAATAAGTGTAGAAGAATAGTTGCCTTCGTTATATCACTCACACAAGACCAAAATTGATGTTATCGATAGGACTCATCGATCGATATATAGAAGAACCAACAGAGTCTCATTGGCAAGCGATAAAACAAATCATACGATATATACAAGGCTCAGTTCGCATAGGAATTTGTTATCGAAAAGCAAAACACCATAGTTATGTGTATGACTATGGAGATGGCCTGGTTTCTTGGAGTTCACAAAAGCAAAACACCGTAGCTCTCTCGAGTTGTGAAGCGGAGTTCATGTGTAAGGCCCCGTTCCCGGGCACCTCACAGTTGGTCATTCACAGCATAAAACATACATATTAATAAATTAAGCAGCGGAATTAAGTTGGCAAAAACCCTTCATTCATTTTAAACACTGTTGTTAAGCAATACATTCTAGTTCATAAGTCATAAAATAATTAGTCGAATGAATTACAAAACAATAGTATCGTCAAAACATAAATGGATGTCAGTCTTGCCCGCCGTGTAGCCATCCCCGTGTGCCATCCTCAGCAACCTGTTACCTGCCAACTGGAAAATACATAAAAGTCAGCGTTGCTGAGTGAGTTCTAGTTTTATAATTAAAATACTTTGCTTTTCATCTAAAGGAAAACCTTTCTTTACTTATAGGCGGTCACACAAGTACGTACACAGATAATATTATTATTATCTTCGTCGTTCATTCATTAACTTTCGTTCGTGTGCCGTTCATCGTTTACATTCATATTCTTTCGTATTCTTTCTTTCATATTAGTTCTTTCATTCGTACGTATCTTACTTTCATTCATTCATACATTACATACGTTCATACATTCATTTCATTCATACATTCATTGCATACGTACGATCATTTCTTTCATCCATACGTTCATTACATTCTTTCGTACGTTCATTCATTTCATTCATACATTCACATTACATTCTTTCGTACGTTCATTCATTTCATTCATACATTCACATTACATTCTTTCGTACGTTCATTTCATTACTTCTGGTAACATGTACAATACCCCGAACATTATGCACGAAGCTGGTGCTGGACCTGTGGTGATCAACCACGAACATTGTGCACGAAGCTGATCCAGTCACCTGAGGTAAGTACATGCACCACTTATCTTTCATTCTATCGTACGTTAGCCAAGTCTGTTGCAGCACACGGCTGCTCACCTCAGTGGCAAATCTCATGATTGCCTGCTAACCGAGTCTGTTGTAACACGTAGTTGCTCACCTCATTATCAATCTCAAAGATTGACCCTGTGTGCATCCTTCGGGGTAGCTAACCCGCATCACAGTTGAGCTAACACCTGCCAGGGGTGTGCACCTCTATTCATTTGCTTGCAAGCCTTTCTTACGTTCATTTACATTCCCTTCTTCTTTACCATTAATCTTTTACTTTATTAATGATAATACTTCTTCGTTAATTCTTAAACATTCTTTGTCATTTCATACCATACTTAATAATATTTAAATATTAGTATTGTTAACAATAATAATATACTGATAATAATATCAGTAATAATAAGGGTTAGTCATTCATCATCATTACATGCATAAAACATCATCATTTATTAACCCTAGTCAACTTTGGTCAAAACCCCGTAAATCAGATTTCCAGAAAATTTCTGTAAAAATTCTAAATGTTTGGGCGTATGAGCCCTGTTCAGTCGTTTCACCTTAAACTTAGAAAATTTTTCCTAGTCATACGACCACTGTTCGGTCGTTTCATCCCCCATACTTAGGAAATTTTTACAGACTTATGAGTACTGTTGGGACATATGAGTACTGTTGGGACATATGACCCTTAAAATATTTCTAAGGCAAATCCCTGGGCGTATAAGCACTATTCAGACATATTATCTTGTACTTAGTTTTCTTAAGTAAAAATTTCAGACATATGACCACTATTTGGCCCTATTAGGCGTATTAGCAGCCTGTTCATGTGTCTAATTCACATTCCAGTCCCCAAACATCATAATACCTAATTCTAAACATGTACACACGATTCCAGACATAAACTTAGCATAAACATAAACATACATTCATCCCAAATCATATTCTATAAACTTACACATGTACATAACATACGGGTATCATACCCAAATTCATAAAAACATACATACATGCATTTTCCAGCCCCAAATCATTTAAAAACGAGTAAAAAGGGGGTCTAGAAACTCACCTTTGTTGTCTTCGGGTTTAGAGTCTTCACCCGAGCTACTTCAAACAATTCCAATCACTTAGATACCTTCTTAACACGCATTTGAACACATAGAAACACATATAAGCATTTAACCGAGGCTAATTTAGCCAAGAACAACTTAAAAACATTAAACCTTACCTAAAAATCGAATTCTTCTTCTTGTTCTTCAAAAACCCGAGAGTTTCTCTACTTTCTCTCTCTAAAATCCAAACAAGAAAAGAGTGTGCAGTGGGTATGGGCGACCATATCGCCTTTTACACCAACTTTTCAAGATTTTATCATCTTTTACACTTTTGGTCCCTCAACTTTGGGGTTGACTTTCTTTTCCCCCATTTTCCTTCTCTTTTATTCTTTTATTTCTTTAAAAGAAATATACGGGTGTTACAAGTCCACCCCCCTTATATAGGTTTCGTCCCCAAAACCTGTTATTCCTCAAACAGATGTGGGTAATGTTGTCTCATCTCCTCTTCAGTCTCCCACGTAGACTTGGATCCCTTCCTGTGCTTCCATTGTCTTTTAATATCTTTAAGGCATAAGCTTGTTGCATTTTCCAAACTTCTTTGTTGGTTTTAGTCATTTCAGTTTTAATAATCTTCCAGGAATATATATGCATGTATATATATATACATATATATATACATATATATATACATATATGTATATACACACACAATATATATATATATACACACACACACACACACATACACATATAGGGTAAGGTTCAATCGTTAACCCTCTATTATTATACACACACACATATACACACACGTATAGTAATTAATTATAGGTTTTACATTTGATCTTATGGAAATTAGGGTTTTGAAATAATCTAATATTTTAAGTAAAATTAATATTTGTATTATTTTCATCAAGACAAATTTTAAAATATCAACACTTAAAGGAAATCACCATTTTTTCATATGTTTACAACCCATGCATAATTATACTTGCACATAAAATAAATATATTATTATTATTTAGTAAAATTATTCTTTTATTTACTTAGCTTTTTTATGAACCTTACCATAAATTGAACTAGGGTTTCTTCAAATTATTAAATGATATTATTATATTATGAAATTTATAAAAGTTTATAGTAAAATCCGTTAATAAAAATTACTTAGGGGCTGTTTGGTAGGATCTGAATCATTAAGTGCTGAATGGTTAAGAGGTCTGAATGGTTAAGAGGCTCTGAACCAGTAAGTGCTAAACCAAAATGTGTTGTTTGGTTGAATCTCTGAATGACTGTACAAAATGACAATTTTACCCCTCTGAATTATTTTGGGCTGAATAAAATGTATCTGTTTGGTTAGATGTCTGAATGACTATACGTGAATGATCAATAGGTTAACAAAATACAACATATTAAAATTCAAACTCAAAATATTTCAAATACAACATACTAATATCCAATTACAAAGTAATTCAAATATTAATCAATTGAAACTAATTGACTAGCTATCTCATCACGCAAATTATTCATATAATTAATGCCTTGTGAACCCCATTCTATATCATGAACAAACTGATCATCATTGTTACCACCTTGTGCTTCTGCAAACAATGTGTTCTCGTCGTATGCCATAAACAACTGATCATGAATGTTGCATTTCCGTATAAAGTTATAAACAACACAAGCGATTTCCATGTTGAATCGTTCACAGGAAGAACTGCAGTTTTGGAGATTGCAAAGTCAGATGCACATCAGGTGATATATCATATACATATGTGAGCATGTAATGATTGACAACTAGAGTTAATAGTATTGTATGAGATGATAAATTGACTGATCATATCTTGTTCATACGCATGTTTAGCAATAACAGTGAAACTGAACATTGATTTTGTGGTCAATCAGGTTATTTGAACTTCAATATGGTATGAATTTTGATATTCTTGAGGAAATTTAGCTAATCATGTTAGAAATTCAAGAGAAGTATTACAAGGAGTCAAGGACAATTAGCTAATAATGTTACAAATTCATGACAAGTGCTACAAGCATGATGCTGTTCTTACATATGAATTAAAACACACATCAATTTCGCTTTCGAAAACTAGTAGAATTTGCATAATTGCATCCAAATTCTAAAAGTTTCACCAAATACAAATCAACATCCTTAACAATCTACTACAAAAAGCACAACATCTTCACCTACAAAACAGTACGAAAAATCTCCTGATGAGTAGTGCACAATCATCACGAACGACCTAAAAAGTGTTCTTACAATTGAATTAAAAACACATCAATTTCACTCTCGGAAACTAGTAGAGTTTGCATAATTGCATCGAATTTCCAAGAGCTTCACCAAATACAAACCAAAATGCTTAACAAATCTTCTAGAAATAGCACAACATCTTCATCTACAAAACGGTACAAAAACTTCCTGATAAGCATTGCAAATTCATAAATTCATCACGAACAACCAAAACAGTATATATCACTTGCACAAATTCATCTCCGATTCAAACACAAACACAAACAGATCATTCAAGTTCAAAATCATCGCATCAACGGAAAACTACATACATACAACGAATACAATTAGGTCAAGAGTACAATACCAACAACACTAACAATACTAACAAAACTAACAATACAAAACGATTCTAACCTTGAACGGCTTCTTGAGCTTGGCATACGACACTTGCTCCACGGCGAGTTGATTTAGACCTCAAGTTCACGGATCCAGAAGACGCTAACGACTGGATTTTCAGACCTTTTAACATCGACAAATTTACGGAGTTCCGGCGACCGGAGAGGCGGTGGACGGAGGAAGGCCGGCCGGCTGAAGATCGGGGGAGGGAAGGCCGGCTGAAGATGAAGATAGAAGATGAAGATCGAAGATGAAGATCGAAGGAAGATGAAAATCGAAGATGAAGTGAAGATGAGTGCTTGTGAGTTTTGAGGGTAGTTGTGTCTAGAACTTCATTCAGCGACATCTCATATCTGAACCATTCAGCACTGAATGGTTCAGTTCAGAGGCTCCTTTTTTTTGAAACAAACACATAAACCTCTTAACGGTTCAGAGGTAGCCTCTTAATGGAACCATTAAGAGGCTACCAAATAGCCCCTTAGTTATATTACTCAATTTACCAATTTAATTTAACCCATCTCTTTAAGTAATCTAATTTCTAATATTATAAAGTCCATAAATTATATTCCAAGTCTCATATCAAAATAATTTAGTCATGTGTCGTCTTTGTCAAGTAGTCATAACCCGACTTTTTATAGTAACATAATATAACTTACTAACTACTTATAACTTGTAAAAAGTCACTAAAGTAATAAAATATATATAAATATCATAAGATAAAATGATATGACACAAAGTATAGCAAGTCACTAAAGTAAGTCATATCATACGAATGATACCTACGAGCTGAAACATATAACCACACCGGTGGGGCTACATTAGTTCCAGACCTATATACCCAATATAATGTAATAGGGTGTTGGCATACACACAACCATCTAAGAACTTAATATAAATATCCTAAGATCAATCCATACGCCTCGTATCACGTATCCAAAGTAACTCAGACATACTAATAGAGATGTCGCGGTCTAATCTCACCATCACAGATGATGCACACGCTATTGATGATGCACTGTCGTGCTTGTTGGATATTCTACAAGAAGCTAGACTCGGGTATCAGAATGCAACAAATCTAGTATAATGCATCAATAATAGTAACGAATATCATAACTTTATCATAGTCTCGGAACATGCGATAATATAATTTCCTATCGTACACGAAATACTACCTATAATAGAAATCAAATATGAATGAATGGATAACCAATAAAAACATATTGATATACCAACGACGCACAGTAAATTCAAAACCAATGAAAGTCAAAGCGTTTTCATAGTCAAGTCAAAATACCATAACAAGTGGTGGGCTAAGGCCCTGTTTGATGTGTCTGACCACACGTCTGACCACTGACTGGCTGACTGGTCAGCCAGTCAGTGCGTTTGTTGTGGCTGATCGAGTCGGCTGACCCCGAAAATACCACTGACCGAGTCCTCCCCTTTGACATCGCTGACCCAGTCCCTTCCCCCCTCTTCTCCATATCACTGACCGACCAACAGCCTGAAATCTCGCTCTGCGAAGCTATGAGCGTGAAATTCGACATCAAAGAACTTCGTTGGGCCAGTTGAACGATGGTGGAGTGATGTGCGAATGAATCAAATCGGTGAACCCATGTGTTAACCTATCGGCTAAATCTAACCCTTGACGCTGTACTTCTTCCCATGCTTCAAACGATCTCTCGACAGACATCGATTGCACACGGATTATAGCACTGGAAATGTTGACTCGAATTAGTTGGTTGAAATCGAAGAAGTAATGTTGATGGATGACGGTGGGATGATCATGTGTGATGATTTTGATGAGTGAATTTGCAGTTGGAAGTGTTGAATTCGAAGAGATTGAAGTTGATGATGATGATGATTATTATTATTATTTTGGATTGAAAGATGGAATTTTGGGGAGAAATTGTGAGGATGAGAAAAGATGAAGGAAAAAGATAAGAAGGGATGGTGGAATATGGGGAAATTGGTGGTGAATAATTGAATATACGATTTTGGGATTCTTTTGCAAAATGCACAACACCAATGTTCCTTTTGTATACATGTTTTAAATAGGGCTTTAAAAACGTGTATGTATATGGGTATGTAGATGTGTATGTATATGTGTATGTGCATGTAGATGTGTATGTTGATGTATATGTGTATGTAGATGTGTATGTAGATGTGTATATAGATGTATGTGTATGTAGATGTGTATGTATATGTATATATTGCTTATGTGTATGTATGTATATAAGGTTATTTTTATCATTAAGCAGAGTTAGTCAGATACTAAATCAAACAGTCAAGTTTCAGTCAGATGCAGACCCAGTCAGAACTTCTTACTGGGTCAGCTTCTGACTCAGTCAGATCTTACTCAGTCAGCACAATCAAACAGCCCCTAAGACATTCGTACCTTATTAGGAGCTTTACGATACTCGTCTACGGAGATCAGTAACCAACATCATAGTTATGTTACTAGTGAGTTTGTAGCTTAAACATTAATGTTGTATTATCGTTCACTTAAAAATCTACAGTTACAGTTACATTTACAGTTACTGTTACACTTTCATTTACAGTTGCAATTGCAGTTGCATTTATAGTTACAGTTACAGTTATACTTATAGTTATACTTAAAGTCACAGTTATACTTACAATTACAGTTACCGTTACGGTTACAATTACGGTTACGGTTACGGTTACGGTTACGGTTACAGTTACAGTTACAGTCAACTAAACACATTAACCAATGGAATTCAGATTCTAATTTCATTAAATTCATTTGAATTACTAGATACAAAATGCACCCTAAGTTTTTCTCTTTCTTTCATAAAAACATTATTATTAGTATTATTTGTATTATCATAGATTTATTTTTGGATGGGTTTATTGGGCTTTAGTCCATCAAAAGATTCAAAATGCCTATATAAAGAAAACGCATAGGACAAGGTTAGAACTTGTGAACTCATTATTAACTATGATGCGTTTTAACCAGTAGACAAAAACATTTTATTACCATACAATTATGTATATACAATGTATCATGAGTCATCTTCTTGATATTAGCTTTCAACAAGCTTGTGTTTAAACTTTAACCAAACAAACAATAATTGTTGAATGTATAATAGGTACGGTTATAAATTGTTGAATGTATAATAGGTATGGTTATAGAAGATGAAAATACCTTCCTTGATGTTTAAACAAAGTCGAATAATAGTAGATAATAATGCAAAAATTTGTGAGATGATTAATATAGAATTTCAGGGGTTAAATAAAATTCAAAATAATTGATGCAAGGAATTTAAAATCCTTAAAATTTTGGTGGTGATTGAGTTAGTTAAGAAACTAAAATCTTAGAAACGAGATAATATGATTTAAGGAAAATTTGTTAAATAAGGTTTAGGCGGGAAATTTTTTTTTGAGGTGAAAACTCGTGATTGAGTTAGTTAAAAAACTAAAATCTTAGAAACTAAAATTTGTCCTATGCGTTTTCTTTATATAGGAATTTAAAATCCCTAAAATTTTGGTGGTGATTGAGTTAGTTAAGAAACTAAAATCTTAGAAACGAGATAACATGATTTAAGGAAAATGTGACACCCTACATAAATCCCACATTGGTCGTGGACAGGAGAGATTCCTGGTTCATAAGTAATGTCTGGTCTCTAATATCATTAACGCGTTTTGGGCGTATTGGCTGTGGATGAGAGGAGAACTCCACAGTTAAGCGTGCTCAGGTGACAGCAATCCAGGGATGGGTGACCTCCCTGGGAAGTTTTCACCCGGGCAACCAAAAACAAATCCGTGAGCTCCTCGTGGGCAAAGCGGACAATATTGGTGGTATGAGAGGCTGGGTGTTACAGAATGGTATCAGAGTCACTCCTGTGTCATTCGGGATGTGGGACATACCTCACCGAGGATGGTGACTTCTCGGGCTCATCGAGGACGATGAGTCCAAAGGGGGGTGATTGTGACACCCTACATAAATCCCACATTGGTCGTGGACAGGAGAGATTCCTGGTTCATAAGTAATGTCTGGTCTCTAATATCATCAACGCGTTTTGGGCGTATTGGCTGTGGATGAGAGAAGAACTCCACAGTTAAGCGTGCTCAGGTGGCAGCAATCCAGGGATGGGTGACCTCCCTGGGAAGTTTTCACCCGGGCAACCAAAAACAAATCCGTGAGCTCCTCGTGGGCAAAGCGGACAATATTGGTGGTATGAGAGGCCGGGTGTTACAGAAAATTTGTTAAATAAAGTTTAGGCGGAAAATTTTTTTTGAGGTGAAAACCCGTGATGACATGTGGCACCACATGTAATCATTTATTAGTATAGATGATTTTATTATATTTTTCCTTTCGATCCTTTAAACACATTTATATTGTTTTTATTGTTTGTTTATAATTTCAAAGAGACGGACACACACTAATGTGTGAATCACTTTATGCATCTCAATTTGGTTTATTTGCTTTATAGTTAATTACATAATAGTCTATGTGGTTTACTTAAAGTAATAGGTTTGATAATAGCTTTTTTGAGTAACAAGTTAGAGTTTTATTGTTCTAATTTTGTGCCAACTTTGAGTATTAATGCTAACTTAAATTAAGTTAAAATGACTATAATATCCCTAGAGGGATTATTTTTGTAATTTATATCAAACTATTAAGGAGTATTTGTGGTAATATCCTAAAACAAATAAATTTGTCTCTCTGCTTCTCTCAACAACTATCGGTTGCCCGGTTTTAGTCACCGTCACAACTACCGCCGACAGCAGTTGAATATCATCCATCACTCGTCCACCTACGCATGTGTAATACTTGGCGACCACTTCTTTCTTCTCTACGAATCTTCATCAACTAAAATCAAATAGAGCCTTTCAATCATCACTACCAAGAAACCCCCATTCCCTTTTCTTCTTCTTCGATCGGTGGGTTAATGTCCAGCATCTCCCTTTTCAATTGAAGGGAAGCACAAAACTCATCTACGCTCCCAACCCCTTAAAAAATGATTTTGCTTCAAGGTTGTCAATTTATATTTAGGGGCTGTTTGGTAGGATCTGAATCATTAAGTGTTGAATGGTTAAGAGGTCTGAATGGTTAAGAGGCTCTGAACCAGTAAGTGCTGAACCAAAATGTGCTGTTTGGTTGAATCTCTGAATGACTGTACAAAATGACAATTTTACCCCTCTGAATTATTTTGGGCTGAATAAAATGTATCTGTTTGGTTAGATGTCTGAATGACTATACGTGAATGATCAATAGGTTAACAAAATACAACATATTAAAATTCAAACTCAAAATATTTCAAATACAACATACTAATATCCAATTACAAAGTAATTCAAATATTAATCAATTGAAACTAATTGACTAGCTATCTCATCACGCAAATTATTCATATAATTAATGCCTTGTGAACCCCATTCTATATCATTAACAAACTGATCATCATTGTTGCCACCTTGTGCTTCTGCAAACAATGTGTTCTCGTCGTATGCCATAAACAACTGATCATGAATGTTGCATTTCCGTATAAAGTTATAAACAACACAAGCGATTTCCATGTTGAATCGTTCACAGGAAGAACTGCAGTTTTGGAGATTGCAAAGTCAGATGCACATCAGGTGATATATCATATACATATGTGAGCATGTAATGATTGACAACTAGAGTTAATAGTATTGTATGAGATGATAAATTGACAGATCATATCTTGTTCATACGCATGTTTAGCAATAACAGTGAAACTGAACATTGATTTTGTGGTCAATCAGGTTATTTGAACTTCAATATGGTATGAATTTTGATATTCTTGAGGAAATTTATCTAATCATGTTAGAAATTCAAGAGAAGTATTACAAGGAGTCAAGGACAATTAGCTAATAATGTTACAAGTTCATGACAAGTGATACAAGCATGATGCTGTTCTTACATATGAATTAAAACACACATCAATTTCGCTTTCGAAAACTAGTAGAATTTGCATAATTGCATCCAAATTCTAAAAGTTTCACCAAATACAAATCAACATCCTTAACAATCTACTACAAAAATCACAACATCTTCACCTACAAAACAGTACGAAAAATCTCCTGATGAGTAGTGCACTATCATCACGAACGACCTAAAAAGTGTTCTTACAATTGAATTAAAAACACATCAATTTCACTCTCGGAAACTAGTAGAGCTTGCATAATTGCATCCAATTTCCAAGAGCTTCACCAAATACAAACCAAAATGCTTAACAAATCTTCTAGAAATAGCACAACATCTTCATCTACAAAACGGTACAAAAACTTCCTGATAAGCATTGCAAATTCATAATTCATCACGAACAACCAAAACAGTATATATCACTTGCACAAATTCATCTCCGATTCAAACACAAACACAAACAGATCATTCAAGTTCAAAATCATCGCATCAACGGAAAACTACATACATACAACGAATACAATTAGGTCAAGAGTACAATACCAACAACACTAACAATACTAACAAAACTAACAATACAAAACGATTCTAACCTTGAACGGCTTCTTGAGCCTGGCATACGACACTTGCTCCACGGCGAGTTGATTTAGACCTCAAGCTCACGGATCCAGAAGACGCTAACGACTGGATTTTCAGACCTTTTGACATCGACAAATTTACGGAGTTCCGGCGACCGGAGAGGCGGTGGACGGAGGAAGGCCGGCCGGCTGAAGATCGGGGGAGGGAAGGCCGGCTGAAGATGAAGATCGAAGATGAAGATCGAAGATGAAGATCGAAGGAAGATGAAATCGAAGATGAAGTGAAGATGAGTGCTTGTGAGTTTTGAGGGTAGTTGTGTCTAGAACTTCATTCAGCGACATCTCATATCTGAACCATTCAGCACTGAATGGTTCAGTTCAGAGGCTCCTTTTTTTTGAAACAAACACATAAACCTCTTAACGGTTCAGAGGTAGCCTCTTAATGGAACCATTAAGAGGCTACCAAACAGCCCCTTAGACATACAAACTTGAGTATGAATTATAAATTGATTAAATCAAAGCAATTCCACGAGATCTAGGTTTCTTGTTTTATACCACACATCGGGATGAATCAGAATCAATAGTCTAATCCACTACAAGAATTGATGAAGCTAGACGGTTCTCATTCAAAAAATAGAAGGGGTGATGGCTAATGGTGTATGACCTACAAATAAGCTACATGATTTTGCTATAGTGGAGATGACATTGCTTGCTGGAGACAAATCTCATATTGCACACTCATTTAAGAGAAAAATTATCGAAAGTTTGTCTTAACACCTAAACTTGTTATCAAATTGAAATTATAAAACTCTAACTTGTTATTAAACAAGGTTAGTACCCAAACTTGTTACTTTTACTAAACCACAAGGACTATTTAAGTAATTAACTCTTTGTTCTATTATTAAAAAAATTATTTTTTCTTTGATCTAAATATTTATTTATTATTATTTTATTTGTTTCATGTTTATAATTAAACTTATTGAAGATAATTGATATTACTCTTATTGGACATTTTATAACGATCTTATTTTTCAAATATTTCATTGTATAAGGTTAAAGCAATAACTTCCTATTTAAACGTATACTTTTTAGATTTATCGTTTTAACATCGTTAACTTCGGTCGAGAAGTGTACAGTTAGTGATACATTAAACTTTTTATATGTATAATTTCATACATTTTGTTTTCGGGTATTTCAGTAGACCACCGTATGGTTCACGATTATGTTCTTTAACATTATTAATTTTCGTAAAAAAATAACTTAATGTATAAGATTAAAATATTTTATCTCATTTTTTATATGTTCTTACAACATCATTAATTACAATATGCTTTCATCATTAACTAGCCATGTATTTTATGACCTTTTTGTTTTAGTTTTTAGATTCTAACATGCATGTTGGTTTTTATTGAAATATAGTACTAAAATGGAAGTTAATCGTCAAAAACAAAGAATTGCAAGTAGGAGTGTGACAATCCGGAAAAATTCGTGACTTATAGTATTTATTAATAATTTATTTATTTATTATTAATTATAATTTATTTATTTATTATTAATTCAGTAATAATATTTATAATAATAATAATAATGATAACAATAATAATAATAATAATATTGATAATAATAATAGTAATCATAAATAATAATAATGAAGTCTAGGGGGTTAATTTGCCAAATTTGGAACTTTAAAACAAAGTTTCGACATAAAATAACAAAACAGAAAAACGCAGGGACCAGATGTGTAAAATTTAATTTTACACAACCAACCCCCGCCCATTCCCCGCTTTTCCGGCCACCGGATCTCGCCGCCGGCCGCGGCTCCGGCGAAGCCAAAAACCGGCCTTTTGGCCGCGGTTTTAACCCCACAATATATCAAAATGCTCGTGGGACAAAGTTGATCAATAATGGTCCACTAAACCCGACCATTTTGCTTTCGGCCGACCCACCCACGAAATCGAGCATTATAGCACTAAATTAATACAAATAATCGAGTATAAATAGTCATCGACCTGTTCCTAATCGAATACACCTCTCAATTCAATCTAAAACATACAGAAACCTCAAATTCGATTACCATTTTCTTTCGAACCTGCAACTCAATCGAAGGACCTGTTCGGAGCAACATTTGTTGCAATTGATAAAGGGCTATTGATCATAATCGTGTGGGGAAGCTTACTGTGCAATTAATTTGATTATCATCCACGATTTCACCTCGAACCATTTCTCCCCTGTCGCGGCTTCTTCTTCATCGGGTTTTTCTTCAATTCGAACGTATACAGGTAATTGAATACATCTGAAGACTCCATTTAACATAGGGAGTAAAAGCCCAATGGTACAGATCATTAACAACGTCGAATTGATCTTCAATTTGATCGATCTATGAACTAGGGTTCATACGATTTGGGGGTAAATTGAAAACAGAGTTTAAAACTAAATGGAAACCAATATTACCGCGGGTGAGTCCCTTGGCTCACTGGTTTGGTGCGTGTGCAATTGGGTTGGAGGTCACGGGTTCGAACCCGGCCACCAACATATTTTTTTAAAGCCTTTTTGAGACTTTTAAAAATACAGAAAAATTCTGAAAAATTATAAAAATAATTTTTATAAACTTTGGTTATTTTAGAAAGTATATAATTATTTTCTGTAAATTTATTTACCAAAAACATCTTAATAGTATTTATAAAATATTATTTATAAATGTTATAAATAATCATTTTTATAAAATGGACTCTAAATAATAATTTAAATTATAAATTCATTGTTGGATATTGTATCATGATAATTATGGAAATTATAAAGGTATTTTTATACTTTCATAAATTATTACGAGCATTATTTCAAGTTATTTTTTTTATAAAATATATAAAGGTAGAGATTAATTAAAACTTGTAAACATTACATATTTGATAAGACAAATACACATTAGATTTTATAAATTTAATTATAAAATCTTACTAAATTAAATACAAACCTACATATTTAAATATGTCTAAAAATTCATTTTAACATAATGATATGTTAAAATCATTATTAAATTAATGAAACGCAAATCCTTAATTATAAAAGAATTAACAAAAATGATTAAATGATTTAATGTTTATAATGAATTCCAGAAAACCAAACCCTAGATCGATTGACTCCAGGTTCAAGATCTAACTTATTTAGGTTATAAATTGTACTTAATTACTAATGTGAATTATAATTCCTTAGGAGGAATTTACTAGCTTATCAACATCACACGAGAACTGAGGTGAGTTCATGCCCCACTATTTTATTAAAACTCTTTTGGGGGAGATAGCATACTGGTAATGTTACAAATGCTTTTTATATATTTAAGATGTGTATGGATATTAATATAGTGTTGTTTATCATGATAAAAGTCCTCACACTTTCGAATTGTTAATATTGGATAGCGGGGAAAGTTGGGTAGTACTACTGGGTGTGACGAGCCCCACTTGTGTGACTCGAGGTCAACCGGGTGCAATTTGTCCTATGAACATTTGTCACGATATGACATCGTGGCTGGAGGCAAACATAACACAGTCAGCTTCAATGTTGAAATCACTATTTAATATCATTTGTGAATGGACTAGCTAGCCATTACAATGCACATGCTTAAATATACGCTATTGTTAAACTGTGACGTTTAATTGTAAACTCTTGAACTGATCAACCGTTGGGTTGATACACGCTATTGTTAAACTGTTATGTTTAACCACAAACTCTTGAACTTACCAACCATTGGGTTGATATACACTTTTGTTAAACTGTTATGTTTAAACGCATTTAGTATGCTATTTTCAGGTCATTAATCTGGACTGCTGTTAGGAGCACTACACGGGTCAAGCATGCATCCTAACGCTTATACATAGATACATTTGTTTATCTTTATATTTTGGGTTTGTTTTATTTGTTTAAACGCTTCCGCATGAATTATAAAGTTTAAACTTTGGTTTGTTATGTTAAACGTTGCATATAGAGTCGTTCCAAGTAACTATTGACTGTGATCCTGGTTTGTTCACACGCCTCGCGGTAGAATTCCGCACGTGGATTTTGAGGGTGTGACAGATTGGTATCAGAGCCATTGGTTATAGAGAACTAGGTTGCATATATACTAGACTATAACCGCACACAGTTAGTTAGTTACTTGTCCCTAGTCTTCCTAAACATAACTTATCATCGTAGGTTCAAATCCTTAGACTTTATGTCTAATCTATGAAAATCTTATCAAGGTTTTGAATTCCATGAACCAAATGAACTTGTGTGACACATAGACACCTGTATTCTGGATTTCCTGGCAAAAGGCCTTCGAGCTAAGGCAAGCATATCGCATAAATCTCATTGCGAGACCTGGTATGCTTACCTGGGGATTTCTGGGATGAGTGATAAACTATGGTCAATACACAAGTCTATAAGGCAAATGGGTTAAGTATATTAAGTCTATGGATTTAATATTACCTGTATGTTCCTCTATGCTTATTCCTTGTCTCTATACCTGATACTATACATATGTGCTAGATGAATCTGGACAATACTATGATGTTAACTTGGGGTAGGTGAAGCTAAGGGTAATCATGCAAGGCAAATTACCATTACGGGTGCACACGTATTTGCAATTCGTCGTGCATAAGAAGTCTGGCTAATCTTACCATGAGGTAACGATCATGAGTATTACAAGTTTTCTATTCTATACCCTAGGGTGCTAGGATCATAATTCTAGTAAGTCCTTGTTAAGGGTAACAAAACATTACTAACACTTGCTATTACTTAAGTCATGTCCTACTTAGAGCCTTCATGGTATTTCCAATCATTTTAAGAGACATTCCTCCACTTAGTATTTCAGTAACTGAGGAACTGATTGAATGTTTAGAATGAAAGTGGACTACAGGAAATATAGAAGAGTGATGATACTCTCTAAACATATATTACGGGATGATGTTAAGGAAAATTAGGATGTCGTGTAACCGGTATACCGGTGATGCTTATATATAGGCTTATTGAGGTGAGTTCAAAGCCTTGGTGATTGAGTACTATTACTTAAGGAATGAAATGCAAAAGTTAGAATTGTAATTCTAAAATCGTGCAATGGTAGGATTAGGTTGTGCTCTTTATACTGACAAACTCCATGAATTGACAAAGCTGATGTCATACCTTATGACATTAGACCAAATAGGATTAAGAAGTACACTAGGCAAATCTAGTGAGTAGTAGACAGAAGTTGGAGGGTTGAACAAGCAACCTAGCGGTAAGGTAGACAAGAATGCTAAGTTGTGAACCTAGCTATGTTGGTTAATACGATTAACCTAACATGCGTTAAACAGGGACATTAAGGAGGTTGGAGTTCTGACCATTACCATAAGTGTGCCCTAGGTCGATTAGGACCTCAGGACAAGTTAGAAACAATCAGAATTAGGAAATGGCTATAACTAGAAAGTAAGAATAGTTAAATTATGGAAATAAAGGACATATAAACCAAGGTAATACATTACGCGGTCATACATTTACGGCTGAAGCAAGCCACATTCGACAAAACTAAATGTTGTTACATGTACGTACCTTATCATCAAAAGCTACACATCTATTTACCAGGGTTGATAATTGCTTTGATTCTACTGGAATTATTCTTTAATTTAGCATTAACCCTAGCTAGTTGCCTAGAAATTATTAACTCGGTTAAAGTGACCAATGGTAATAATTAGAGGTTACACAAAAGTACACGAAGATCATGTCTTTGACATAGACTAAATACCGTATGAATTGGTTATCAAAACATGAAACCAAGATAGACCATCAGGATAAGGTGATTCATCAAAAATCTCCAAAATACCAATGAGATCACGTTTGACTCAAAGTCTCTCCCTGGAAAGGGATTGTACGATTTGGAAAGAAAGTGTATTGCTGATGAATCACTTGTTGTTCCTGGAAATCGATGAACAGCTTCATTTCATTGAAGAACCAGTAGAGATTAGGGATCAAGAAGTCAAAACCCTAAAACATAGCAAGATCCCAACTGTGCGTATTAGGTGGAAACTCAAAGCGTGGTCCTGAGTTTACTTGGGAACGAGAGGACGAAATGATGCGCAAACATCCTAACCTGTTCAAGAATGTTGCCAGTACTTCTTAATTTTCAGGACGAAAATTCCTGTAACATGGAGATGATGTGACAACCCGGAAAAATTCGTGACTTATAGTATTTATTAATAATTTATTTATTTATTATTAATTATAATTTATTTATTTATTATTAATTCAGTAATAATATTGATGATAATAATAATAATGATAACAATAATAATAATAATAATATTGATAATAATAATAGTAATCATAAATAATAATAATGAAGTCTAGGGGGTTAATTTGCCAAATTTGGAACTTTAAAACAAAGTTTCTACATAAAATAACAAAACAGAAAACGCAGGGACCATATGTGTAAAATTTAATTTTACACAACCAACCCCCGCCCATTCCCCGCTTTTCCGGCCACCGGATCTCGCCGCCGGCCGCGGCTCCGGCGAAGCCAAAAACCGGCCTTTTGGCCGCGGTTTTAACCCCACAATATATCAAAATGCTCGTGGGACAAAGTTGATCAATAATACACGCATTAATCGGGGAAAAGTTTCGATAATGGTCCACTAAACCCGACCATTTTGCTTTCGGCCGACCCACCCACGAAATCGAGCATTATAGCACTAAATTAATACAAATAATCGAGTATAAATAGTCATCGACCTGTTCCTAATCGAATACACCTCTTAATTCAATCTAAAACATACAGAAACCTCAAATTCGATTACCATTTTCTTTCGAACCTGCAACTCATCGAAGGACCTGTTCGAAGCAACATTTGTTGCAATTGATAGAGGGCTATTGATCATAATCGTGTGGGGAAGCTTACTGTGCAATTAATTTGATTATCATCCACGATTTCACCTCGAACCATTTCTCCCCTGTCGCGGCTTCTTCTTCGTCGGTTTTTCTTCAATTCGAACGTATACAGGTAATTGAATACATCTGAAGACTCGATTTAACATAGGGAGTAAAAGCCCTATGGTACAGATCATTAACAACGTCGAATTGATCTTCAATTTGATCGATCTATGAACTAGGGTTCATACGATTTGGGGGTAAATTGAAAACAGAGTTTAAAACTAAATGGAAACCAATATTACCGCGGGTGAGTCCCTTGGCTCACTGGTTTGGTGCGTGTGCAATTGGGTTGGAGGTCACGGGTTCGAACCCGGCCACCAACATATTTTTTTAAAGCCTTTTTGAGACTTTTAAACATACAGAAAATTCTGAAAAATTATAAAAATAATTTTTATAAACTTTGGTTATTTTAGAAAGTATATAATTATTTTCTGTAAATTTATTTACCAAAAACATCTTAATAATATTAAAAAATATTATTTATAAATGTTATAAATAATCATTTTTATAAAAATGGACTGTAAATAATAATTTAAATTATAAATTCATTGTTGGATATTGTATCATGATAATTATGGAAATTATAAAGATATTTTTATAATTTCATAAATTATTACGAGCATTATTTGAAGTTATTTTTTTTATAAAATATATAAAGGTAGAGATTAATTAAACTTGTAAACATTACATATTTGATAAGACAAATACACGATAGATTTTATAAATTTAATTATAAAATCTTACTAAATTAAATACAAACCTATATATTTAAATATGTCTAAAATTCATTTTAACATAATGATATGTTAAAATCATTATTAAATTAATGAAACGCAAATCCTTAATTATAAAAGAATTAACAAAAATGATTAAATGATTTAATGTTTATAATGAATTCCAGAAAACCAAACCCTAGATCGATTGACTCCAGGTTCAAGATCTAACTTATTTAGGTTATAAATTGTACTTAATTACTTATGTGAATTATAATTCCTTAGGAGGAATTTACTAGCTTATCAACATCACACGAGAACTGAGGTGAGTTCATGCCCCACTATTTTATTAAAACTCTTTTGGGGGAGATAGCATACTGGTAATGTTACAAACGCTTTTTATATATTTAAGATGTGTATGGATATTAATATAGTGCTGTTTATCATGATAAAAGTCCTCACACTTTCGAATTGTTAATATTGGATAGCGGGGAAAGTTGGGTAGTACTACTGGGTGTGACGAGCCCCACTTGTGTGACTCGAGGTCAACCGGGTGCAATTTGTCCTATGAACATTTGTCACGATATGACATCGTGGCTGGAGGCAAACATAACACAGTCAGCTTCAATGTCGAAATCACTATTTAATATCATTTGTGAATGGACTAGCTAGCCATTACAATGCACATGCTTAAATATACGCTATTGTTAAACTGTGACGTTTAACTGTAAACTCTTGAACTGATCAATCGTTGGGTTGATACACGCTATTGTTAAACTGTTATGTTTAACCACAAACTCTTGAACTTACCAACCATTGGGTTGATATACACTTTTGTTAAACTGTTATGTTTAAACGCAAAACTCTTGAACTCACCAACCGTGTGTTGACTTTTAGTATGCTATTCTCAGGTCATTAATCTGGACTGCTGTTAGGAGCACTACACGGGTCAAGCATGCATCCTAACGCTTAAACAATGATACATTTGTTTATCTTTATATTTTGGGTTTGTTTTATTTGTTTAAACGCTTCCGCATGAATTATAAAGTTTAAACTTTGGTTTGTTATGTTAAACGTTGCATATAGAGTCGTTCCAAGTAACTATTGACTGTGATCCTGGTTTGTTCACACGCCTCGCGGTAGAATTTCGCACGTGGATTTTGAGGGTGTGACAAGGAGACTCTCCATCAATAATCAATCATGTATTTAACATGGTAAGTCTTGAAGATTTAAAGTTTTGAATGGTTTTATTTGATTTACTAAATTAATGTAGATTTTTGGACCATATTTAAAACCTACACATGAGACGTTTTTGTTATTTGTATCAAACTCACAGATAGTTTTTGTTTATAACTTAGTATGTCACTAATTATCAAATGACCTAAATACATACACATATATAAATACATACAAGCACACATATATAGTACTACTAATTTTGTCTAGACAACTTAACTGTGTACTTATTATTGTTCTAATTGAGCTTCACGATTGAATAATTAGTGAACTTCATTGTTCTCAATTGTCTCGACTTTTTATTATGTGTGTTTCAAGATTGAATAACGTAAACGTGTAGTACTACCTTAGTTTCATGTTTTTAAAAGTATATTTATTAATCTTTATTTAATGTTCCTTATTTTTATTATTATAGACAAATGTGGGACTCAAATGCAACCTACCCCCTTTAAATTGTATCACAAGAGGCATTTTAAAGTTGAAAAAAGGATGAGTAAACAATGACGCATGCATTGAATATATAAGATGTAACTTTCTAGGATCATGTAAACTTGATTATACTTTTAAAAATCTAATTGTTTTTTATACATTATATTTTGTTAGGAGAATATTATTCGCTGTAAAGAGAAGGTGATGGTAAAGTTAATTTCAGAAGGTACAACTATTACAACTACCATGCACCATGAGCTAGAAAAGAGGTAATTGAAAACGTGTGTCAGGAAAAAAAAAAGAAAATATGCATGGATGGTAGCGTTGGATCTCAGAAAAAAAAAAAAAAGATTTGTTGATAGTATAGGAAGCTCAATCCTCTCAAAAACCTTCAAGTGGGGCCGACACTCTTTGAAATCAAATTGCTTTACTAGAAGAAGAATTTCAACAAAGAAATAAAAGTGTAAAAATTTATTGATGTTTATGAGCTCAAAGTTTCTAGATATTGAGGGCTTAGCATTTGTAACTGCGAGTAGTGGAACAACTAGTTTGGATGAGCAACTCAATGGCGAAGTTTATGACCGGATAGTTTGATTCAGTATGTTAGTAAGACATTTTTATATAGTATTTAGTTGTTTATTGTACTAAAGTTTAGAATTAATCAATGAGTATATTATTTATATATATGTTTGATAATATTGTTTACTACTTTAAAGTTTACGTGTTATGATATTATTGATTAAATTTATTGATAATTAAATGGTTGTGTATTGGAGACTGCGATCGATCCTAAAAATAATTAAACTACGAACTATAACACAGATTATTGACTAATAAATGTAGTATTGAAGAATATTATCTAGTCTTAAAAAGACACATTAGAAATTATAGTATTCTAGACTAAATTTAGTCACTAAATGAACATATTCGAAACTAATTTAAAGACTGATATTCAGACTCTAAATATATATATTAAACACTGAAAAAAAACTTAAGATACTGATTATCAGTTTGTAAATAAAAAACATATTTGGGACTGAAAAAGTAATTAGAAACATACTAATTTTTGATAAGTATATTTAACACTAAATAATATGACATCTAGGATTAAGTTTCAGTCCTAAAAACATATTAAATACTAAAATGGTATTTTATCAGACTAATTATTAGTTTCAACAAGAGACTGAAAATATTCTTAAAAAGTATAGATTTTTAGTCGTTAAAAATAATTTGGAGACTAAGAATGATAGCATTTAAGCTTATTTTCAGTCAATAAAGAATATAGTAGAGACTGAATGGCGTGTTAACAAAAATAAATTCTCGGTTTTTACAAGGTTTTACTAAGGACCGAGTTATCATGGAACTGGAATCTAGTTAAAAGTATCTGGGACAAAGTCGGCAAGGTTTAAGAATGGATTTTCAGTCTCCAAAAGCCTATTATCGAAGACTTATTTTTAGTCAAAGATGAAAGGCATTTGAGACAGATATGACTTGGTATAAGATTATAGATTAAGGACTGATTTTATGTTTCTAGGAGCTGAATGTTAGTCCCTATTGGTGGCACACAATCGAGCCTAAAATTTAGTTACTAATTCAATAATTTAGCACTGGTATTTAGCATCGACCGGGAACTAGCAAAATCAGTATGTGATAGCCATTAGAGACTGATTTGAGAGTATCAGAAAGTAGTTTTTCAATCTCAAATAGCCCTTTTTATAGTGACAAATACATAAAACGTAAATAATAACAAACTAATATGTATCCAAAATAACCACTTGGTCAACTACGTTTGACCCGAGCCGAATGCGTAGCTAACACATACCCTCCAATGATGGAGTATATAGCCATATTAGAGAAGAGGAATCAACGAACGTAATCAACATAGGGTATTACACAGATACGTAAGATGACAAGGTTTGGTTTTCAGATTGTTATTTCCATTAAATGTTGTTGAGCTAATATACATTTGGATGCTAGGTGTTTATTCACGTAGGGTTTTAATAAAATCCAAGTCATTTCCATGTCAAAGACGCATCATATAAAAATAGATTTAATTCAATTATTAACGTGTTAATATTTTTTTGTCAAAAAAGTGAAAGCGGAGACAAACTGTTAATATATATATAACTTTTTAAGTTTGTGTGCCATCGTTCCTTTCTCCCATGTGGAAGATGCCATAAGTAAAATACCTAAAATAACCTTCTACCGTTCATTTGCTTTGGTTTTATAACATATACCATGAGGATTAATTTATGGTATTTATGTTTATTTTTTTCAGTTTGCCAATTTTTAACATTTACATACGATTTTATTGATGTTTCATTACTTGAATCTAGTGTATTAAAAAATAGTTTTTTGTCACTTCTCATTCTTTTGATTCATTTTCTTGTCACTTGTCTTTCTTCCAGACCTTTATACATTAATTTTCCCTTTAAAAGGTACTATAGTAATTTAAATACTCATAAAATTTCTCTCTCTTACTAAAAATAAATTATATTAATTGATATATTTCTCTCTTATCTAGATTTTTTAAAATCAAGCTATCTTTTTTAAAAATAGATTTTTATTAACAAAATTAGAAATCACATCTTAAAATCTAAATAATAAAAATAGTAAACTTCACTTTTCCTCCATGTGATTTGGCCAAAATAACGGTTTTCCTGTAAACGTTTTAAAATTGTGATTATACTCCTTGAGGTTTTTAATTTGTCTCAGTAAACTCCAACCCACTAGCGCCATTAAAGGAATTCATTAAAAACAAGGGCATTTTAGTTATTTTAGTAATAGGGGCTAATAATGTAATTTATTCAAACTTTCTTGTTATTTGAAAAAAATAAAGAAACTAAAAATTCAACCTAAGATATATAAGGCGATTGATCCAGTAACAGGGGCGACAGTTGAAAGAAGAATGAATCTGATGGCTAGAGCTTTTATTTTCCTAACGCTGCCTGAGGATGTTCTACTTTAGGTTTCAAAACATAAGGATGCAAAGGATGTTTGAGAACAATTAGGGTTCGATATCTAGGAGCAAAGAGAGTGCAGAAAGCCGGCTTACGAACCCTAAGAAGCAAGATGGAGATGTTGAAGATGAAAGAAAGTGAAACAGTGGATGATCTTTCAAGTAAGTTAACTGGCATAGCAGCTAAGTTTAAAAGCCTTGGTTCAAGCCTTGAAGATGAGGTGATCATACGTAAGTTGCTCAATTCGGTTCCAAAGAAGTTTCTACCTATCATGGCATCTATGGAGCAATACTCAAAACTTGAAGATATGTCTTTTAAGGAAGCAGTGGGAAGAATAAAAGCTTATGAAGAACGCCTCAAAAGTCACGACGAACTAGAAGAGACTGATCAAAGTAAACTTCTACTAGCAAGTTCAAGTAATCAAAAGGTTGGAGACTTAGAAAGTTGGCTTCATGAAAAGGGACGAGGTAATGGTAATCAAGCCGTGGTAGGGGTCAAGGAAAAGGCTTTGGTAGAGGAGAAAAAGGATGTGGAAGAGGTCGAGGAAACAAAGATAAGAGCGAATTTAGGTGTTTTGAATGTGGTGAATTTGGTCACTTTGCATATGAGTGTATCAAGTGGAAGGATAAAGAGGATGATAAGAAAGATATAACTCATATTGTTCAGTATGAGGAGAGACTAGCATTATTGTGAAAAAAAACAAAGATTAAGGGAGTGATTGTTGGAATTAATCTTTGTTAATTCACATAAAAAAGTCAAAGTCATATCCTATATGAGTGGAGTTTGGGTTTTATTAAGAGTCTTTTATTTATTATTTAATTAGTATGTTTATCTAGTTATTTAGTTTGATGTTTATCAAGTTGTTTTAATTTCTAGAAGGTAGGAGTATGAGTCATAGTAGGATTTATTTTGTTTAGTATAAATAGGGATGTTTGGTTGATGTTTAAGGTGCCAAATATTTAGTTTTCTTTAATAAAAGTGTCGATCAACAATGTTTGTGCTCAAATGGTTTTTGTTCTTCATCCTTTTCGACCTGCATTTTGCTACATTTTTGTTCGTTTGGAGATCGCTAGGCCTTCACAGTTAACCCAGGGCTTCATGTTTTAAGAGACTGATTGTCGAGCGAGGAAAACATCTATCAGAGTCACTCGGTGCACTATATGATTGACCAAATCACCAATGCTACTTACAAACTTGTGAAAAGTTTTTCTTCCTTTTTAAGTTTTGGCGTTTTATTGCTCATCTAGTTAAATGGAGAATTGCAATAGTTTTCTTAACCCTTTGTATTTTAATTAAAGGTTGAACTTTATGAAGACAAGGATAATGTGAGGAAGGATGAAATCACCGTCCTTGATGGACAAACTTCAAGAGGGACCGACACTATTAACACATTTTGTGACTGGTTGAAAAATGTAAGTTTTTCATTTCTGATATGATTTATTTTCATATTAATAGTTTGCTTCTATTGTAATTGTGGATCTGTGTTGTTCGTTGATGATGAACCACTTGTTGGGTTAATCGGGTTTGTTCACGGGTCATGGGCTCACGGGTCAAATAGTATGTGGGAATTGAAGCTCGCATGAAGGAGAATATTATGTGACCAGTTCTTAATTATTGAGACTTGGTGAAAGTTGACCGGGTTTCTTACATGTGATCGAGTAAGCTAGAGAACGTGGAGTAGCTCTAAAATTCAGCAACTCGTGGCTTTTATTTAGCATGTGTTTTTATTTGCTTCTTATAAATAGTTGTAGTTTGCTTTCAATTTTAACACCTCTTGTAATTGTATTTTTGAGTTGACGAATACATTAAACATTTCATAGTGTGTTTTGTGTGTGTAAGTCAAAGGGGCCTGAACCAACACCACTGCTTACAGTCTTAAAAAGTCTAATTTTCTTTTGGTTTCAAGATGTTCTTTTGTTATTTCATTGATTGTACGATGACTGAAAGAGTTATTTAAGAAACAATTTCATCAATCATGATGTGACAACCCGAAAATTTTCATGATTTAATAAAAATTTTTATGTGAATTTATAGTTTATTTTTATTTTTATTATTATTTAATGATAATGTTAATAATAATAAAAATAATAACAATAATAATAATATTATTATTATTAAAATAATAATGTTAATAATGATAATATTAATAATAATGAAAATATTGTTATTAATAATAATTTATAAAATTATTAAATTGATTTAATAAAGTCCAGGGGTTAGTTTTGTAATTTCTAAAACTTGTTTTATAAACTTAAATCATAAAATAATAAAGTTGTAAAACCTCAGGGGGCCATTCTGTAAATTTGTTTTAAAAACCCAACCCGCCGCCCCTTCCCGTCGACTCCCCTCCGGCCATCTTCTCCGGCGACTCTCCGGCAGCCCCAAAAGCCAAGCATATCGCGATTTTAATGCAAACCAACTATCCCGACACCTTCTAGAGGATGAACCGAACTCGGGGACCATTTCAATTTGATAATTCAAGTCGGTGTGGTGCGTTTACCACTAAACCGAATTTTTCGGCCGACCCACTCACCATAAACGCATTACCACTGTATTATATTCAAATTAATCGAACGGGACTGGCTATATAAGCATTCCTAAGCTAATGATACATTCACACACCTCTCAAACACTTGAAAACTATCAGTTCGATTACCTCTCTGTCGCGGACCTGCAACCGGTCGTATACCCACTGTAGAACTTCGAAACAGGTACTTAAAACACACCATTGTGTTCGTTTTTACAAGGGGAACAATAACCCCATGAGTTCTGATGCAATTGAAATCGATTTGGCTTTCGATTTGGTTGAGGATCGAACCCGGGGTTTTCTTGGTGATTTGGATTACTTGGGTTAAGTTTAAAACAATTAAAAGAGGAGTTTAACCGCGGCTTAGAGCCTTGGTTTACTGGTTTGTGTGTTGTGCTTGTGAACCGGAGGTCAGGGGTTCGAACCCTGCCCCCAACATTTTTTTTAAAAGCCTTTTTGAGCCCTGTAAAAATATAAAAAATTCTAAAAAAAATTATAAAAATAGTTTTTACAAACTTTGGTAATTTTAGAAATTATATAGTTAATTTCTGGAAATTTATTTCTTTAAATCTTATTTATTTATTTATGTAAATAATTATTTAAAATTGTTATCTTTATAAAAATGGATTTATTTATAATAATTTAAATCATTAAATTATTAATGGATATTATATTATTTATGGAATAATTCTGATAATATAAATGCAAAATTTGATTTTATAAATATTTATAAAATCTTACAAAATTAAATATAAACTTACAGAATTAAATAATGTTTATAATTTATTTAGAATATAATGATATGTTGAAATCATTATTAAGATAATCAAATGAAATATAAATCTTTAGTTATTAAAACAAAATAACTAAATGATTTAATTATATGTTTATAACCAATTCCCGAGAACCAAATCCTAAATCAATTGAACACCAAGTTCAAAGATCTAACTTATTTAGGCTATAAATTTGTATTTATTTACTTATGTGAATTATAATTCCTTAGGAGCAATTTACTAGCTTATCAACATCACACGAGAATATTAAGGTGAGTTCATGCCCCACTGTTTTACTAAATCTTTCTGGGTGAGTTCAGGCCCCACTATTTTACTAAATTTCTTTTGGGTAAGTTCATTTTATTAAAACTCTTTTGGGGGAGATAGCATACTGGTAATGTTACAAACGTTTTCATTATATATTTAAGATGTGTATGATATTAATATAGTGCTGTTTATCATTATAAAAGTCCTCACACTTTCGAATTGTTAATATTGGATAGCGGGAAAGTTGGGTAGTACTACTGGATGTGACGAGCCCCACCTGTGTGACTCGAGGTCAACCGGGTGCAATTTGTCATATGAATATTTGTCACGATATGGCGACGTCGTGACAGGAGGCAAACATAACACAGTCAGCTTCAATGTCGAAATCACTATTTAATATCATTTGTGAATGGACTAGCTAGCCATTACAATGCACATGCTTATATATACGCTGTTGTTAAACTGTGATGTTTAACTGTGAACTCTTGAACTGATCAACCATTGGATTGATACACGCTATTGTTAAACTGTTATGATTAAACGCAAGCTCTGGAACTTACCAACCTTTGGGTTGATATACACTTTTAAACTGTTATGTTTAAACACAAACTCTTGAACTCACCAACCATGTGTTGACTTTTAGTATGCTATTCTCAGTTCATTAAATCTGGACTGCTGTTAGGAGCACTACACGGGTCAAGCATGCATCCTAACGCTTAAACAATGATACATTTGTTTATCTCTATATTTTGGGTTTGTTTTATTTGTTTAAACGCTTCCGCATGAATTATAAAAGTTTAAACTTTGGTTTGTTATGTTAAATGTTGCATATAGAGTCGTTCCAAGTAACTATTGACTGTGATCCTGTTTTGTTCACACGCCTCGCGGTAGAACTCCGCACGTGGATTTTGAGGGTGTGACACATGTTTTGTACGTTGCAGTCCCCGATGTTTCTCCGTCGAACAAGGTTCAAGTTTAAGATGGTTCATTTCTTGCTCTACATATATGATATCTACATAATTTATACATTAAATAGCATATGTTTCTTGTATAGCAATTAACAAAGAATATCTGTTGTTATATTGTTTGACTGTTATGAGTTGTCTAAATTGGTGTTGACTTGACATCTGACCATAATTTGACCATTCATGCATATTGCATCCACTTGATTTTGAAGAGACAGCGAGTGCTAAAATTAATAAAAGTGTGTCAACGGTCCACATACTCTGTTCAAACTGGATTTTAATCTTTGTTGGTCATATTTAACTTTAAATTTGACTCTTCATACCAGATCAGTGTGCTTCAATTCCACATTCTATATGGGTTTAATTTTGGCAACAGGTTTCTTTTAGTATGTAATTTCAATAGTCTTTTATTCCCATGATTATAAATGCATATTCCTTTCACTTTAATTTGAAAATATGATGAGTATTAATATTGATGAAAGTGTTATAAGGGTCCAATTTAACTTAATTTGATTAAACTGAATAGCAATCTTCAGTTTCATATTCTCTGTGTTTTATTTTGATAGCATGTTTCATTCAATATATAATTTCTATAATAATTTTTTCATGGTTATCAAAGTATATTGCATTTTTATTTTTGTTGTGTTAGACATTAATCGGTAGTTGCTAGTTTATATGTGTTCGTTAATATATTGTCATCTTTACCTGGAATTGTTTACCATGTGGAATGGGTAGAAAACATATCTGACCCCATCTATTTATCTTTGATCAAATTGATGGTATTTTATTTTCTGTTTAACTTTGTTTATTTAGTTGATTCTAACTACTACAGTTGAGTTTTGAAATTGGATTGCTGCAATAAGACACGGTTATGTACTAATGTTCGTTCATTAACGATTATGACAACGTTCATGGTATAGCATAGCAAGTTAATCAAGTGAGTTTTTAAAAGTAGTTTTGTCTTAAAAACAGTTCTAACAAACTTCCAAATGTAATATGCAAAGCTCTTTTGTAACAGAGTACTATTACGTTAAATAAGTTGACCCACGTATAAAGTTGACTGTTATCACTACTTACAACTCCAGCAACAAAAAGAAATCCATAAATCTAGTTTATAACAAAATGATGAGAATTATATATAACTTTTTAATAGTCGTGTGTTTATTTTGACATATCCACAAACAAAACTCCGTAAACCTGGTTTACATGTTAAATAGTTATAAAAATCAAGTGACATTATTATATTAACATTTAATTAAACTGATGATTAATGTGATGGGACTACATTTTTTATTGGGTGCTAATAAAAAGACACCTAAAATCTTAAATCGACACCCCCTATACGCCGCGTATGGGTCCATACGCGGCCCATGCCCGGCGTATAGGTACGACCATTAATGCGACATTAATGACTGACAACCGACGTCACATCAGTTCACCTATACGGGGCGTATAGGCCCATACGCCACGTATAGGTCGGTGTCGATTTAAAAAGAATATAAGCTATACGCCGCATATGGACCCATACGCGGCGTATAGATCCTCGGTACGCTATATCTTTCAAATTTTCTCATTTTTTACACACACATAAAAAAAAACACTCTCGTATAGCACTATACTACACGTATTGATCTTCGATTTTTCAACATCCAGGTACGTATTATTGTTCATACATCATTATTATGTTAATCGTTCATTGATTTAAACGTTAAAGTAGTGTTTTATGCCCCAAAATGCGTGATTTAAAAACTGATATAAAGAACTATACGCTGGTACAACCCCGCGTATAGGGCTATACGGAGCGTATAGTTCTTTGGTTGGGGACGAAGACACATCGGTGTGTACCCTATACGCGGCGTATAGATATATACGCGGCGTATAGGGTGTTGCAATACGCGACTTGTGAACCATACGTGGGTCCCCTATACGCCGCGTATAGTCCTATACGCGGCGTATAGTGTCGGATTCGACCTATACGTTGCCCTGTGACCCATACGCTGCTACCCTATACGCGGCGTATATCCCTATACGCGGCGTATAGGGTAATATATATATACAAATACATATATATGTATATAAGCATATACATATACATATACATATACATATACATATACATATACATATACATATACATATACATATATATGTATATACACATATACATATACATATATATATGTACATATATACATATAACATGTATATGTATATGTGTATACATATACGTATACATATACGTATACATATACGTATACATATACGTATACCTATACGTATACATATACGTATACATATACGTATACATATACGTATACATATACGTATACATATACGTATACATATACGTATACATATACGTATACATATACGTATACATATACGTATACATATACGTATACATATACGTATACATATACGTATACATATACGTATACATATACGTATACATATACGTATACATATACGTATACATATACGTATACATATACGTATACATATACGTATACATATACGTATACATATACGTATACATATACGTATACATATACGTATACATATACGTATACATATACGTATACATATACGTATACATACGTATACGTTGTTTTTGACCTATTTGTTCACCTGTGCAGATATGTCTTCCGATTCTGAGATTGAGGCTGACGTTGTTGACCATATTGCCGAGCATCCTTGGCTGCAGTTTGATGCCGGTTCCATTGAGCACGCTAAGTGCTCAAAATTTATTCGGATGAAGATCGGTCATCAAAAGGCCGTAGATTGGGAGGTTATTGCTGAGTTGGGAGAGCGCGATCGTCTTGCTGCTATTATCGGAGACGATACGTCGTGGAGACGTCTTTTTGAGATCGCATTCTTACCGTCCCACCGTGAGCTGGTAGTGGAGTTTTTATCCACATTTACATATATTCATCCAGATGAGATGGAGGAGGACGATGAGCGATCGGAGATTTCTTTTACGCTTTGTGGACATGCACATCAGATGTCCATTGAGCAGTTTGCAGTTGTCTCGGGGCTTTATTATGAGCCGAAGACTGTTACCCCTCTGTTCACTGAGGGTATTACAGAGATGGAGGAGGGCACATTGAGAGAGTGGTGGCCTCAGATTGCCGGAGGTCCGTTTCAGAGGACTAAGGGCAGGGTCACCGGCATTCGAGATCCTCTCATCCGTTATCTGCATCGGATGATCGCCACGTCCATCACGGGACGTGGCAAGAGTCGGGAGTGGTGTACCATTCCCGACTTATTTTACTTATACTGTTTGATTACGGGGACCAGGTGTAACCTGGCGAGATGTTTGGCGGAGTATTTTGCGTCGTATTATCATCGCCAGGAGCGAGGAGCGGTGTACGGCGGCGCGTACATCACGTTGATTGCCCGATCTTTAGGTTATCTTCCTCGGCATCTTGGTGACGTGTCTCCGCCGATCGAGCCGGTGAGATTAGATCGTCGTACGCTATTCGGCATGCGTATTATACGCCAGTTTCCGGGTGGCATACGATTCTCTCTTCGACCCGGGGAGATCTGGCAGCCGGCACCAGTTCAGCAGCTCGGCATTGTCGATCCACTGCAGCAGCACGGGCAGCCGCATGATCAGCCACCACCCGACGAGCAGCCACATGATCAGCCGCCTCCTCAGCCACATCAGCCGCCTCCTCAGCCTCAGTTCCCGCGACATATTTATAGAGAGGTGAGGCTGCCTGCACGTGTGGAGACATTGTTGCAGGATATGTCTAGGAGCTTACGGCAGCAGAGTCGACGGCTCGATCGCGTTGAGGATCTGATGGAGTGGCAGGTTTAGCCAGAGATTGCGCGGCGTTCTGGTACTGATCCTCCGCCGTTGCCACCGCATCGAGATTACCCTGACTCCCCGTAGTTTTGCATTGTAATTTTTATTTTGTTATTTAATTTAAAAACTTTGTAAATATATTATCAGTTTATGTTTATCTTTTATGTTTATTATCAGTTTATGTTTATCTTTGTAAATATATACATACATACATACAGACAGACATACAGACATACATACAGACACACATACAGACATACAGACATACAGACATACATACATACATACATACATACATACATACATACATACATACATACATACATACAGACATACAGACATACATACATACATACATACATACATACATACATACATACATACATACATACATACATACATACATACATACATACATACATACATACATACATACATACATACATACAGACATACATACATACATACATACATACAGACATACATACATACATACATACATACATACAGACATACAGACATACATACATACATACATACATACATACATACATACATACAGATATACAGACATACAGACATACAGACATACATACAGACATACAGACATACATACATACATACATACATACATACATACATACATACATACATACATACATACATACATACATACATACAGACATACATACAGACATATCGACATACATACATACATACAGACATACATACATACATACATACATACATACATACATACAGACATACATACATACATACAGACATACAGACATACATACATACATACATACATACATACATGCATACATACATACATACATACATACATACATACATACATACATACATACATACATACATACATACATACATACATACAGACATACATACATACATACAGACATACATACATACATACTACATACATACATACAAACATACATACATACATACATACATACATACAGACATACATACATACATACATACACAAATACATACATACACATACATACAGACATACACACACACATACATACATACATACATACATACATAAGTAATTTTAATTCAAATTATATATATATTAAAACTCAAAAAATTAAAAAAAAACATATACATATATAAACTATACGCCGCGTATAGACCCATACGCGGCGTATAGCTCCTCCACGTACAGTGCTCTTGCGACCACGTATAGTGCTCATGCGACCAATTCTTTTGCACTATACGTGGCGTATGGCTCCATACGCCACGTATAGGTGGTGTCAGATGTAATTTTATTATTGTATTCATATTGTATTGTTTAAATAATTTTAATTCAAATTATGTATATATTAAAATAAAAACTCAAAAAATTAAAAAAAAATAAATATATAAGCTATACGCCGCGTATGGTTCCATACGCGGCGTATAGCTCTTCCACGTATGGGTCATAAGTCACGTATGGGTATAAAATGTCAAACCCTATACGCCGCGTATGGTCCCATACGCCGAGTATAGGGTATAAAACGTCAAATCAACAACATACCCTATACGCCGCGTATGGACCTATACGCGCCGTATAGGGTATAAAACGTTAAATCAACAATGTACCCTATACGCCGCGTATGGACCCATACGCGGCGTATAGGATACAGGGGTGTTGATTTAAAATTAAGGGGTGTCTAAATAAAGGGACCCTTTTTATTTCATCCTAACCCGTGAGAAATCATAAATGTAGTCTCAAAGTTATGTAACAAGTGTTTGGTTCATAACATTAACATTAAAAATTAATAAATTTTAAGTTAATATGAGAAGATTATTATGCATGTGTGGGAAAACAAATCTAAATGCAAACTAAAACCTCTTTGAACACTTAAGTCAGAAGTATTGTGTTCAAGTATCATAAAAGAATTTTGTTGTTAAAATAAAAAATAAAAAATAAAAAATAATCTTCTAGTACTGTTTACCTTTTCATCCGACCTCAGTACCAGAGAAGATGGTGTATGTGGCATTTGGGTTCTTGCTTTTAGTTTAAATTTGTCTTTTTGAATAAAAAGGTAGAAAGATTATTCCATATAAAAATCATAAATTTTAAAATCAGTTAGTATTAACAAGTTAAAACATGGTAAACGTTAAGATATGTGGTTATTAAAATACTATCAAACAACCTTTTACACTAAGGTTACTTTTTAATCATTAAAGATAGATTTTTAATAACAATTAAAAGGCTACTAGATAGCCCTTAACTTAGACTAAACTCATAATTTTAGAAAATAGATTAAAACCAAATTTATTCAAATATCATAAATCGTCACGGTGGTTTTGAGTAGATTATACGTTTAGTCCCTAAAATTTTAAAATTATGAAGTTAATTCAAACTTTTATGTGTCTGTTGCAAGTTTAGTTCCTAGCGTTAGATTTTAAAGTTAAATCAAGGTTAATTATGTCTTTTTAGATTATATAATTATTTAAAAGAAAATATAATTAGTAGAGCAATTGGATGAAACGAGGGATACTTGTGAGATCGCTCAAATCAAGACAAAAGAAGGAAGTTTACCTTCTTCATCATTCATCGTTCACCGATCTTCCATTGTTGAACCACCAATGTGTCATTGGAGCTTTAAAGCCAGTAGCATACGTCTCGTGTTTCTAATGTAATTTCGGTTTGTTTCTTCTATTTTGTAACGTAATTTGTGGTTCTTAAAAAGTGTATTTGGAGTTTGTTTAGGTGTCAATTGTAATGGAGTTTGTTTCTCTTATTTATGTCTTTTATGTAGTTTAATGTTGTTGTAATACAATGATCTTTGAACAATCGATTGAAGATTAGAAGATTGACAAGAACAATGGTTTTAAGAGTGGAAATCAATAGAAGAATAAATTCAATTGTGTTATTCCGATCAGTAGCATATTTGCCCTAATATACATTGAAGATTACTAACTAACTTTCTAACAAACATATTACACAACACACCCTTGAGCTAAGAGCTTATTACACAATATACCCTGAACTTCATAAGGAATGAAGATTACATCTAAAAATGACTTTAACTACTAACAATCTCCACCTTTAAAGTCATCAAATCTCTATCCAATTCCCAAATTCGAAATACAATAGTCAAACTTAACACCTGGTAAACTCTTTGTCAGCATATCAGCCAAATTGTGATCGGTACTGACCTGCTGCACAACTAACTGACCAGAGCTAATAACATCACGAACAAAATGCAATCTCACATTAATATGCTTTGTTCGTTCATGAAAAACACTATTCTTTGAAAGTTGAACTGCTCCCTGATTATCACAATGAACAACACATTGAGACAGTGATATACCCAACTCTTTTACTATGCCTTGAAGCCACAAGGCCTCTTTCACTGCCTCTGTAAGTGCCATGTATTCTGCCTCAGTGGTCGAAAGAGCAACAACATGTTGTAGTTGAGATTTCCAACTGACAACATTCCCAAACATCTTGAACACATAACCGGTTGTAGACCTTGACTTATCAAGATCCTTTGCATAATCAGCATCCACAAAACCTTCAACTTCACACATTCCATTTAAGTGACTTGCACTAAAATTCAAACCCCAATGTTTAGTACCCTGCAAATATCTTAAAACCCATTTTGCAGCTGACCAATGTGCTTTACCAGGCTTTGACACAAATCTACTAATCACACTCACAGCATAAGCTAGATCAGGTCTAGTACTCACCATAAGATACATTAAACTTCCAACAACATTAGCATATGGAACTGAATCCATGTACCTCTCCTCATCAATATCTTTTGGACTGTTTTTAGCAGACAACTTGAAATGAACAGCTAAAGGTGTTTTCACAGGTTTGCATTCACTCATATTAAAGTTTTTCAACACTTTAACAGCATAAGAAGCCTGATGCAACTTCAGCTTCCGAAGAGACCTATCTCTTTCAATATGCATACCCAACATTTTCTTAGCCTCCCCCAAATCCTTCATTTCAAACTCATGCTTCAGCATGTTTTTAGTAGCCACCATGTCTGCCTTGTCTCTACATGCAACCAGCATGTCATCAACATATAGCAACAAGTAAATGACATTTTTAACTCCCAACTGTTTATAATACACACAACTGTCATATTGACTTCTGAAGAAACCATTCTTCAGCATGCATTCATCAAACCTTTTGTACCACTGTCGAGGAGATTGCTTAAGACCATATAAAGACCTCTTAAGCAAACAAACCTTATGTTCTCCACCTTCTTCAATATACCCTGGAGGCTGTTGCATATATATGTTCTCATCTAAGAACCCATGTAAAAATGCAGTAGTAACATCAAGCTGTTCAAGCTCTAAGTCTTTAGAAACTACTATTGACAAAAGCATTCGGATAGAGGTGTGCTTGACAACTGGTGAGAATATCTCTGTATAGTCCACACCTGCCTTTTGTGTGAAACCCTTAGCAACCAACCTGGCCTTAAACCTAGGCCCATCTTCTCCTTTTATCCCCTCTTTAACTTTGAACAACCACTTGCATGCAACTGGTTTTACATTTGCTAGTTTATCAACTAACACCCAAGTATCATTTTTCAGAAGAGACCCCATTTCACTATCCATGGCTGCAAGCCACTTCTCTTTCTTATCTGAAATGAGCACTTCTTCATAAGATAAAGGTTCATAGATAGCATCTTGCTCAGCTGCAACAAAAGCTACTGCAGTAACATTAGCTACATCTCTATATCTAAGAGGTGGAACTATGTTCCTTCTAGATCTACCCATAGCTATACTATGCTCAGCATGATGATCACGATGAGAACTCACATCTTCATCTTCACTATGTAACTCATCATGTGTGTCACCATCTTGCTCCACCTCAATATGAACCTGGTTTTCACTTTCATCTACTGATGACAACCCCACCACATGCTTGTACAAAGTATCCTCCTGAAACTCTACATTCCTGCTCACTATGACCCTTGGAGCACCCTCCTCAAGCCTCCAAAGCCGGTATCCTTTACACCCAATTGATACCCCAGGAATACACATTTCTGTGCTCTAGGTTCCAACTTATCTTGACTTACATGTGCATAAGCAATTGAACCAACAACACGCAGATGACTACAATCAGGTTGCTCACCACTCCATAACTCCATAGGTGTCTTCATATTTAAAGCTCTAGATGGGGACCTATTGATCAAGTATGCCGCAGTAGAAACTAACTCACCCCAAAATCCCTTTGGAAGTCCAGCATTCAATCGCATACACCTTACTCTTTCAAGCAAAGTTCTATTCATCCGCTCTGCAAGACCATTCTGTTGGGGAGTACCAGGGACAGTCAAATGCCTTCCCACTCCATTCACCTTACAGAATTGATTAAACTCAGCATTGCAGAACTCAAGCCCATTATCAGTTCGAAGCCTCTTTAATTTCTTCCCTGTTTGAGTCTCAACTAGTGTCTTCCACTCAACAAACTTTTGAAACACCTCACTTTTGTTCTTGATTACATACACCCACACCCGCCTAGAGTAATCATCTATGATGGAGAGGAAATACCTAGCTCCACCTAGTGAATTCACTCTAGCAGGTCCCCAAAGATCAGAGTGTACATAATCAAGAACCCCCTTTGTTGAGTGCTTTCCCTTGGTAAATTTTACTCTCTTGCCTTTACCAAATACACAAGTTTCACAAAACTTCAAGTCATTCACTTTGACAGTGTCAATAATCTTTTGTTTTGAGAGTTCTACTAGCCCTTGTTCACTCAAGTGACCTAGCCTCTTATGCCATAACAGAACCCTATCACTGCTAGAGCTTGCTACTGACACTCTCCCAGTAACAACATCACCATCTAGCAGATAAGTGTTATTTTCTCCCCTTGTACCAGTCAGCATCACCAAAGACCCCTTTATGATCTTAGTCTTACCATTTCTTAGACTAACTACATAACCTTCCTTTTCAAAGGTTCCTAGGGACATCAAGCTCCTAGAAAGATTAGGAATGTACCTCACATTCGGGACATCAATCTCTGTACCATTACTTAACTTGAATGTCACTGTCCCAATGCCACACACCTTGCATGGTCGATCATCACCCAGTTTAACCTCACCGAGGTCTTGCATCTTGAGATCTTTTAGATATTCTTTGACCGGTGTCATATGAAATGAGCAACCAGAATCAAGAATCCAACCACCTTGCACTTCTTTATCAGTGACACTTAAAACATCAGAGCTCTCATATCCTTCCGAAGAGCATTCTGATACATGACTATTGAAACCTTTAGACATTGAATTATCTACATCTTTCTTCCTTTCTGGGCAATCTTTCTTCAAATGTCGTTCAGAGCCGCACACATAGCACTTCCTCTTTGGTCTTGACTTTGATCTCGAAACCCCCTTTGACTTTGAGTTTCTATGATCAGTTCTTCCTCGAACGTATAGACTATCACCAGCTTCCTTCTGTACATCGGTTCGCTTCTTCAACTCCTTTGAGTTCATGGCTGCAAGAACTTCATCCATAGACAACGAATCCCTTCCATACATCAATGTATCCACAAAATGTTCATATGCTTGTGGCAGAGAGGTCAAGAAGATTATAGCCTGGTCTTCATCCTCTAATTTGACATCAATGTTCTCTAGATTCAAAATGAGCTTGTTAAACTCATCTGTGTGATCTTCTAGAGACGTCCCAGCACTCATATGGAAAGTATACAGCCGTTTCTTCAGATACAGCCGATTCGCAAGCGACTTAGTCATGTACAGGCTCTCAAGCTTTGCCCACACCCCAGATGCCGACTCCTCTTTTGAAACTTCCCTCAAAACCCTATCACCCAGGCTGAGAATAATCGCACTGTGTGCCTTTTCAAGAATATCCTTCTTCTCCTTTGCCGTGAGAGTCGCCGGTAAATTGGTTTCCCCCTTTAGCGCATCTACTACTCCCTGATGCACCAACAGAGCTCTCATCTTCACTCTCCACAACCCAAAGTCGTTCTTTCCATCAAACTTTTCAATTTCGAATTTGGTGGACACCATCCTTCCAATTTCGTTGATCACTGTAATCACCTTCGACGAAGATTATCGAGAGCCTAGCTCTGATACCAATTGTTGTAATACAATGATCTTTGAACAATCGATTGAAGATTAGAAGATTGACAAGAACAATGGTTTTAAGAGTGGAAATCAATAGAAGAAGAAATTCAATTGTGTTATTCCGATCAGTAGCATATTTGCCCTAATATACATCGAAGATTACTAACTAACTTTCTAACAAACATATTACACAACACACCCTTGAGCTAAGAGCTTATTACACAATATACCCTGAACTTCATAAGGAATGAAGATTACATCTAAAAATGAGTTTAACTACTAACAAATGTTAATCCACGCAACACTTGGATAAGTATATAAAAGTGAGTATATGAATCATGACAATATGCATCTGGAACTCATAGATGTGTACATACCTATCTATGTTATTATGCCTTCACTATAACAGTCACTTTGGTAATTTGGGTTGAAGATTTTATTTGTTGCAACGACCCCATCTTTGATCCTTAGAAACTTCTTTCGCAAAACAAAAAATCCGAAAAGATTGCATCTTTTGTAATGATAGTAATAATGTACAGAAGAATGTTTACAACAGCTTAATTAAAGTTTTGTATACCCACTTTGACCCATTCGAGTCATTTACAACACTTTGAATATTGCAGCAGCCTAGTTTGACCCATTTGAGTTATTTACTACAGTTTGGTTTTGAGTGGAAATGGGGTTGGTTCTTTCGATTAAAAGCCTATTATTTACAAAAGAAAACGCACTAGTTTGTGAAGTGTATAGGTTTGACCCATTCAAGCCCACTTGACAACATATGACATAAATATATATGATTCTGCACCATTGTAGTATGAAACATGAATCTTTTAATCATGTAATTGCCACTAATTACAGTAACCCCAATTCAGTGGACACTCAAATACAGTGGAAATGGAGCCAGGTCATGCATTTTAACTCGTTACCTTTCTTTTAAACATTTTCTGGAGGCTGCATTGTTTGTTAACCCATATGACAAATAAAAGATATATAATTAGATGATTTTTTAAAGATGACACACTGCCCACTAAATTTAGGGAAATACAATATGGAGATGTTGTCAGCTTGCGTATAATCACTAACACTGAAGGCTGAAACTTACTAACCTAATAAAAACACTGCTAATCCTTTTGTTTTTCACAATTAGATGATTTTTAAAAGATGACACACTGCCCGTTAATTTAGGGAAATAAAATATGGGAAATGTTGTCAGCTAGCTTGTAATCACCATCCCCGAAAGTCAGTAATCTAATATAAAACAGTGCTAATCCTTTTGTTTCTCTTCACTCTTCATATCGTAATCTTATCATCCCAGATCTTGAAGCAGATCCATCACAAGTATAAGCCAGCAAAGCCTAAGTTGAGGTATGTATTATCAGTTTAAATACAATTAAGCTTCTAGCTGCTGCACATTTACTTCATTCAATTCATGCTTTTTTCTTTGTTTGTCATTTGGTCTGTGTTTTCCAAAAAAATCCCAGATCCATGAATTAATTTCAGAACATTTGTATAAGAAGAATAAAATTTAACAAGATCGGACATATATAATATATCTTTGTTAAAGTCATTGATTTCTTGGTAATAATACACGTCGATCTATTACAGAAAACAGTCAAACACTTGAAAATTAAACACTTAGAGATCCATTTGTTAAGAAATAATGGTGGGTGTTTTATTTGAAATCAACTCCTTGACATATTAACATTTTTTGCTATTTTGCTGATATCAGGAAGATGGAGCAGATGATATTTGAGCAAGTCGTTGGTCCTGTTATGAGGTTTCTGACCAGTAATATCACAAAACACCTGGGATATGCCACTTGCTCCACAAAACATGTCAACAACATGAGAAGCAAATTGAAGGTTTTGGAGGATACAAGCGTTGATGTCCAAAACCACATGGACACAAACAAGATCAATAATAAAGAGGTACCTACTGGTGTACCTGATTGGCTGAATGATGTTGAAAATCTCAAGAAAAATGTTGAAAGCTTTTCAAGTGAAGGTATCGGATGTTTGAACATGAAAATGAGGTATAGAGCCGGAAGAAATGCTTTTAAGGCTACTGAAACGATCGAAGAACTTCTTACAAAAAGTTCTGGGTTTACTTGGACCGATGCTGCAATACCTACAGGAAGAGTCGATCCCAACCTGCATCATCCACTACTTGTACACCATCATCACCATCATCTTCATCAGGTGGGGATGGGTTCAAGTCAAGAGACGAGCCGTTCAACGATGCATTGAAGTTCCTTCAACAAGACAACAACAAGAGTACTCAAGTGATAGCCTTGTGCGGTATGGGAGGCGTAGGCAAAACCACCATGATGGAACAACTCAAAACGGTTGCAAATGACAAGAAGATGTTTGATTGGATTGTGAAGGTAGTTCTTGGGAGAAATTCCAACATGCTTTCCATTCAGAATGACATAGCACTTCAATTAGGAGGCGAAGGTCTACGTGAAGAGACTATAACAGCAAGGGCAGATAGTCTCAGTGAAAAATTCAAAGAAATGTTAAAGACAGTAAAAAAAGGGTTCTAGTCATATTAGATGATGTGTGGGAGAAGGTTGAACTCAAAAGTATTGGACTAACAAGTCCTTTGCCAAATGGTGTGAAGTTGTTGCTGACATCACGGGATTCTAATATATGCAAACAAATTGCAGCAGGTTCTTTTCTTCAAGAAGTTAGAGTCAATGTCTTGGAGGAGGCAGAAGCACAGAATTTCTTTGCTCAGCTTACAGGAGTTTCAGAACAAGTTGATCATGACAAGTATGTAATTGGATGTGGTATTGTCAAAAAATGTGGTCTTTTGCCACTTGCCATCAAACTCATTGCCGCAACCCTCAAGTATCAAGAAGATTATGTATGGAGAGATACACATAGGCATTTGAAGAATAATGATTTTGATGATGATGTTCAAGAAATTATCAGGATCAGCTACGAGTATATTATAAAAAAAGATAAGGAATGTGAGGAGATTTTTCTGCATTGTGGGTTGTTTCCGGAGGATTATGATATTCCAATAGAGGATCTCACAAGACACGCATGGGGCCTAAAGCTGTTAAAAATGTTTCCACTTTGAGTGAGGCAAGAGACAGGACAAATACATGTGTGCGCAAGCTCATAAATGCAAATTTGTTGATCGAAAGTGATAAATATGGGTGTGTTAAAATGCATGATCTTGTGCTTGCTTTTGTGTTGGGTAGAGTTTCTAAGGGTGATGATGCATGGACCATAAACCATGGTGATGTATCCAAGTGGGGTATGGATGAAAAGAGCGAGTCTTGCAAAAGAATTTCACTAACATGCATGGGTATGTATGAGTTTCCTAGAGAATTCATGTACCCTAACCTCTCGATGATACAACTTATGCGTGCTGATACGTTGCTTACGTTTCCAGAAGACTTTTATAAGAATCTGGAAAACCTCAATGTCATAGCATATTATGGACTGTCGTATCCTCTGCTTCCAAGATCACTTGAAAACCTTACAACGCTCTGTCTTAATAAATGCAAATTGACATCTACAATAGGGAATCTGAGAAAGCTAAAAGCACTAGATTTGACGGGATGTGTTGACCTTGAAATTGATGATGGTGTCTTTAAACTTAGAAAATCTTGAAGAGCTTTATATGAAAGCTCCGTATGGGAATTCTATTAGGTTCACGCAAACCAATTTTGAAGAACTAAAGATGCTTTCAAGCAGACTTAGTGTACTAGAGATCGAGTTTGGTACACAGGGAGATTGATTCGTGTGCTGATGAGAATGTGATTAAATTTGAGAAGCTAAACTATCTCAAATTAGAAGACCTACCAAAGCTGGAAAGTCTGTTCCCTGTTGAGAATGTGGTTGAGCTGCCGCAACTGGTTGAATTGGATGTTAATGGGCTTCCCAACTTCACAAGCATTTATCCTGACGAGAACCATACTTGTGCACTCTTCAATAGTCAGGTAGCTGGTATTCATTGCACATAATGAATTTTTAAGTGGTTGAAATTTCAAAGTTAGACTAATATCAAGTATTTGCAGGTTAGAATTCCAGAGCTGAAGGAACTGTACATTTATTCTATGGAGAAGTTGAAACAAATATGGTCGTCTAGTGATGAAATTGAAGTGATATTCAACATTGACATGGAATGCGTCTGTGATGAAATTGAGCAAGTTAGCAGTAGCAGGTTAAGAAGCGTTCAAGTGTTAGATTCATGGAATGATGTAGAAGGTGTAACAACTACAAATAATCAACAACCACCACTACTACCCAATCTTCAAGGATTATATTTATATGAAATGTCGAGCATGAGTCATGTGTGGAAGTGCAACAATTGGAGTAAATTCTTACTTCTTCAAAATCAATCCTCATTTCACAACCTCACAACCATAACAATTAATTGGTGTAAAAGGATTAAGTACTTGTTTTCACCACTCATGGCAAAACTACTTTCCAACCTAAAAAAAATTGAGATAGAAAATTGTGATGGTATGGAAGAAGTAGTTTCAAACAGAGATGATGATGATGATGATGATGGTAATAAAGAAATGACTACATATACAACCACTGGCTTCTTCCCTCGTCTTTGTAATTTGTATTTAGATAATTTGGAAAATCTAAAGCGTATCGGTGGCGGTGGTGATCAATTTAAGGTATGTTTTTAAGTGTTTTTCCAATATCCAATTTATCACAATATATTATGATATTTTAGTTGAATGTTCCTGAATAGAGAAAACAAAATAATTATTAAATTCTCATAACCACAATATTATATATAGATATTGCCCATTAAGTGCACCATTTTCATCCCACTTTGACTTTAACTAAAAGCAAAGCTTAATTTTGAATGCCAACTAACCATTTTATTTCATTGTAATCGATTTAATATCCATATCTCATCTCACTACTCTAATAAAAGGGTAACTATAATTACCACATGTCACTTTTAGACTCATCTAATGACACGTGTCAACACCACATTCATTCTAATAAAATTTTTCTCGCTTCTCTCTCCTATTAAATAACCACATTAAGTACTAATGATATTATCTATTTATTTTTACATTATAATTAGTTTTTTAATAAATTAAGAAAGATAAATTTTTATTAATGTTATATATATAGTTTTTTATACACAGATTGTTTTCTAATAAAATAAAATTATTTTTACGTAATATTTTAAAATTTGTTTTTAAAGTAATTTTTTAATAAAACAAAATAATTAAAATAGGGATTTATAGTAAGGAAATTAAAAAAAACTTTAATGTTGTTTTAAACCAAAATGTCTAATTTATCTTTGAAAAAATAAAAAAAACTAAAAAATTCATATTATTGTTTTATTACTTATAACTATTACTTATACATAATTTCAATCATATCATGTTTTAATCTGTCGTTTTATAATTAAAAATTTTATTTAATTTAATATTTTATTTATTCAACCCGTGTATTACACGGGTTTACTAAAGCTAGTACTTTGATAAACCATTAATTAAGTTTTTCAGTAATTTCTGGAAAAGAAATTAAAAAATAGAATTGCATATTTTAAAAGGACCATCTAATTAAGACGAAATTTGCGCCAACTTATTACAAAAATTAGGCCTGTAAACACGAACCGAATATTCAGTGTACCATTCAGCAAAAAGTTCATTTATTTTACGGATGAACACGGACAATGGTTTTTTTATTTATTTAGTTAAACGAACGAACATTAATATTTGTCTTCTTCATTCATTTATGTCCATGATCATTGGTTTATTTTTGTTTTAATTAGGTTGTTCACTTATATAGATTCATTTATATTTTTTATTTTTCATTTTTCATTGCAATTTAACTGTTTTATAAAAATAAAAGATCTCTATCTACAAATATTTAATCAATTTAGTTTTGTTTTTTTAGGTTGAACACAGTTCACCTTTACATTTAATTGATCTTATCTTCTAGTTTGTTTAGTTATCTCATTGAGTTTATGTTCTTAAACCGTTCGTTGATACTATCAAACGAACGAACATAAACGAACTCGAACGCATTTATTTCCATAACGGACAAACACAAACAAAAAACTCTGTTCGTATAATTTGTGTCCGGTCATGTCCGGTTAAAATTAAAGGAACGAAAAAGAACATGCCTTATTTGGCTTCATTCCTTTCGGTTCATATACAAGAGTGATCAAAAGTATATTATATAATGTAAGATAATTTAATTCAAATTTCATACAGGGTGGGAGGGCTCACCATTGTAAACTTCTCATTTTGCCACGAATTAGCCATGTAGAGATTTTAACTATGTAGTATTTAAGTTCTTACAATACATATGAATTGAAGTTGTATTAAGAGTGGGATGATGAGAGGTGTTGTGATGTGGCACTCGAAGGTTTAATACTTCGAAAATAACACTGAAAGGTGTTACAGGAAGCTTGTTACTTTACATATCGTGTACCTCATTTATTTTCTTTTCAATTAACCATGAATTTAAAATATGACAGTAACATAAATAATTGCTTTAGTAATCGTATAAAGCTTTTACAATCATATAATTTTGTTAATAGTGGGCTTTATTCATTGCAGTTTGCTTCTTGGTCCTTATGCCAATACTTTCAAAGCATACATATAAGTGACTGTAATGGACTATCAAGTGTGATTCCATCTTGTGCAGCAGAAAAAATGCAAAAGCTTGAAGACTTGATTATAATGAGATGTAAATCTTTAACAGAGGTATTTCAAACCCAAGGGATCAATGACAACAACAATGGTGGTAGTGGTGCTAACATTGATGAAGGTGATGGTAGTATGGATTCTACATATACAACAATGACCATTCCAAAACTAGAAAAAATTTATGTGCCTCAACTGTCCAACCTCAAGACACTAAATATCACACAGTGTGACCTTTTACGTCATGTTTTCACATTTTGTACACTTAAAAGCCTTGAGAAACTCGAAGAGTTAAAGGTACATAAATGCAAGGCAGTAAAAGTAATTGTGAAGGAAGAAAAAGGAGAGCAAACAACGACATCAAAGTTTGTGGTGTTTCCACGTCTAAAGTCCCTTGAACTTTGTAGTTTACCTCAGCTTAATGGCTTTTTCTTAGGGATGAATGATTTTCAATGGCCTTCACTGGAAAAGGTTATGATAAGTGAATGCCCACAAATGATGGTGTTCACAACTCTTCAGTCAACAGCTCCAAAGCTTAAGTACATACATACAAGCTTAGGCAAACACAGACTTGAATGTGGACTTAACTTTCATGTGACAACAAACTTGCATAAGGTATGTTTCTAATTTATTCACTTAAACATATAAACAAACATACATAGTATATCCCACACATATAGTACTCACTATTTGTACGTCTTGGAGGGGTATGGCGAAGGGAAGTCTTTCCGGATTCCTAAGTAAAAGGCATGTCGCTTTCATTGAGACCCTTGACTCCTTCAAACATAAATGTGACACACACACACACACGTGTATATATATATATATGTATGTATGTATGTATGTGTGTGTGTGTATATATATATTATATATATATATATATATATAATAAGATAACATACAATACGATAACATGCATGCACAACTATATATAGAATGCAGTAAAATGGCTATCATGATGTAGCATACACAAGCATACAAAACTACAACACACACTAAGGCTTGGCGGTATAGAACAAAGCAATCCAACCTTAATCCTAAAGAACACAAAATTGTAGAAACAATCTAAGCTAAAATATACGAAGGCATACAAGGGTGTAGACTCGCCTAGGTAGCAAAAGTGCTAAACCACCCCAAATATAAAAGTCTATAACCTTGGTCCTACGCTTCTACAAACTCATATCCTCGATAATATCCTTAGAAAGGTGTAAATCTATCAAACTCTTTTGAAGTCAACTTGGGTCTTACTATGCTCCTCCTTCTTTTTAGAATAAGATTTTCTATGGCGCATTCATATGGCTAAACCATCTCAATCTTCCATGTTTAAATTTTCTTCGATACATACCACCCCTAGTTTCTCTCAAGAAACCACTTTCATTATCTTGCCCATCCTTGTGTGTCCACACATCCAGCTTAGCTTGCGCACTTCTACCACCTCTAGTTCTCACCCGTGTCACTTCTTGATGGCCTAGGAATCGGTTCCATTTAACTAAATTGGTTGAACTACAAATCTATAGAATTTCCCCATTAAACTTGCTGGCGGTGGCGGATCCAGAACTTTTGGTCAGTGGGCCTAAAGAATGGACCTTCAAGACGGGTCAAATACACCACTAAATGATCTATTTAAAACGGATCAAATAAAGATAGTTTATTAGCTAATTTCTAACAGCAACAAAAAAAGTCACATTTTGCATTAGGCTCCTACAAATACCCTTAGTTCAAATAGTTAAAAGCTCATACTTTTTAGATGTAGTAAAAGTATTACAACTATCCACTGTCTTGAGACTTAACATGGGATAATTTGACCGATCAACCCAACTAAAACAATGAAAAACCATGAAAGTATTCCTTAAAATTATGCCAACCAACCAAGCTAAAATAATAAAACACCAAGATAGAAAGCGATTAGCCAATAAACGTTTACGAGTGAATATACCTTAAGTTGTAAAACGTTTACTCACTTCTCTAAACCCTAAAAGACTACTCGACTACAAAAATTACAAATGCCAAAATTTAATTTTAAATAGATAAATTGTAAAATTAATTAAATTAACTATTGTGTTTCATTGATGTTTCGGATTAGAAACCATTTAATTGATGGGGTGCCAGTGGGCTTCAACATGCCTAAATTATAAATAAAATGAAAATATAATTCAAGTAACAGTGCCTCAACATGAGATGGGTGCCTTTTTTCTAAATAAGATGGATGTCTATTTCAATATATGAGAATTTTTTTTTGATAATTCATACGCATGTGAGTGGGTGCCTTGGCCCCCTTAACCCTCAAGTATATCTGCCCTTAAGTGGTAATTGGGTTTTGTTAACTGGGCTTGATGTATTGAAACTTAAATGAGTATGGACTTAATATTAAATGGTTTAATTTAAACTAGAATTATCCTACAAAGTTTTTTAACGGAGTTATCATCCAAACTATTTTATTTATATTTGTTAATTATTTTATGGAGGTCGGTTTTAAAATTATTATGTCAGTCTTAAAATTTCTTAAGGTCTGTGTCAACATTTCTTTGGGGTTGGGTCAAAGTTTTATAGGGGTAGGCGTCAAATTTTCATGGAGTCGATCATGATTTGATTTTCTATATATAGCATTAGAGCATTCACAGTAGGTGTTCATTTTGATGTGAGTGTGTGCCCTATACTATGAGGGATAGTTATAAGTGGTTGTGAATGAAAGATAGAACAAATTTATGGGGATTGTATCGTGATTCCCCATATTTAGAGAAACACGGTACAACCCCTATAAATTTTTAATATTTTTAAAAATGGTTGTTAGTAGAGGTGAGAGAAAATGTAACAATAAATATATTAAAAATAACTAAAAAAGAGAGTAAAAAAATTGTTTTTAATGTAAATATATAGATGGAGATGTGGATGCTAGTTTAGAAGCGGGCGACCCTCACCCCGAACATTGGGTCCGCCCATGTATTAATATTATTATTTAAATGGACATTATAAAATTACTTAAGCCTTTATTGTACTTTGTTTTATTCCTGTATGCAGTTATCAATAAAATAAATTGATAGATGCCTCTATATGTATTTAAAATGTTTGAATTTTTCTTATTAATATTTCTGGTTAGGCCTTCCAGACCTACTTACAACATTCAGCTGAGAGTACAAGCTTAGAAAGATTACCTTGGTCTTTTCATAATTTAATTGAAATAGACATAAAAGATGATCGGAATACTGGATGCCTTATTCACTCCAATGAGCTGCTACAACTGCAAAAGCTGGAAAAGATTCAACTACTCGAGTGTTTTAAGTTAGAGGAGATATTTGAAGTAGAAGCAATGGAAGGGACAAAACAAACTCATGTTGTTGAAATTCCAAACCTAACCCAACTGAAGTTAGATTATCTATATGATCTCAAGTATATATGGAAGAGCAATCATGGATGGAGGACAGTATCATTGTTGTTTCCAAACCTAACAACACTCTCTCTTACTAATTGTGTAAATTTAAAACATGTATTTACTAGTTCCATGGTTAGTAGTCTCCTTCAACTCCAACAACTACATATAAGTTACTGCATAAGCATGAAGGTAATTGTGAAGGAAGAGGAGGAGGAAGAGGAAAACAAAGAAGAGGAAAACAAAGAAGATGAGGAGGATGAAGAAAAAGAATCAAAATCAACATTTGAACGTGACGCCAAAGTACCGAAGGAGATTGTGCCATTACCTTGTCTGAAGTCTGTGAAGCTTGAGCGCCTTCGCAATCTCAAGGGATTTTGTTTAGGGAAGGATGATTTTTCATGCCCATCATTACATACTTTGGAAATCAAAAACTGTCCACGAATAACAACTTTCACCAAGGGACGTTTTGCTACTCCAGCACTAAACTTAATTGATACAAGTTTTGGGAAGTGTTGCCTTAAGGAAGATCTCAACTTCTTCATACAAACCAAGCAACGTGAGGTAAGTAGCTAGATGCTCATTCTTTATTTTCTTAAATACACTTGCAATGTTTGGTTTTTTTGAAATCTCTAATCATTCTTTAAACTTTCACACATTTGGCTAATATCTTGCTACAGGGCTTTGAATTCTAGAAGACACAAATGGAATGTTGAAACAAATTAAAATGTGGATTCTCTCTCAATATCAATTAAGATTTGAAGTTCAAGTGGGTATTCTGTAATGGGAATTGATTGGAACGCAAAGGAAATGAATCTTAGGTTGATGTAATAATTCTTGTTTACAACTTCTAATATATATTTTCTTTGAACGTGAAGATTGTATTCATAAATCATGCTAGCATGACATAGCAGCTTAGGACACTGTGTGACAACCCTAAAAATTTTATTATAATATATTTATGTTATGATCAAATAAAATACATTATTATGTCAACTGTACCTACGCATGTCTACATGCAAATATATTAGAAAAATTTACGCATGCATGCATATATATTAAACTACTTACGTGTGCATGCATGTATATATTAGAAATTCATGTATGCATGTAGGGTACGTATACTTGCATGCATGTATATATATATGCAGATTTTTGTATGCTTGCATACATGTATCAAAATCTAGTATGTATGTTTTGCATGTATATATATGTAAATGCTAGTTATGCAAAGTCATGGATATATATTTACAAAAGCTTACTTGAACATGTAGTATATCTATAAATACATATATATATATATATATACATACTAAGAAGATTTAAAACTAAAGCAAACATAACCAAAAATTTAAAACTCAAAACCCTAACAAAAATCTAAAACTAACACCAAACCTAAACACCCCAAACCACCCCCCAAAACCCTCGGACAATCAAGCATAAAAACCACCACCCGAAACCACCACCATACCAAACTCCACCCTCCTATCATCACCACATGCCACCTTAACCACCCGTAGCTTGCCACCTTGCTTTCACATTATCAACCCACCACCCGACTATCACCACCACACGCCATCTATCACCTTTCTTTCACACCATAAAAACCATCACCTTGACACCTCCAAACTTAAGCCATTGAACCCGGTAACATGGAAGGATTGCTAGAGTCAACACCTAGCTATGGAGCTACCATCATTACAAAGGGTTGTGGAAATCCCAAAGACCACCATAGGCCACCTCACATTCATACCATAACACTCTTGCAAACCGCCACCTAGCACCTAAGATTGGACACCTAGCAAAGCTAGAAGAATTACTCATCAAGGCTACGAGATAGAGTCCATGATGTGTAGCTGGCCGAAGGCCTTTATAATCCTCACATGACACAAACACAAACACATCACAACCAACACCCACTTTCCTTGCACCCCTCGGTTTATCAACCACACCCATCGACCACCTTGCTCATCTCTCTCCCTCGGTTACAATCTCCAGCATCACTACCTTCTGTCCCTCCTATCTCTCGGTTCCCACACAAAAATAAATAACAACCACAACACCATCGCACACCATCACCAACACCACTATCAAGCCGTAGCCAAACACTATCATCACTAACCACGACCCTCAACACCTCCACGGCTCTTTCTCTCGGGTTCACGAAGCAGGAACATCATCAAGGTCATCATCCACAATGTTGTAATATGTTTCAAAAATCTAATATATATGTTATAAAACACATATATAGTTAGTTTTGGTAGTAATACACCAAAACAAACCTTGGAAGTATTTTAAGTTCCTTAATCACAATTAATAAGTTACTAAAATTCAGAAAACTTGTGATAAAAGGGATATTTTGATTTATAAAGATCAAATCTTGAAATTATTAAGAAAAATCTAGTAAAAATATTAAACAAATGAGATTGTGGGAATAAACATTGAAAAATCTTTATTTATATACTGAAGTATTATTCTAGAAATTTTGATAAAATTATGATAAAAGAAACAATTTATACAAATTATTTTAAATAATGAAAATAAAGAAAATACTCAAAATTATAAATAAATTTGAGAAAATTATGATAACTTCACAGGATGATCTTTTTGAAGTATAAAAGTCTCTGGAATTATTTCAGAATTTATTTCCTTGTTATAATTAAGATACGAATTTTATGAATTCTGCAGTAGAAAAATCAGAATAAATAATTAAAGTATATAATAAATTCTGAGAAAATCATGGATATAATAATAAATCTGAATATACGGAATATATAAATTTCATAATTTGTGGAGTTATATAACTATTTTTTCTAAATATTAAGATTGCTGTAAAATTTACCGAAACTAATCTGCTACGAGTTAGACCTGATATATTTATATGATGTTATATTTTATATAAGAAACTGTCTGTAAAATATTAAGAATTTATCGATTACAGAAGCTATTTTTGATAAATTTTGGGAATATTATAAAAATTACAAAAAACAGTCTGTTGGGAGTTAGATATTATAAAATATATGGGATGTTACTAACTGTTGAAATAACATTTTTTAAGTTTTTAGTGATTTTTGGATAACCGTAAGTAATTTTGGTGATTTATGGAGATTTTGGACTAATTATAAGTGATTATGTATAATAAACTAATTGTTGGGAATTTTGTGATAATATCATTTGACTACTTTACAGCTGAACTCTCAAAAGTTAAATAAATCTGAGGTTCTAAAAATTTTGAAGAAAATTATGTCTGATATTGTAACTTATTTTATAGGTTCAAGTTTGGAGACACGGTGAGATTCATAGCCCCATTTTGATCATTTGGTATTCGTAAAGTTTTTGAGGGAAAAAGCATACTAATTGAGTTAATGTACTATTTTTGAAAATATTTTGATACTTACTGTCATTTGTGATACAACCATTAATTCGAATGAGAAACCGTCCGATAATATTAGTAGCGCTACTTAGAAGAATATTTGCACCAACAGGATGAATGTTGTGATGCTAGTTTCCTGCACCTAACCGAATAAGGGTTGAGATGTAATATTATATGATTTTGTGAATTATTTCGTGACAGTATGATTATGTATGTGAGCAGGTTGGTTGTAATTGGTGCATCAATAAAATATTTTGTTTGGATATAAACCTATGTTCTCATCAACTTTTGTTGACTGGTTTAAGTATGCTTTTTCAGGAGCCAATGAGTAACATTTTGATTTTAGCTTCGAAGTACATAATGGTTGGGGAGAAGTGGTCGGAAGAGTATGTGTCACGTTAACCGTCAACATCGTTGATGGTAGTGTGTACGTTGACGCACACTTCCATCGGTTCTAAAGGCATGCTGTAGTCAAGTTGTAGAAAAAATACATCTAATTTGAAAAACTATGTACAAGATGTAATTCCGAATATTATAAATAAAAGCATGTCCTATGTTGTGATTTTATGTATGTATATTTATTGTGTTCACTTCGCTATAATTAATGTACTCTGATAAAGCAAGTCACACCCCACCCGCATCTTTCACGCTTCCGCCGGGACGTGACACACTGTAGATTATATCATGTTTTATCTGATAAGCGATCTTTTTATGAATATTTTATTCGTATGTTCAATAGTTTTTAGTACTTGTTTATGTAATAAAACATATTTTGAAACCTTTGCATTTTGCATACTTGTTAAAAGCGCAATGCGCATACTAGGCGATTTGTTGGGACTTCAGCCTAGGCGAGAAGCGCAAAAGAAGTGCGGCGCTAAGAAAAAGAAAGCCCTCTAAAATAACAATCTAAAATTTATTATTTAATGAAAATTTACACTTCTTTCAAATAAAAAAAATGTTCAATACTATAATCTTCAACATAAAATACTAAAATCATCTTAGATACAAAAAAACTCCAAAAACAAATGTTCGTATTTGAAAACAAGTAGTTTGTAAATTCATAAATAGTAAAACTAGAATAACCAAAAGTTCATCGTTATTCAAAGTCATCAGGTGTGCCATCAACTTCAATTATGTTGTCTTCATCTTCCTCCGGTTCCTTAGAATCTTCATCAATCAAATTTCTTGAAGTGGAAGGTTGTGACGATCTCGCTGGCCGAAGTTCGCCCGCTCCACTTGCCTCTCCTGCAACTTTCCATGTCAAATTTCCATCGTCATCAAAACACATAGCATCATCCATCATCCTATTTAACCACTTGTTGCTATCGTCGATTTCATTCAAGTAAATTAGATCATAGGTGACATCGAATCATGTCAATTCTTAAGCATCTTAATTATCGTACTTGACGTACACAAGATCACCCAATATTTGGTGTTCTAGCCGGTTCCTTATCTTTGAATGAATCTTATAAATGAAAAACATTAGACAATAAAAGTCAAAATTCATCTTTCACTTCTTGTGGACACTTCAAACAAGCTTTAGCATTTCTGTTACCTCCTATTTGATGCATCATAGCTCTAAAAATCCCATGACTAGTAACCTTTTGATAGAATTTGCAAGTAACTGAATGAAATTATACTTCCATCCCAGATCAATTTTTCATTGTTAGAGGGTCCAGCATCAGATTGAGAAGCCATGAACTATACATTATAAAATCTAATATGAATCAAAACTTTAAACCAAGTAAAAATTTAAATATTGACTAGTCTTCTTGATCAACAATGAACCAAAACAGGAATTTAACATACTGAAAATTGAATACAATAAACTATGGTTCCAGGAACATATTAAAGGTTTTAATATTCATTAGTCTTCTTGATCAACATTCAATAAAAACTATGGTTCCAGGAACATATATATTACTACAGAAACATATTAAAAGTTTTAATATTGATTAGTCTTCTTGATCAAAAGTGAACCAAAAGAATTAAATTAGGAACATAATTACGTATAGTGAAACAAAACAATTCTACTGTGAATGTTAATTTAAAACAGTGAACAAAAACATAAATAAATTATGATAGACTAGTCTTCTTGATAAAAAGACATTGAAACAGTTAACTATGACAATTATAAATTTGTGGAACAGAAATAGTGTAACAGTGAACAAATAAATTTATGGAGAAACAGTAAAAATACGGAGAAACAGTGAATCAAACAGTTCAACTGTGAATAAAACTTGATCAAAAGGAAGAATAGTACTTACCTTTATGGACCAGAGAAGACTAGTTTTCTTGATCGATTACAACACCAGGGAAGAAGAGTGGATCAAGTTTTGACAGCTATTGAACAATTAATAAAAAAATATATTTGTTTCTATTTACAGCAGCTGAATGTTTTTGACAGGAATTATTGTTTTTTAGAAGAGGCGTAGTATTTGGGACTGGATTGTTTTGGTCGCCTAGTCCCTCTAGGGAGGCTTTTGACAACTATGGTATTTTACACTAATTAAACATACCATTTATTTATAGGGTTATTCAAAAAGCTCGCTCAAAACTTTACGAAAAAAGTCTCAAAAAAACCTGATCAAATCGAGTCATTCGTACCGGGCCCAAGCCAAGGTAGGCTTGGCTCGTCGGCGCACTTGTTTGACTCGTTTAAATTAGTGGTAAATTTTTATATACACATATGAACCTGAAACTATGACATACTTTCTAAGTTTAAATTTTATTGTCCTATAATATTCAAATAACTAATCATGTAATGTATTCTTTCATTTCTTGCATTTTGTATAGCAGTGTATTCTTTTTAGTCTCACACATAACCTAATCATGTAATTACATGATAATGCAGATTAAGTTAAATATAAGGCTCTTAGTGTCATTATATTTGGAGTCAATTATGTATTGAATAGCCGTGCACGTGTTAAGTGTGTACGACATCAAATATTAGAAACTGATTATTTGTAGGATTGTGTCAATCTTTTAATTAACGCAAGAGTCAAAACATATCGGTATTATGACCGATCAAAGTAAATGATGCATGTGTTGTATCTTTGATGTCATAGTTAGAAACTAAATATTTGTAGGATTGTGTCGATCTTCTAATTGATACTCTTCTAATTGATGCGTTGGTCAAAGTGTATCGGTATATGGCTGATCAAAGTAAATTATGAGTGTAATATATGTATAAAACTCCTATATATAATCAAATCAAATGTAGTTTTATTACCAATTGGTCACAGAAACACAAAGACAACAATGATTTTTGTGGAAAAACATACCCACGACTCTTTTCTTTTATTGAATAAAAACCACACACTAAAGTCCATCTTTTATACTGATTCTAACATTAATACCAATGAAAACTCCACTCAAACACAGCTAGAATGACAGTCCATTCACAACCAAAATATAAACACTAAATACCATAAATAAAACTAATTAAAACTTACTAAATAAAACAAACCTATCTTTAGATGTTGATAATTCTCACCCCCAAACTTCAACGTATGACCACAATTAGGATTAACTTTAAAAATCACCCCCTTAATCCTAATGTGTTATTCTTTCTCTAAAGTAGAGTTGGCTCATCATCTTCACAAATCAAGTTGGCCTCCTCGTGCTTTGGTTTTGACTTTGGACATTCATATGCAAAGTGCCCAAAGCCTTCACACCTATAGCACTTAAGTCGTGATTTGTCTCGTCTTCCACTGTGTTCCTGCAGATTGTTACTAGGTTGTCCTTCACGACCTCTTCCTTAATCTCTGCCTCTCCACGGCTTTGTTTACAACACTCACAATTGCCACATCTTCCTTTAACTTGTTCATCATCACAAATGATTAGTAACTTACCTTGAGTGTTTTCAGTTTGGTCTTCTTGTGTTTCACTCTCTTATCGTATGCCTTTAGCCGACCCACCACTTCTTCAAAAGACATTGATTCAATTTCTGAATATTGTTCAATTGATGCCACGATAGGTAGGTATTTTCTAGGCGTTGAGTTTAAAATTTTCCTCACAAGTACTTCATCTTCAAGTGACGACCTAAGACTTTTGTACCTTGATTGCACTAACTTAGTTTACCCACAAACTCTTCTATGCTTTCAATTTCCTTCATTCTCATTATCTCCAACTCGCTTTTAAGTGTTTGCATCCTAGCCTTTTGAACCTTCTCGACTCCCAAGTAACGAACACGAAGTGCGTCCCATACATCTTTGGCATCTTGGTGCTTTGCAACTTGAAGCAAAACGTCTTTCGGGAATCACTTTGGTTTCTTAAAGTGGCTTTTTGTGTCTGAGTACTATCATAGTTAAACTTAATATGGCGTCACTTTGATGCATGGTTAAATTATCTATATTTACTTGTATTGCTTCAAAAAATCACTCTAGATTTTTAGATCTAATATAATTAATGCAATTTCTAATGCGATTAGATAACAATTATCAATTTGTAATTTTCAGTCTGTTAATGATAGGTCCTCTACCAATTATTAAAACTACGTTTGCAATAGTATCAAAAGAGGAATCACATAGGTATGACTCCTCTTCTAGTAAAATATCCATGTTGCTTTTAATTCTATTTTTTGGAAACAAGAAAAAGTTTGGTAGAGATCCAAATCCAAAATTGAGTGAACTCATGGCACATGATTGGACGTACTATTGTCATTGTTATGAGTTTATATTCTCCTAGTTTTAAAAAGAAACAAACTAAACAAAGTGGTTTTAAAATTAATTCAAATAATGGATCAAATTTTCAAAAAATAAATAGAGAATTCAATAAGTCTAATAATGTAAATGCAAATTCTGAGTTTCCATTTTCTAATGAACGAATCACAAAGTTATTGACCTTAGTGGGTGATAAAGCAGCAGAAGAACCAATGTAGTACAACATGGCAGGTAATTTTTATATTCGTTGGGTCTCGTGTTTTAGGGTGTCTAGTATTCTCAAAGGTCATGGTCGGATATTTGACCAGGTGCTAACCAACATATGACAATGACTAATGTAAATCTATCTAATATTGTGATATGTCAGATCTTAACATGAGAGTTAAAGATACAAATGAAACTTCCACAAAAGTTACTAAAATTGTTGATGTCAAAATAAATGAAAATATAACTTTGTTTGATGTTTTGGTTATCCTCGAGTATTATGTCAACCTGATGCATGTACTTGCTTATAGATAGCAAGTTAATTGTTCTATTGATGAATTAAAATGTTAAATTTAGGATTTTAAACTATAGAATGTGCTGATGGCCAGTAGAGAAGTTGATGGATTGTACTTGACAGAAATAAGTCTTAAGGATGGCAATGGGACGGGTTTGATGCATGTATAGGTAATCCCAAGTTGGTGTGTCTTAAGATAAGTCATATGCACACCACAGATCCTATGGTTTTATCTAACATTGATGAAAGTAACAAGTAGTTGATGGATTGTATGGATGATGAAGATGAAAGTGAAGATGAGACAGATCTTGTGGATGAAGGATTAACACGGGGGGATTATGAAAAAGCTAGCGGGAAATCCAAACCGAGTTATTATGCTAGAAAAAAACATCAATCTACAGAAAGAGGTGTTGGTACTTCTAGTTCCACTGCTACTACTTGTAGTAGAAGAACACCACCATCTCGTAGATTACATCATTTGGTTGATGAAGATAGTGATGGACATTTATAAGAAGAGGATATTGGAGCAAGTGATGATGGCAAGGAAGATGTGACACTTCGTTTTGATGTTGCGACCTTCAACGAGGATGATGAAGATTTCTAGTTCTAGGATGAAAAGCATTAGGAGAATGAAGATGTCGAGGCTAATATGTATTTTTGGTGTTTCTACTAAACTTATTTTGGAATGTTTTTTGGTAGGTGGTAGTATCTTTATGGCATCTTCAAGTTTATTTGTATATTTTCCTTTCTAGTATCATTTTCAATAGCTTGTAATTAACAATGAACTTGTTCTAGGTTTGTTTGGTGGACGGACTAATGGTCGGGTTATACCTTTTTGTTAGCCTATTCTTTTTTGCGAGGGTTGGGATCCTTTGTTAGCCTATTCTTTTTTGCGAGGGTTGGGGTGCACCTTGTGGTATGTTCCCCGAGCCCTAATGTCTTTTACTTTGTACTTTAAATTTTAGTAATAAAATTTTACCGGGGTATCGTCCGCTGTACTTTATTAGGGCAACGCGCCCTTTACTTAAAATAAATTTTTTTGTTTTTAATTTTCTATGTTATATTATTAGTATCTTAGAAGTTCATGTTCTTGTTAATGACTTACAAGTTTTTCAAAGTTTGTGTGCCTTGCGTACGAAAAGCACTGCGCTTTTACACTTTGGGCATTACACCTCGATTTATGTTGCCTCGGTGCGTCTCGTGCTTTTTAAAACCAAGATCCCAATCCCATACTCAATTAGATAAATATGTCCCTAACACGACCTAAAATTCATCAGTGTGTATTGGGTATTTACCTGTCGAGTATCAGGCATACCCATGGGTAATGGGTGTACCCCTTACTTTCATCAATAATACCCGTTGGGCATACCCGCTGGGTATTTCTTTGACATTTAGGCCAATTCTCTTTGTCGCTCTCTTTCTTCCACCAAATCTATTCTTAATTGTCTCGCTGACTCTCTTGGACCATGGCTATGGTTCGAAGGAGAACCAAAAGTATGGTTGTCAAGTTACCCGAGTAGGAGATTATGAGAATGTTTGAATGTTAGGGAAACTAAAAGTTTGAGCTAAGAAACTTGAGAATAATATAATAGAGTAAATTATTATTTTCATCCCTATGGTTTAGTACATTTGCTATTTTCATCCAAAAGTATCTGCATCCCTCACATTTGAAAACCTTGTAATTTTCATCCATTTTGTTAACCCCGTTAATTTTACCTGTTAAGTGTTCATCACATGCAACTCACGTAAAGGGTGTTTATATACTTTGCACCTCCTAGGAAATAATAAAGCCTAAATAAACATTGTTCAGTTGTCCGAACATTTAAAATTGTTTGATTACTTTCAATATTCAAAGTCGATGTTTACTTAACAGGTAAAACAAATGTGGTTAACAGAAGTGGATGAAAATGATAAGTTTTAGAATGTTAGAGACGTAGAGAGGAAAAAAATGGACGAAAATGGCGAAAGTCACCAAACCTAAAGGACGAAAATGAAAATTAACTCAACATAATATAATAAAAATTACTAAAAATATATATAATAAAAAATCAACGGAAAAAAAACAAAACAAAAATTATCTCGGGTATATAATTGTGTAAATAGGTATGATTATCGGGTAATTGAGTTGGGTAAGAAGGTATATCATATACCAATAACCGTCTCATGTAAGGCCCACCTTTCTCAGGGAAGCCTCACAGTTGGTCATTCATAGCAAAACATCGAGTTAAAACAGTCATTTACTCATATGTGTAAAATATATATTGCAGCGGAAAATACTGTAAATTTCAATCCATTACAAATAAATTATAAACATTGTCTTTAATTCTTAAAATCTATTTAAAGTCCTCTTAATCTTTTCTTCATCAGGGATGCCAGTCTTTTAGTGCCAAGAAGCTTCAGTCCCATGCCTCTATTCCGTAGCTCTAACTCTTACCTGTCAACTGATATGCATACAAAAGTCAGTTTCGCTGAGTGAATTCTAGGTTTACTTTGCTAAATAACTTTCATAAGAGATATTAGCTTTATCAGTTGAAAATAGTTCTCGTCTATCAAGCATCAATACATACAGGCTATCACTTTATCGATAATTTATCATTGCTTTTCATTTCTCGTTATTTATTACTCTTCTTTATCCGTCAATTCTCTGTCACTATCGGTGCCTAGGCTCGCCTAGGACTTTACCGACACGCCAATTAAGGGCTTATAGTCATACTCGATCGGGCCATTATTGTCATGCCAATTCAGGGCTTACAGACCTGCCTGTTCGAGCATTACTTTATCCGGGTGAGGGCACAACAAATGAAACCCTCCTTAGCCATTGCTTGCAAGTCTTTACTTTATCCCTTGCCTGCAGGACTTTACTTTATCCAGGTACACGTTATGGGCCCAATAAAAATTCTTTAAGTTTCACTTATATCTTTAGTTTTCATATACACTTAACACATAATAAGAAACAAACTCTTAGTCTAAGCATTCACATTTCATCAATCATAAGAGATAAACTAGATAACTGACCATCCGCGGGACAGCGGGGGTTCGGGGGCGGCAGCCCCTGATAGCGGGGTTCTAGGGGCAGCAGCCCCTAGTGGGGTCCAAGGGGCAACGCCCCTGGCTGGGGCCGGGCTGCCAGGTCAGCGCGCCCGAAAATTATTTTGGACTATTTAAATGGCACATTTTACTTTAGGAAATTTTTATTTTCTTGATAAAAGGTCTTAAAAACCGTTCTCATAAAAGTATGTATTTTAGTATGCATATCACCCCAAAACATTGAAAACGGGTAAAGCAGGGGTCTAGAACTCACCTGAACTTGTCCAATAGCTTAATTCTAAGCCACTTAAGCTATAGCCTGAACACTCTAGCTACACGAAAGTTAATATGCAAAGACGTCATTTTCTTCATAGTTTCGCCCATAGTTTCGCTATAGCGAAACTGCAGTTTCGCTGCCAGTTTTGCTGAGCAGCACTTCTGCTAGTTTCGCTAGGCAGATTCGCTGCCTTAAGCGCCAACTTTCGTTGGAATTCCCTAGTTTCGCAAAGTCTATAGGTCAGTCTGGGTCTTAGCGAGATTTCCGGCGAAACTATAGTTTCGCCCCAACGAAATTGTAGTTTCGCTGGAACTTCTCCTAGTCTCGCTGAACTAATGTGCAGTTTCGCTGGTTAAATGCTTAAATTTGCTGGATCGGGGCCCAGTTTCGCTGGATGAAAAGAAACTCAGATCCAGCCCATTTTTAACCCAAAATCTTAACTTTTTACGTCCAAATCCTTAGTTTACCTTCCATGAAACCAAATCTAAGCTTTTTACACGTTTTCATACGTAAAAATTCGACCTTTATGTGTTTCTTTAAACTTTTCAAAACCCCAAAACCTTAGAATCCGAGTTTGATCTACAGAAGGCCTTAGAGGCCGATTCTTACCTCGTTTTGTTGCTCTTTCCTTGTGTTTTGATGCTCCAATCCACCATAACTTCAATCTTTCAATCCTTCAAGCTCCAAATCTTGAATTTCTCCACTTTCTCTCTCTACTTTCTCTCTCTACAAATTTGGTGGCTAGGGTTGTAATGTGATGGAATGGCACTGATTATGCATGTTTAAGGGCTGATTATGGCCCTTAAACTTACCAAGCCTAGCCCATTAAGGCTAATTTGATCCATAGCCCACTAATTTACCCCTTTATTTCTTAAATTAACCCTTAAAAGCCCGTTATTATTAAATGGCTTGTTTCAGGAAATTTCGGGGCGTTACATCTCATACCCGTAAAAATAATAAAAGGTATATACTCGGTCCCATACTCTCTTACCCAGCCTCGTACCCATCGTAAATGTCTCAAGTTTTGGGTTTTTCCATCTGGTTCGGGTTTGATGGTTATCTTTAATAAGTCTAGACCTTTTAAGGTGTGTAACAATAGTAGTAACAAAAAAAGGTTACAAACTATAGAATTTAGATAATAAAAATAAATTTTTATTCAAGAAATGAAAAATTTTATGAAAATATTCATCCTTTAAAATCTAGCTTAACACATAAACCAGCACAGATTTACGTTCAATAATCCCAAGGGCTTTCACTTCAACACGTCTTCGCTTATGATCGCTTAGAGCCCCTCTTCCATCAATATGTACTCCCAAGGCATTGTCCACACGCCCTAGCATAGCCTTTCCTGCAGGGACATCCACAATAGAGTCAGTGCGCTTGACAAGATTTCCTTCTTTGATAGCAGTAGGACAATAATCCCTACATTCTCATTCTAAGATTCAAGGCTATTCCTTTACACCGCTGGCAAATTCAACCATTTCCCCGGCTTGAATCTCGTTCAACCCATAATCACGTCACTCTTGAACTAAACCATTAAAACATTTTTTATTTGAAACTAAAGTGGTTACTGAAATTCTGAAAATGGCCTAAATATGCCTAATGATGATGAGAAGGAGATTGGTTAAATAATTTACAATATGATGGCAATAGAGTTGTTGGATGACATAGTAAAATTCATTGAGAATGTGAGAGACTATTCAGATCTTAGTGGTTCATAAAATATCAGTAGTGGTAGCCAAACTATCACAACACCTGCGAATGAAAATGAAATAAACAATAATTTTTTGATGGACGGTCTTATGATTCTACTGAACAACCTAACATGCCTAGAAAATTTAATGATTATGTGGTAGAAGGGAAGGTTAAGTTTGGGATTGAAAAGGTAGTGAACAATTCAAAGCTATCATATGAATTCTTTTTGTTTTATAAATAAACTTGATAAAAGTTTTGAACTATAAACTTTCAAAGAAAATATCAAAGACCCAAATTAGGTGGTAACTATGAATGATAAGCTGGACATATTAAATAGAAATGGCACGTGGATCTTATAAGATCTTTCTCCTAGTAGAAAACCTATAGTGTGTAAATGGATTTAAAAAATTAAATATAAATGAAATGATCAAATTTATAGGTATAAGGCAAGACTAGTTGCCAAGGGTTATAGTCAACGGGAGAGGATAGATTTTGATGAGACTTTTTCCCCTATTGTCAAATCATCACAACTCGATGTCTAATTAGTTTAGATTTTACTAAAGGTTGGTATTTATATCTGTTAGACGTTTACAATGTTTTTCAATATGGAATTTAAGTGAAGAGGGGTATATGACAATTTCCTAAGGGATAACTTTTCTCCAAACGAAAAAAAAATTGCAAATTAGTTAAGTCTTTATATGGTCTAAAACAAGCACCAAGAAAATGGTATGGAAAATTCTCTCCCATATCAATAGAAGTAGAGTTTTATAGAGTGTTAGTGATTACTATTAGATATTAGGGTTTATTGTATGAGCATATGGCCTAGTTAGGTTTCTAGGGGCCCTTATGATCTCTATAAATTGTAAACTCAAGATTTAATATTATTCATTAAATCTTTTACCATCTTACATGGTATCATAACCTTAGGATTCTGGTTACCATCTTCCTTGCACACCACACAAAAAGAACCCCAGTCATAACCACCAATTTCAAACTTTAGACAGGGCAGTGTGTTGCCATTGCTACGACTGCCACCCATTCCCACTTTTGTTTTTTTTGTTCCATTCATTAGCTTTTCTAGTTTCAGTTGAATAATCTTCATTATCGGTTGAAGATTCAAACCTAATATTCATTCTTTTGGTTCAATCACAATCAATTCTCCTGGTTCATTTATGGATTATAACTCCTTAATTGCAGTGATATATGAATATTTTATCTTGATCTATAGATCCAAGAGACCAACACCTGACCACGGTCATCGACCTTGCTTTCGTTTTTCCTTTTCTATATCTACATATCTCATCTCTTGATCTACGATCCAAGAGACCGTCGTCAGCTAGCCTCGACATATCACCAACATCTACGATTGCTAGTTATCAAATTATCATTCCAAGAATCATGAATATATGAACTATCAAGAACTATGCATAGCACAATCAACCAAAACATGGATGACAATATGAAGCAAAATAGTATTTGTTGACAAAAGTTTGGATGTTCAAGTTGATCGAAGCATGTTTATCTTATTATTAATGATTTTATGTTTTTATCTTTTTTAAACATTAGCATTTGGTTGCTTCCACTATGATTTTGGGGGAGTATTAGATATTAGGGTATATTGTATGAGCCCACAGGCTAAAAAGTTTTCTAATGTTTCTTGTGATCTCTATAAATTATAATTTAATGATTCAGTAATATTCATCTACTTTTTACCATCTTACAATTACTCCATATTTTCTAAATCTAATTCCAAAGTGTTTGTTATCTCTTGGTGTATGTTGATGATATTATGATAACCAATAGTGGTACAAAAGAAATTGAGTCCATAAAGTCCTTTCTAAATTAAGAATTTTTAATTAAATTTCTTGGATTACTTAATTTTTTTAGGTATTAAGGTACTTCAAGATCATTCTGGATTATTTTTCGCCACAAAGAAAATATTACCTTGATCTATTATATGCATGAACAAGCAAACCTGTTGGGCAATGTATGAAATATCCGGTCCGATGAAAGTTACGTAAAGTACCCTACCTTAGCTGTGATGAAAAGACGCATCCATTAGTTGCATGTGGTCCCATGAAGTTTTGAGTTAGTATCTATCGACGTGTGAAATGGATTATAATTTGGCATATTAGTGCGTGCTAGGATATGTTGGGTTAAATAAAGTTGTTCAGAGTCATCCATAGATTTCATGTTAATATGATTTGGTCAAGAGTTTGACCGGGTGACTTGGTGAAACATGAGAACGAAGTGCCATACTATATATGCGGAGAACATGAGAGTAAAAGCCGCAATCTATTTACTTGGTTTTAGTTAGGTTTATTATTCCAATTAAATAGGAAGTAGTGATACTTATCTTACTCTAAAACTTGTTCATTTTCAACATTTTTCTTTTACTATTTGAATAGTTGTTAGGTTTGAATAACACAAATAAAAGCAATCCATGGTGTGTTTTTGTGTGTGCAAATCAATGCTTAAACCAACAGGATATTCGAAGCATATGATTGTTGATTTAGGAACATGCCGTTCTAAGTATGTTTTACTTCAATACCCAATAAGTGATGCAATTTCCCTAAACTAGTCTTAGCACATTCGCGTGTCATAGAATCAATAAATTTTAGCGTCGAATAAGATGTCAATATTATGTTATCAACTTATAAAAGTAAGTATCCATATGCGATCCTTGTTGATAAACAAAAAGTTAACTATATGATGTTGTGCAACCTATACTACTAGTTGTTAGTAACAATTTGGTAATACCATGCTCGTGAGGCTTGTTTCCAGCCAACTAGGGATTTTTGAAGCTTGTACATGTGTGCTATGTTTCTACTATTAAGATGGTTAAAACATATATAAAGTCTCATATTCTCACTAAGATCCCTATCAAGGAACGCATTGTTCACGTCAAGTTGATGTATTGGCATGAAAGAGTTTGAAATGTCGATACCAATCTATTGAGATTTTCCATTGGCTACCAAACATCCATGATATCTTTCCAGAGTACCATTTGAATGACATTTGTAGGGGAATATCCATATGCAATGTATAATGTGTGCATTATATGGATGAGGTACTAGGTCCCATGTGTTGTTTTCTAATAACGCTCTTTATTTAGTTTTCATAGCATCATACCAATTCAGATCAGATTGGTGTGGATACGGGATTTTAGGAGTGGTGAAATGGAGGTAACATTGATGTTGAAGTGGATACTTGGTTTGGTGATCCCCACACATGAGTAAGTAGTTATAGGGTGTAATGATAAGGGTGGTGCATGTAATGGTGGTGGTGTAGAAGAGTTGTGTGGTATGGAGGGTAAAGTGTAGGAGGTGTTAGGTTGATTGATAGGCGGTGGTGTGTTGAGAGAAAGTGTTAGGGAAGTACAACATGGATGGGTTGAGGGATGATTGAGTAGGAGATGGCGTATGAATGGCTTCTAGAATTTATGTAGTGTAGTAAAGGAATCAATATTATGGTGTGTGGGAGGGGTCGTAGGTATGGACAAAGGTGGTAAGTTAGGAGAGGTGGCAATGGGTTGTGTTAGAGAGTTTGGAGGGGAATTTGTTGTATGGGTGGAGGTCGTGGAAGTCGATAGTAAGTGGGAGGATGCGAATGATGAGGTGGTGGAGGATGCTGTTGAAATATAATCATGGAGTTCAGTTTCAAGGAATGAGCAGGAAGTTGAAATTGGTTTAAACGTTTTGGAGAAAGGAAATAAGGATTCATCAAACATTACGTGTTGAGATATGATGGTCTTACCTGTGCAGAGGTGAAGACACTAAAACAAATGGTTGTAAGGTGGTTAGCCGAAAAACTCACACAAGTGGGGCAAGGGGCCAGTTTGTGTGGTCTTTGTGATCGTTTGATTCGTGTAACATGCACACTAAAAACCCAAAGATGACCATATGTTAGGTGTTTTAGATAATTGGAGACGGTTGATGTGTAAAATTAATAAGTTAAGATGGGAGGATGTCATGAAGATAAACTCTTATGAGTAGCTTTTATCTAAAAATGTGTTAGAAGTGAAGCATGAGCGAGAAGTTAAAGAATCTGCTCGTTTATGCGTTGATTCATGTCGTCGTATGCGTAGAATCATGCTTTGCCGTCGAATCTAGTATTCCATAATGTTTTTAGCACTTTTTGACATAGCTATCTGCCTTATAGACACATGTGATCCCGCATATCAACCAAGAAGTCAACTTTTGAATATCTTCTCTAATGTCCAATTACATACACAATCTATAGACAATTATCTTGTTGGCTGTGCTTGTTTTCACAGCCATTTTTTTGTTGGATTTTAGAAAATCTATGAATAAACATACAATATGAATATATATTTTGTGTGTAGGCATTGAGGATGGTATTGTTCGAGTATCCTCGTTCCATACATATCACACACCCCTGAACAAGCAGGTAGCAAGAAATATTTAAAACTAAACAGAGTAATTTAAATCATCCTCTTAATTATCATAAAATTTTAAAATTCAGGTTGATTTTGTGAACTCAATGAGGGTTGCACAAGACATTAGTTCAAGAGTCTCTAGCTCCTTAAAGATAATACTTTAATTAACCTTGTAATGCCTTAATTTTTATGAAATTATTTGTATTTGTGTTTTTGCTTTTTTTAAAGGTGGAAATTTCATCCCATTTGATTTCAAAGCAGTCAAATTGGATTTTTGTAATCTAAACGGGTCAAATCAAAATAAAAAATTAGCTAAAAGGCAAATGAGTCAAACATGTTGAAAGTCGGACAAAATTTTGAAATCATTTTTATTCAAAGCTTTAATTATTATTGTAAGAATAGTTATAACCGTAGTTAACACAAAACATTAATTGTTTATGAAAGCTTGTTTGCTTTTCAACTCAATCCTGCCTCATTAGGTTCAACCGGTACAAAAAAAAACATTTTCATCTCTACCCGTTACACAACATGTCTGACTCGTCCATCTTACCATTTCTTAACCTGTAATTTTTATACCATGTTTCTATTTCAACAATTACCTCGTTATGTGGATTGCGGTTTTTACTTATTTGGTATTTTACATGTTCTTAGAGCAATACCTTGACATATGGAAGACAAAATTGATCAGTCTGTTGGATCAAATTTAATAATCAAGTGCAACCCCTACACCACCACACTTAACACAGTTAGCAAATTATGTTAGTTAGGATGGTTACCGTTAAACCACCGTTAAGTGGTTATTGTTGTTACCTATAAATAGCTATGTAAATATCATTTGTAACTATGTATTGAAACGTGAATATACAGGATTCTCTCTTATGTTCTTTACGCACAAAACCCATCTGCACATATCATGGATATTGTGTTCATACAAATTGTTTATCTTGAATACATACATTAATCTCTTGGTGTCAATCAATCCATCAATTGGTATTACGCTCGTGGGAGAAATCAATCACCATGAAGGAGATCGAAGTGAATTGATTACAAGAAGAAGATCAAGTGAGTTGATCGTACCAAACTGAAATAAGTCGAGTGATTCGATCGTGAAGACACAACAAAGACTGTCCCAAACATAGAAAACGAAATCAGAAATTCTCAAATCAAGACCAATACCTCTTCAGAGCAATCACATTAGAATCCCTAAAAATATGTGGCTATGTTTTCTGTATTATATGGAATAGTTTTGAGTGGTTGTGAGTGAATGAGAGAGAAAATGTTACTGTTCATAGGTATATTTGGGGAATCATTGTTCAATCCCTATAAATTTTTAATATTTTTTAACGTGGTTGTGAGTAGAGGAGAGAAAAAATAGTGATAAGGGTATAAAGCGTATTATTTCACAGAAAATGAGTGAGAAAAGTTAGTGTTTTTAGTGTAATTATAAGAATAAAGATGAGGAATCCATTATGAATGCTCTTCACCGTAGGGTTGTTGAAATCATTTCCGTGTAAGATTGCTAGAATTTACAGACCCATAATAGAGATAGTGTAAGGCCCTGATCCCGAGACACTCACAGTTGGTCATTCACAGCATAAAACATTACATATTATAAGTTTAAGCAGCGGAATTAATTTAACCAAAATCATTCATTTCATTATAAGCACTGTTGCTAAGCAATACAACTTGTTTTAGTCAGATTAGAAAAGAAATAGTTTAACTGCATTACAAAACAACAGTGATATCTATAGGGAATGAATGTCAGTCTTGCCCCGCCGAGTAGCCATCCCCGTGTGCCATCCTCAGCAACGTTTTACCTGTCAACTGGAAAATACATAAAAGTCAGCGTTGCTGAGTGAGTTCTAGTTTTATAATTAAAATACTTCGGGGTATGCACCTCCATACATTTGCTTGCAAGACTTTCGTTCATTTATTTACGTTCCACTTTTCTTTATCATTAATCTTTCACTTTATTAATGATAATAATTCCTGTCTTGATCATGATCATACCACGTAGAGTCATACAATATTATTATTAATAGGTATAATAATAATAACCCTAATCATAATATTAATTATAATATTAAGAATAAGAGTCATAATGAAAATCAGACATAATCATATGCATTTAATAATCCATAGTCAATATTTGTTCGAAACCCTAAATGCACATTCTCCACGAAAATTCTGCATTTAATTCTAAGTGTTGGGCGCATGAGCCCTGTTTAGGCGCATTTCCACTATGCGGGCGCACCATTCCAACACTCAGTAGCTTAACACTTAGGTGCATGAGCCTTTCAGGCGCATGGGAACACTTGGGCGCATGGGAAGTCCAGGCGCATGGACACTGTTGGGGCGCATGAGTCCCAACACAGTTTCCTGACCAAAATCCTGGGCGCATGAACACTGTTCAGGCGCATGGGCTTCACTTAAAATATTTCTAAGGAAATTCAGGCGCATGGGGTACTGTTTAGGCACATGAACAACACAATAATTTCTACGGCAATGTTCGGGCGCATGAGGCACTATTCAGGCGCATGGGCTCTTGGGCGCGTGGGAATCTTAGGCAGTTTCTACATTTGGGCGCATGGGCCATTTCTAGGCGCATGAACACTTAAAACATACTAACAATAACAATAATCATTCCCAATCATCAGTGTAACATGTTTTAAATCCTAGTACTAACATCCTAATAACAAGAACATACACATAATGTAAACTTACCATTATAATCACCCAAAACATACCCCACCCACATATACATGCACATAAACATACGGGTAACATACCCAACATCATAAAAACATACACACATGTAATTTCCAGCCCCAAAATATGTTAAAACATGTAAAAAGGGGAGTCTAGAAACTCACCTTAGTTGTTTTTGGGTTTCAACTCTTTGAACTCAAACTCCCGAATATTTCTTAACACCTAGACATATCAAAACATACAACCCGAACACATATACACATAAGAACACATAGCCGAGACTAAATCTAGCCAAGAACAATTTAAAAACACTGATTCTTACCTTAAATCTTGAGTTTTTTCTTCTTTATCTCTCTAGAACTCGAATTCTGCTTTCTCTCTCTAAACTTTCCGAAGAAGGTGATGATGTGAAACGAGGGTGGGCGGCCATACCACCTTTTTGTACAAAATAAATATAAACTTTGCACATTTGGCACTTTTAACCCTCCCACTTTTAGTTGACTTCCTTTTCTCTCTTTTCTTTATCTTTTATTCTTTTATTCCTTAAAATATACGGGTGTTACAAGTCCACCCCCCTTATATAGGTTTCGTCCCCGAAACCTGTTATTCCTCAAACAGATGTGGGTAATGTTGTCTCATCTCCTCTTCAGTCTCCCACGTAGACTCGGATCTATTCCTGTGCTTCCACTGTACACGCACAAGAGGAACCACTTTATTCCTTAACCTTCTCTTCTTATGATCAATGATTGCCACTGGTTGCTCCACGTAATTGAGCCGTTCGTCTACTTCAATATCCTCCAGTGAAACAATCATATCCTCCTCAGCTAAGCACTTTCTCAGATGAGATACATGGAATGTGGGATGAATTCCACTTAACTCATCTGGCAATTCAAGCCGATAGGCTACCTCTCCTACTCGTGCAATGATTCGGAAAGGTCCTATATATCTTGGGCTTAGCTTACCTCGTTTCCTGAACTGGATAATGCCTTTCCAAGGTGAGACCTTCAACATTACTCGGTCGCCAACCTGGAATTCTATCGGTCTTCGTCTCTTGTCAGCATACAACTTTTGTCTATCTTTTGCCGCCTTCATGAAGGCTTTCATCTTTTCCAACTTCTCAGTCGTAGCTTCGACCACCTCGACGCCTCCTACCACCTCGACGCCTCCTAGCTCCTTCTGCCCAATGTCTCCCCAACATACGGGCGTCCTACATTTCCTACCGTATAGCATCTCGTAGGGTGGCATGCCAATACTGGCATGATAAGTGTTATTGTACGAGAATTCTGCTAACGGTAAGTGATCATCCCAACTTCCTCCAAAATTGATCACGCATGCCCGAAGCATGTCTTCGAGTGTCTGGATTGTCCTCTCAGACTGACCGTCCGTCTGAGGGTGATATGCTGTACTAATATGTAGTCTCGTCCCCATTGCATCATGAAATCTCTTCCAAAACTTGGAGGTAAACCGGGTGTCGCAATCAGACACAATAGACACCGGCACACCATGACGAGCTACGATTTCCTTGATAAACAGATCCGCCAATCTTTCGGATGAGTACGTTTCGCGAATCGGTAGGAAGTGGGCACTCTTTTTTAGTCGGTCTACAATCACCCAAATAGTATCGCATCCCCTCGATGTGCGAGGTAGCTTAGTAATGAAGTCTATGGTGATATGGTCCCACTTCCATTCGGGTATATCCAATGGTTGGATCTTCCCGTATGGTTTTTAGTGTTCCGCCTTCACTTGTAAACAAGTAAGGCACTTACTCACATACTCCACCACATCGAGTTTCATGCCCGGCCACCAATAATCTTGCTTCATGTCATGATACATCTTAGTAGCACCGGGGTGAATGGAGTATCGAGTCTTATGGGCCTCGTCCATATCTTTCCACGTAGATCCCCGTATCGAGGAATCCACATTCGTCCGAATCGGGTCTTAACACCCAGAGTGTTCTCGCCCAATTCTGTAACTAGACCTCTCATCCTTTCGGAGTTAAGACGATCTTCTTTCAAAGCCTCGCCTTGGAACTCCTTAACCTGTGTCATCACGTCTGTTGGACCAAAAGAACCAATGAGCCAAGATCAGGAAAACCTCTAAGTCCCACATGTCATCAAAACAATTGCTAAAGACATTCATCAGCAGTTTGACAAAGTCTGTAGAATCAACAGCTGAAGATCAAAGATCTGAAGTACAACAGCTGAAGATCCCAAAGTGCTGAAGATAAGTACTGAAGTCTGAAGTACTGAAGCATACAAGTACTGAAGACTTCAAGTACTGAAGACAAGTGCTGAAGATCAAAAGCTGAAGAACTGAAGAACTGAAGATCAACTACTGATGCACAAAGTCTGAAGACAAAAGACTGAAGACATCAGCTGATGACATCTACTGAAGTCATCAGCTGATGAAACATCTGAAGACCAAAGTCTGAAGACAAGTTCTGAAGACTCAGAGTTTGTCACAACAGCTGAAGAAGTCTTCTTCAGTTGTTGTGTTGATTTTTGCTTTCAGTTGTTTTGTTTTTCTTTTCAGTAGTTTGTACAACAGCTGAAGAGTTTGTTCTTCAGCTGTTATAGTTCAGTAGTTATAAATGACTGAAGAGTTTGTTCTTCAGTCGTTGTAGGTTTTCAGTAGTTTCCTTTTTCAGTACTTGTAATAGGTAGATATTTTGTAAGAAGATGTCAGCTGTTGACATCTTCAGTAGTTTTATGTTCTATCAGTAGTTTGTTAATAATCAGTTGATGTCACTGTCAAGTGACATCATCTCTCATCCTTTTGCCGGCTATAAAAGGATAGTGAGCCATATTTTATTAGGTGCCGAAACGTGTAAAGTTATAGAAAACATCTTTTCGCAGATCTTTTCTCTCTCTATATATTTGTATTTTTACATGCAAAATCTTTTGTGTTCTTGCTGTAATCGCTAATTATTGTGCTAAATCCGCTGCAAAAACAATCTAATTGATCAAACAAAGAGGCTGAGATCCTGTCAAATGGTATCAGAGCAGGTTAATCATTTATCGATTTCACTATTGATCATTTGAAACTTCTCTTTTGATCTCTACGTTTGATCAAATTAGCGATTTGCAAAAATTAGCTATAGAGAGTCAGATTCTGCTGTTTCTGGCCAAAAACTTGAGGTTCTCTGGTGGTTTCGAGCTACATTTGTTTTGCTTAAACTTGTTTTTGACTAAAATTTGAGATGACGACACCAACTAACGATCCTCACAATACTGGTTCCTCAACCAAGCCTCCAATGATTGTGAGGAATGAGTATAACATATGCCAACGTCGTATGCTTCACCACTTGTCTGTCAACAGTGCTGGTTGTTGGAAGTCAGTGGTGCATGGACCATACAAGCCTATGGTGAGCGTCCCTGAATCAAATGAACAGGTTCCGAAGAAACCTAAACAATATTCGGACGAAGATCTTAAGCTGTACAAGATTGATGCTAGAGCCCATGGAATTTTAGCTATGGCTATTCCAAATGAGATTTATTCAGGGCTTTTGCATCATAAAACTGCTCATGACCTATGGGTTGCTCTGAAGGAACAATTCGGAGGAACCGATTCGGTCTTAGCAAATACTAGGGAAATCCTCGCCCAACAATATGAGACATTCTCTCATAGGAAGGGTGAGACTCTGACTCAGCAGTTTGAGCGGTTCTCTTGTTTGATTTCTGAGTTGAAGATGGTCAAACAAGAGTACTCTAACAGCCAGATGAACAACAGATTCCTCAGATCACTACCTGAGAGATGGGACACTTATACTATTATCCTACGCTCCAGTGCAGATCTGGAAACTCTATCTCTCACCCAACTTCATGGGAAATTGCTCACATTTGAGAGAGAGATAGAGCAAAAGAGGAAGTTGTCCACCTCTGGCAAGCTCGCTGATGACTTTGTCCATGGCAATGCTGCCTTGATAAGTCAGGAGTCGGAATATGCTGCATCAGAGAGTTCTTATGATGAGCATATTGATTTCTCTACCAACTCTGAACAAGCTTTTGTTGGTGTTAGTAGTAGTTCAGGAGGCAGTGGTGATAATCTGTGTTTTCTGATGGAGGACTTGAAGGGCATTCCAGATGATGATCTAGAAGAGATGGATATTTTGAACCAAATGGCAATGATAAATATCAGATCTCAAAAGTTCTACAAGAGAACTGGAAGGAAATTCCCTGGTCTCTCTGGCAAAACCAAAGTTGGTCTTGACAAGAGCAAGTTGAGGTGTCACAAGTGCCAAAGGCTTGGACACTTTGCTAGAGAGTGTAGATCATCTGGATCTAACTCCTCTGCACCCTTTGTGACTTTTCCAAGCAATAGCTCACAGCACAGAGGGCAACATTCCTCCAGTTCTGGCCATCCATCACAAGCACAGGCATCACCTGCTTATATTATGCCTCAGGGTCATATGCCATACCCACACCCCTGCTACTATATGCCTCAACCCAGTCAAACTCAAGCACCTTCTGCTCAGCCACCACATGCTTTTCCTGAGCCTCAATCTTCCCAATCTCATCATCAAACACAATCGCAACAACACAACTTCTTCACCCCAGGAGTTGTTGACTAGAGTAGTCTGCCAGATGATCTATCTGGTCAGGAACAACTACTCCAAGGTGCTGGTCAACATGGTGGTGATAATCCATTTGGAAATCTTGCTCTGATGGCCCTTGAGTCTGCTGAGGGGTCATCATCCATGGCCTCATCGCAGGTATCCTCTGAGGCTAAAGCCAAGCTTTTGTTCTGAATCATGCATAGCAGCATTTGCCTCTATTAGAGAAGCAAATGTAGCTTTAATAGATAAAAATCTTGAGCTAGAGCACACCATTTCCAAAAAGAAAGCTGAATTTGAGGCTGCACTAAATGAGAAAAATAATGAGATTTACAAGCTTAAATGCCAAATAAAAGATGATAAAGCTAGGGAAGATGTACTTCTAGAGAAGTACAGAGACCTCAAGGAAACTCTTGCAACCACCCAAGTAGAGTGTGATCGATGGGTGCAATCATGCAAGGGTTTTGAAATGCTTCTTAGCAAGCAATCAACTTCCAATGTGAAGTTTGGCATTGGTTATAATCACATTGCTCCTCCAACAGATTTTACTTCAAGAGCAGAAGTGGAATCTGATGGAGAGAGTAATAACCAATCCTTCTCATCATGTGACCTACTATCTTCTGATTCAGCATCATCAGAGATAGAAGTCAGCATTAACACCTGCCAAAACCAATCAGTTGATGCTACAACAGCTGATGGTTCAAATGCTGACTATCACATGATCAAAAGGTTGATCAACTCAGGTGTTGTCTCTAGAAGTACTAAAAGTACTGGAGAGCAAGTGATAACACCTGAAGTTCAAACCTCAACTACTGTTAGCACTAAAGAGAAGAAAACTAACAGTAGAAAAGGTTTGAAGACAGCTAAAGAGGATGTCAGGAAAGCAGGCACTACTAGGAAGAAAACTGCTAGTACTGATAGCAAACAGCTGAAGAACAAGTCTTCAGCAGTTTCACCCTCTTCAGTTGATGATCAACATAAGATGAAGAAGAAGCCATGTGAGATATGTGGCTTGTTCAATCATCTTACTGATGATTGCTGGTACAAAAGGGGTTCCAAACTCAAACAAAGGAGAAAATTAATGAGGACATAAATAAAATGAAGAATGAGTTTGAGACCAAGTTTGTACTAGCAACATCCAAGCCTGAAATCCCTAAGCCCAAAGCTAAATCTAAAAAGAAGGTATGGGTTACTCAGGCAATAGCTAAGGTTGCTCAAAAGAAGATGGTGCAACATAGGAATCCATCATCAGCAAACCCCAATATGTCTGAAGAGCTGAAAGCTTTATCACAAAGTCAGTGAAATCTACGCTTTATAACCACGTAACGTTGATTATGACCAACTATCATTAAAAACATAGCCATCTTCTCCTCAACCGATACATTTTTACTATCCTTTAACGAATAATTTATTCTAAAATGTGTACATAGTCGGACAAAGGATTCACGAGACATACGTAGCAATTCAATGCATTGTTTGGGATTTCCTTGCAATAACTCTAATGTGTATTTATGCCCCATCATTTCTGAATTATTGTCTCGCATTCGTTTCAAACCTCTTCTCCAAAAAAAATGAACATACAAGTACATAAGAATTAGTAGAAGTAATTCTTATTATAATCCATATGATCCTGTGTTAATAATAAAGAAGGCAACCATTAAACATAAAAATGTCATCATAAACATTAACCATAAAACATAACAAAATGTCAACACCAACCAAATACAACCATCAAAACATAACAACGTCATCACTAACCAAATACAACCATCAAACATAAACAACGTCACGTGCATAATTATATTAGTTTCATACTTTAGCAGTCATTGTAATCCACCCTTTTAATACTTCTGGAATTTCTGGTAGTGTCATCCACGCCTCTCTCATGGATGACGACACTCCAAAGATATGAAAAGCAGCTAAAAATAAAGGATCTATCGGTTCTAACCCAACCAATTTTAACCTCTCAGAACAGTCAAGTACTGTTGGTCCATCTTTTTCTTTAATCAGAAACTGAATAGCCTTTTGCATGTCAGATGCTAAATCATCAGATGTGATAGATGATTTAGAGGTTCTGGCCCTACCAAAGCTGGATATTGATTCGTGTGCTGATGAGAATGTGATTAAATTTGAGAAGCTAAAGTCTCTCTCTTTAAGAGACCTACCAAAGCTGAAAAGTCTGTTTCCTGTTGAGAATGTGGTTGAGCTGCCGCAACTGGTTACATTGGAACTTGAACGCCTACCCAACTTCACAAGCATTTATCCTGACGAGAACCATACTTGTGAACTCTTCAATAATAGTCAGGTAACTGGTTGAATTTCTAATTGGTTTACTTGCAGGTTAGAAATTTCAAAGTTAGACAAGTTGAATTTCTAATTGGTTTACTTGCAGGTTAGAATTCCAGAGCTGAAGTATCTGTCTATTAGATCTATGGCGAAGTTGAAACAAATATGGTCGTCTAGTGGTGAGGAAAATGTCAATAATATTTCCACGTTGACATTTCTTTATGTGTATGGTTGCGATAGTCTTTTGAATCTGTTTCCAACCAATCGGATGATATTAACAATAAATTTAGAAAGGATTGATGTTATCATTGTGGTTCCATTGAAGTGATATTCGACATTGACATGGAATGTGTCTGTGATGAAATTGAGCAAGTTAGCAGTAGCAGGTTAAGAAGCATTCAAGTGTCAGATTCATGGAATGATGTAGAAGGTGTAACAACTACAAATAATCAACAACCACCACTACTACCCAATCTTCAAAAATTATATTTATATGAAATATCTAGCATGAGTCATGTGTGGAAGTGCAACAATTGGAGTAAATTCTTACTTCTTCAAAATCAATCCTCATTTCACAACCTCACAACCATAACAATTAATCAGTGTAAAAGGATTAAGTACTTGTTTTCACCTCTAATGGGGAAACTTCTTTCCAACCTCAAAGATATTGAGATAGCAAATTGTGATGGTATGGAAGAAGTAGTTTCAAACAGAGATGATGATGATGATAATGATGATGGTAATGAAGAAATGACTACATATACAACCACTGGCTTCTTCCCTCGTCTTTGTAATTTGTGTTTACATAAGTTGGAAAATCTAAAGCGTATCGATGGCGGTGGTGATCAATTTAAGGTATGTTTTTAAGTGTTTTTCCAATATCCAATTTATCACAATATATTATGATATTTTAGTTGAATGTTCCTGAATAGAGAAAACAAAATAATTATTAAATTCTCATAACCACAATGTTATATATAGATAATGCCCATTAAGTGCACCATTTTCATCCCACTTTGACTTTAACTAAAAGGAAAGCTGAATTCTGAATGCCAACTAACCATTTTATTTCATTATAATCGATTTAATATCCAAATCTCATCTCACTACTCTAATAAAAAGTTAACTATAATTGTCACATGTCACTTTTAGACTCATCTAATGACATGTGTCAACACCACATTCATTCTAATCAAATTTTTCCCGCTTCTCTCTCCTATTAAATAACCACATTAAGTACTAATGATATTATCTATTTATTTTACATTATAATTAGTTTTTTTAATAAATTAAGAAAGTTAAATTTTTATTAATGTTATTTTTATATAGATAGTTTTTATACACAGGTTTTTTTCTAATAAAATAAAATTATTTTTACGTAATATTTTAAATTGGTTTTTAAAGTAATTTTTTAATAAAACAAAATAATTAAAATAGGGATTTATAGTAAGGAAACTAAAAAAAAACTTTAATGTTGTTTTAAAACAAAATGTCTAATTTATCTTTGAAAAAATAAAAAAATAAAAAATTTCATATTATTGTTTTATTACTTATAACTATTACTTATACATAATTTCAATCATATCCTGTTTTAATCTGTCGTTTTATAATTAATAATTTTTATTCAATTTAATATTTTATTTATTCAACCCGTGTATTACACAGGTTTACTAAAGCTAGTATTTTGATAAACCATTAATTAAGTTTTCAATAATTTCTGGAAAAAAAATTAAAATATGAATTGCATATTTTAAAAGGACCATCTAATTAAGACGAAATTTGCGCCAGCTTATTACCAAAATTAGGCCTGTAAACACGAACCGAATATTCAGTGTACCATTCGGCAAAGGTTCATTTATTTTACGAATGAACACGGACAATGATTTTTTATTTATTTAGTTAAACGAACGAACATTAATATTTGTCTTCTTCATTCATTTATGTCCATGAGCATTGGTTTATTTTTGTTTTAATTAGGTTGTTCACTTATATATATTCATTTTTTTTCATTGCAATTTAACTGTTTTATAAAAATAAAAGATCTCTCACTACAAATATTAATCAATTTAGTTTTGTTTTTTTTAGGTTGAACACAGTTCACCTTTACATTTAATTGATCTTATCTTCTAGTTTGTTTAGTTATCTCATTGAGTTTATGTTCTTAAACCGTTCGTTGATACTATCAACGAACGAACATAAACGAACTCGAACGCATTTATTTCCATAACGGACGAACACAAACAAAAAACTCTGTTCGTATAATTTGTGTCCGATCATGTCTGGTTAAAATTAAAGGAACGAAAAAGAACATGCCTTATTTGGCTTCATTCCTTTCGGTTCATATACAAGAGTGATCAAAAGAATATGATATAATATATGATAATTTGATTCAATATCATATTTAGGGGGTGTTTGATTCAGGGTGGGAGGGCTCACCATTGTAAACTTCTCATTTTGCCACGAATTAGCCATGTAGAGATTTTACTATGTAGTATTTAAGTTCTTACAATACATATGAATTGAAGTTGTATTAAGAGTGGGATGATGAGAGGTGTTGTGATGTGGCACTCGAAGGTTTAATACTTCGAAAATAACACTGAAAGGTGTTACAGGAAGCTTGTTACTTTACATATCTTGTACCTCATTTATTTTCTTTTCAATTAACCTGAATTTAAAATATGACAGTAACATAAATAATTGCTTTAGTAATAGTATAAAGCTTTTACAATCATATAATTTTGTTAATAGTGGGCTTTATTCATTGCAGTTTGCTTCTTGGTCCTTATGCCAATACTTTCAAATCATACATATAAGTGACTGTAATGGACTATCAAGTGTGATTCCATCTTGTGCAGCAGGTAAAATGCAAAGCTTGAAGACTTGATGTAAGGCCCCGTTCCCGGGCACCTCACAACTGGTCTATCATCGCACATAAAACATATATTTACATTAACTTAATAAAAACCATGCAGCGGAAACATTAAATTTTACTTTCAATTTACTATAATGCTTTTGTCAGTTAATACAGCGCACATCAATTATAAATATCTATTGTTGTATTACATTACAAAAGCATCTAACAAAAGAATACATCCCAAAAGAGCCGAGTAGCCGCCTCGTGCCATCCTCAGCAACACTACCTGTCAACTGGAACACATAAAAGTCAGCGTTGCTGAGTGAGTTCTAGTTTTATACTAAAACATACTTTCTTTCGTTAAACCTTTATTTGCTTACATGCGGTCACACAAGTATGTACACATAGATAATATTATTATTATCTTCATCGTTCATTCATTAGCTTTCGTCTATGTACCGTTCATTGTTAACATTCACATTCTTTCATACTCTTTCTTTCATTTGTATGTGTCTTACTTTCATTCATTCATTCATTACATACATTCGTACGTTCGTTTCATTCATACATTCATTACATACATTCGTACGTTCGTTTCATTCATACATTCATTACATACGTACGATCATTTCTTTCATTTATACGTTCATTACATTCGTTCGTACGTTTATTACTTACATACATTCATTACATACGTACTTTCGATGACATGTACAATACCCCGAACGTTGTCCACTAATGCTGGTGCTGGACCTGTGGTAATTACTCACGATCATGTGCACGTATGCTGATCCAGTCACCTAGGGTAGGTACATGCACCACTTATCTTTCTTCGTTCATTTGGGATCAATGCCATGTGTTATACCCCGAACGTTGTGCACTAATACTGGTGCTGGACCTGTGGTAATTAATCACGATCATTGTGCACGTATGCTAATCCAGTCACCTGGGGTAAGCAGCAAGGATCCCATACATATGGTCAGTAACAAAGACTGGACCCCAGTGTGCATCCTTCGGGGTAGCTGACCCGCACACCGTTGAGCTAACACCTGCCAGGGGCGTGCACCTTCATACATTTGCTTGCAAGCCTTTACTTATTCATTTACGTTCCACTTTCTTCATCATTAATATTTTACTTATTAATGATAATACTTTTCGTTTAATTATAAACATTCTTCATTATGTCATTTCGTACTTAACAATATTAAATAATGATAATATTGTTGTCAATAATAAACTACTGATAATAATATCAGTAACAATAATAAGGGACAATTATTAATAATCAATATCATGCATGAAACATCATCATTAAATAGCCCTTAGTCAACCTCGGTCAAAACCCTAAAACCCAGATTCCCAGAAAAAATTCTGTAAAAATTTCTAAGTATAAACATTCTGGGCGCATGAACACTATGCAGGCGCATGAGCCCTGCTTAGGCGCATGAGCATTGCTGGGGTGCACCAACACTTAGGCGCGTGAGCACTCTGGGCGCATGGGCACTATTTGGGCGCATGGGTTTCAGGCGCATGGGATACTTAGTCATTTTCAGCCTAATTCTAGGCGCATGAATACTATTCAGGCGCATCAATTTCCACTTAGAATTTCTAAGGCATTTCTAGGCGCATGAGGGTACTGTGCAGGCGCATCAACTTCCACTTAGAATTTCTAAGGCATTTCTAGGCGTATGAGGGTACTGTTTAGGCGCATCAACTTCCACTTAGAATTTCTAAGGCATTTCTAGGCGCATGAGGGTACTGTTCAGGCGCATCATCCCATACTTAAATTTCTAAATCTAAACTTCAGACGCATGGGGAGTATTTGGGCGCATGACCCTACTTGATCTTTTCTAAGGCATAAATCCAGGCGTATGGGCCCTGTTTGGGCGCATGAACACCCACTTGTACGTTTCTAACCTGTTTTCAGTCCCAAGCTACGTTGTAAATCTGTCTAAGCTCAATTTAACCATTCCCAAACTTCAACTTAACATAAATACACATAAAACACTAACATACATACGCATGCACATACGGGTAACATTCATGATAAGTGTAAAACATTTTTACATGTATTTCCAGCCCGAAAAGTTATGAAACATGTAAAATATGGTGTCTAGAACTCACCTTAGTTGCTGCTTGGGTGTTCTTTTCTCTAACCTGCTTGTAACGAGTTCACTCACCTAAAAACAACACCAAACACACACACCCGAGCATATATGCACGTAAGAACACATAACCGAAGCTAAGGCTAACAAAGAACAACTTGAAAACACTAATATTTACCTTAAACCCGAACCCTGCTTGAACTTCTTTCTAAATTTCGAGCTTCACTTCTTTCTCTCTCTAAAATATCGAGTGAATGATGTTGCGCAGGGTATAATGGGCGGCCATGCCACCTTTTCACCAACTTTTTTACTTTTGTTCCTTTGACACTTTTGATCCCTGCACTTTTAGTTGACTTTCTTTTCTCTCTTTTCTTTCTTTTTCATTCTTTATTTTTTTAAAAAGAATACGAGTGTTACAAGTCCACCCCCTTATATAGGTTTCGTACCCGAAACCTGTTATTCCTCAAACAGATGTGGGTAGTGTTGTCTCATCTCTCTTCAGTCTTTCACGTAGACTCGGATCCCTTCCTGTGCTTCCACTGTACACGCACAAGGGGAACCACTTTATTCTTAACTTCTTTCTTTACGATTAATGATTGCTACTGCTTGTTCACGTAATTGAGCCGTTCGTCTACTTCAATATCCTCCAGTGGAACAATCATATCTTATCAGCTAAGCACTTTCTCAGATGAGATACATGGAATATGGGATGAATTCCACTTAACTCATCTGGCAATTCAAGTCGATAGGCTACCTCTCCTACTCATGCGATGATTCGGAAAGGTCCTATGTATCTCGGGCTTAGCTTTCCTCATTTCCTGAATCTGATAATCCCTTTCCAAGGCGAGACCTTTAACATGACTCGGTCACCCACCTTGAACTCTATTGGTCTTCGTCTTTTGTCAGCATACGACTTTTGTCTATTTCACTGCCTTCATGAAGGCTTTGATCTTTCCAACTTCTCAGTCGTAGCTTCGACCACCTCAACACCTCCCAGCTCCTTTTGCCCAATATCTCACCAACATACGGGCGTCCTGCATCTCCTACCGTATAGCATCTCGTAGGGTGGCATGCTAATACTGGCATGATAACTGTTGTTGTACGAGAATTCTGCTAACGGCAGGTGGTCGTCCCAACTTCCTCCAAAATCAGTCACGCACGCTCGAAGCATGTCCTCGAGTGTTTGGATCGTCCTCTCAGACTGACCATCAATCTGAGGATGATAGGCTGTACTAATGTGTAGCCTCGTCCCCATTGCATCATGGAATCTCCTTCAAAACTTCGATGTAAACCGGGTATCACGATCTGACACAATAGACACCTGCACACCATGACGAGCTTCTATTTCCTTGATGAACAGATCCGACAATCTTTCGGATGAATACGTCTCGCGGATCGGTAGGAAGTAAGCACTCTTCGTCAAGCGGTCAACTATCACCCATATAGCATCATACCCTTTCGGGGTACGTGGTAATTTCGTGATGAAATCCATGGTGATATGCTCCCACCTCCACTCGGGTATATCCAACGGTTGGATCTTCCCGTAAGGTTTCTGGTGTTCTGCCTTTACCTATAAACAAGTCAGGCACTTACTCACGTACTCCACCACATCACGTTTCATACCCGGCCACCAGTAATCTTTCTTCATGTCATGATACATCTTGGTAGCACCGGGATGAATGGAGTATCGGGTCTTATGGCCCTCATCCATAATCTTTCCACGTAGATCCCCATATCAAGGAATCCACATTCGTCCGAATCGGGTCTTAAGACCAAGAGTGTTCTCACCCAATTCCGTAACTAGATCTCTCATCCTTTCGGAGTTAAGGCGATCTTCTTTCAAAGCCTCGTCTTGAAACTCCTTAACCTGAGTCATCATGTCAGAGGTCATAATTAGCTGATAAGCCTTTACCTGGATCGGCTCGGGCCTTTCCTTCCAGCTAAGGGCATCTGCCACCACGTTGGCCTTGCCCGGATGGTAATGGATTTCACAATCATAATCCTTTATGAGTTCCAACCATCGCCTCTGCCTCATATTCAGATCTTTCTGCTCGAAGAAATACTTCAAGCTTTTATGGTCCGTGAAGATGGTTCACTTCGTCCCGTATAAATAGTGCCACCAGATCTTCAATGCGAAAACCACCGCAGCTAATTCTAGATCGTGCGTGGGATAGTTGCTTTCGTGGCTCTTCAGATGTCGAGATGCATAAGCTATTACGCTTCCGCGTTGCATCAACACGCAACCTAGCCCAGAATAAGAGCATTCGAATAGACCACTAAGTCTTCATTTCCCTCGGGCAATGTCAAGACAGGATCTTGCGTTAGTCTCGGCTTCAACTCCTTAAAGGCATCCTCCTGTTCTCGACCCCACACGAACTTCACGTTCTTGCGAGTCAATTTTGTCAAAGGCGAGGCTATCTTGGAAAAGTCTTGAATAAATCTTCTATAGTAGCCCGCCAATCCTAAGAAGCTGCGAATCTCGGATGGCGTCTTTGGTAACTTCCATTGCATCACGGCCTCAACCTTTGCTAGGCCCACCATAATTCCCTCTGCATTTACCACGTGACCCAGAAATTGCACCTTGCGTAACCAAAAAGCACACTTGGAGAACTTAGCATACAGTTTCTCCTTCCTCAAGGTCTCTAACACTTCCCAAATGTGACCGGCATGCTCTTCTTCGCTCCTTGAATAAATCAAGATATCATCGATAAGCACAATCACTGATTTATCCAACATCGGTCGACACACTCGATTCATCAAATCCATAAAAGCAGCTGGCGCGTTGGTTAAACCAAAGGACATAACAAGAAACTCATAGTGTCCATAACGCGTATGAAAAGCTATTTTAGGAATATCCTGCTCCTTCACTTTCAACTGATGGTAGCCAGATCAAAGATCTATCCTCAAGAACCAACTGGCACCTTGGAGCTGATCGAACAAGCGTTGATCCTCAGTAGCGGATACCGATTCTTTATTGTCAACTTGTTCAGTTCGCGGTAGTCGATACACATTCTCATGCTACCGTCCTTCTTCTTCACGAACAAGACCGGAGCACCCAAGGAGAGATACTCAGCCTGATAAAACCCTTATCGAGCAACTCTTGTAGTTGCTCCATCAACTCCTTCATTTCCGTCGGAGCTAATCGATACGGTGCCTTGGCGACAGGTTGGGCACCGGGTATCAAGTCAATCTGAAATTCGATTTCGCGATCCGGTGGTAATCCCGATAAGTCTTCCGGGAACACGTCTGGAAAATCACACACAACCGGAACATCGGATAGTTGTGGTGTTGGTGTTTCCACATCCTTTACATAACATAAGTAGGCGCTGCACCCACGCCTCATACACTTGCCCGCCACCGCCATCGAAATCACTTTCGGAATCATCGTAACCCGATCGCCATATATGGTCACCGGACTTCTGTCAGGCGCCGTTAATCTAATCATCTTCTTTCGACACACGATATTCGCTTCATAGGTTGCCAACCAATCCACCCCTAGCACTACATCAAATCCACCTAGTGGCATCACATGTAATCTAGCAGCAAACCTATGACCTTCTAACTCTATGGTACAGTCCTCTATCACATCAGTAACTCTAGTGGACTTACCAATAGCGGTTTCTACTTCAAAGGGCTCATCAATGCATTTACTACTAACAGGTAATTTAGCACAGAAAGTAGCAGAAATGAAACTCCTACTAGCACCAGAATCAAATAACACAGAAGCAAGAGTTTGGTCTACTAGAAACGTACCTGACAGAACATCGGGGTCCGTCCTAGCCTCCTCCCTGGTCATGGTGAAAGCTCTGGCACTCGCCTTCTACCCTTCAGTCCGGCCGTCTTCTTTGCCCGGAACTCTCAGCCCTCGGCCGCCTGCAATCCTTACTCATATGGCCACTTTCCCCACAGTTGAAACACATCGCACTCTTACAGTCTCTAGCCATATGACCGAATTTTCCACACTTGAAACAGACGTTCAACCCCCACCTACATTCACCACCATGCTCCTTCCCGTACTTGTCACATCTTTTGGGTCCCGAGCTTGATGACCCCACCCTACGATCATCCCTTCTCATTTTCTTGTTATTCGGGGTAAAACCACCACGCCCGAACCGCTTCCATTCTAATTCCGATCACCACTACCGGCTTTCTTTGCCTCCACCACCATCACTTCCCTCTCATCATAGAGTCTCCCCGCCAAATCCACTGCCGACCTAAAGGTGCTCGGTCGAGCAGCGATCAGGTGCCTGCGATGTCAGCTGGCAGTCCTGAATGTACCGGTTGATCTTCCGAGACACCGGCATCACCTAATCCGGCACTAGTCTCGCCATCTCATTAAACTTGGTAGTGTACTGTTGGTGGGTCATGGTTCCCGCCTCGAGTTGTAGGAACTCCCTTTCAACCTATCGAGTTCCCTGTGAGGATAGAATTCCTCAACTATCAGCTTCCTCATTTCTGTCCATCGCATTTTCCCGATGGCCCTGGAACCCTCAGCTTGTACGATGTTGTCCCACCAGCATAGTGCTGAGTCAGTAAAGGAGTGGGTGGCAAACTTCACCTTCTGATCCTCCCGGCACTCGCTGATCTCGAGTACCGCTTCCATCTCCCTTACCCAACGGTGCGCGGCAGCAGCATTGCCATTGCCATCAAAAGTCGGAGGCTTGCACCTCTGGAATTCCCATAACTACATCCCTTGGTCGTCACCCCTACTACATCATCCTCTTCCTCGTCCGACACTATCGTCTCGGGCTCTGGTCATTCCTACCCTCCCTTGCTTTCCTTTCCAGTCGACCCTCTCATGTCCTCCTTCTCTTTTCTCTCCTCATTCCTCACAGCTCGAATAACATCAGTCACTACAGACGGCATAACTGCCTGCAGGACCTGGTGTACCTCATCAGCAATCGCCTCCCTAGCTGAGGCATTCAGGCTCGCATTCTCATTTCCTTCATTCCGGTCATGAACCTCAGGGTTCACAGGGGTCGTCTCAGGAGCCTTAGCACTGCTCCTAGTCATACGCGGTCAACCTCTACCTCTAGGAGCCTTGGAAGGTTTCTTTCCAGCCATTTCTTATATCACACACTGAAAGATTCAAACACCAAATGGTCATTCAAGGAAATAGCTCAGTTTATGTCAAGTATAGTAAGTCCCTAATTACAGTGGCCAGTTATGATTAGCCACTTACTTTACTCTTCATACCCCGAGCATTACCTGTCCTGACTACATTAGTTTCTAAATCTAACAGTAACACATAAACACATAACATGCGCACATAATACCGGTTAACTTTAAGAAAATACCTGATGGCACGCAGCTACTCAGATTGACATCCCTTCCCTTTCCGTCCCATTTTCAGTTTAAGTTAAGGTTTATTTGAAAATATTTACCCATTTCACTTAAACTTTAGCTCTGATACCAAGTTGTAAGGCCCCGTTCCCAGACACCTCACAGCTGGTCTATCATCGCACATAAAACATATATTACATTACTTAATAAAAACCATGCAACGGAAACATTAAATTTTACTTTCAATTTACTATAAATGCTTTTGCCAGTTAATACAACGCACATCAATTACAAATATCTATTGTTGTATTACATCACAAAAGCATCTAACAAAAGAATGCCATCCCAAAAGAGCCGAGTAGCCGCCTCGTGCCATCCTCAGCAACACTACCTGTCAACTGGAAACACATAAAAGTCAGCGTTGCTGAGTGAGTTCTAGTTTTATACTAAAACATACTTTTCTTTCGTTAAACATTTCTTTGCTTACATGCGGTCACACAAGTACGTACACATATATAATATTATTATTATCTTCATCGTTCATTCATTAGCTTTCGTCTATGTACCGTTCATTGTTAACATTCACATTCTTTCATACTCTTTCTTTCATTTGTATGTGTCTTACTTTCATTCATTCATTCATTACATACATTCGTACGTTCGTTTCATTCATACATTCATTACATACATTCGTACGTTTGTTTCATTCATACATTCATTACATACGTACGATCATTTCTTTCATTCATACGTCCATTACATTCGTTCGTACGTTTATTACTTTCATACATTCATTACATACGTACTTTCGATGACATGTACAATACCCCGAACGTTGTGCACTAATGCTGGTGCTGGACCTGTGGTAATTACTCACGATCATTGTGCACGTATGCTAATCCAGTTACCTAGGGTAGGTACATGCACCACTTATCTTTTTCTTCATTTTGGATTAATGCCATGTGCTATACCCCGAACGTTGTGCACTAATGCTGGTGCTGGACCTGTGGTAATTAATCACGATCATTGTGCACGTATGTTGATCCAGTCACCTGGGGTAAGCAACAAGGATCCCATACATATGGTCAGTCACAAAGACTGGACCCCAGTGTGCATCCTTCGGGGTAGCTAACCCGCACACCGTTGAGCTAACACCTGCCAGGGGTGTGCACCTCCATACATTTCTTGCAAGCCTTTACTTATTCATTTACGTTCCACTTTTCTTCATCATTAATATTTTACTTATTAATGATAATACTTTTCGTTTAATTATAAACATTCTTCATTATGTCATTTCGTACTTAACAATATTAAAATAATGATAATATTGTTGTCAATAATAAACTACTGATAATAATATCAGTAATAATAATAAGGGACAATTATTAATAATCAATATCATGCATGAAACATCATCATTAAATAGCCCTTAGTCAACCTCGGTCAAAACCCTAAAACCCAGATCCCCAGAAAAAATTCTGTAAAAATTTCTAAGTATAAACATTCTGGGTGCATGAACACTATGCAGGCGCATGAGCCCTGCTTAGGCGCATGAGCACTGCTGGGGCGCACCAACAGTTAGGCGCATGAGCACTCTGGGCGCATGGGCACTATTTGGGCGAATGGGGTTTCAGGCGCATGGGACACTTAGTCATTTTCAGCCTAATTCTAGGCGCATGGATACTGTTCAGGCGCATCAATTTCCACTTAGAAATTCTAAGGCATTTCTAGGCGCATGAGGGTACTGTTCAGGCGCATCAACTTCCACTTAGAATTTCTATGGCATTTCTAGGCGCATGAGGGTACTGTTCAGGCGCATCAACTTCCACTTAGAATTTCTAAGGCATTTCTAGGCGTATGAGGGTACTTTTCAGGCGCATCATCCCATACTTAAATTTCTAAATCTAAACTTCAGGCGCATGGGGATTATTTGGGCGCATGGCCCTACTTGAATCTTTTCTAAGGCATAAATCTTGGCGTATGGGCCCTGTTTGGGCGCATGAACACCCACTTGTATGTTTCTAACCTGTTTTCAGTCCCAAGCTACATTGTAAATCTGTCTAAGCTCAATTTAACCATTCCCAAACTTCAACTTAATATAAATACACATAAACTCTAACATACATACGCATGCACATACGGGTAACATTCATGATAAGTGTAAAACATTTTTACATGTATTCCCAGCCCCAAAAGTTTATAAAACATGTAAAATACGGGGTCTAGAACTCACCTTAGTTGCTGCTTGGGTGTTTCTTTTCTCTAACCTGCTTGTAACGAGTTCACTCACCTAAAAACAACACCAAACACACACACCCGAGCACATATGCACGTAAGAACACATAACCGAAGCTAAGGCTAACAAAGAACAACTTGAAAACACTAATCTTTACCTTAAACCCAAACCCTGCTTGAACTTCTTTCTAAATTTCAAGCTTCACTTCTTTCTCTCTCTAAAATATCGAGTGAATGATGTTGCGCAGGGTATAATGGGCGGCCATGCCACCTTTTCACCAACTTTTATTACTTTTGTTCCTTTTGACACTTTTGATCCCTCCACTTTTAGTTGACTTTCTTTTCTCCCTTTTACTTTCTTTTTCATTCTTTTATTTCTTTTAAAAAGAATACGGGTGTTACACTAGATTATAATGAGATGTAAATCTTTAACAGAGGTATTTCAAACCCAAGGGATCAAGACAACAACAATGGTGGTAGTGGTACTAACATTGATGAAGGTGATGGTAGTATGGATTCTACATATACAACAATGACCATTCCAAAACTAGAAAAAATTTATGTGCCTCAACTGTCCAACCTCAAGACACTAAATATCACACAGTGTGTGTAAGGCCCACCTTTCTCAGGGGGACCTCACAGTTGGTCATTCATAGCATAACATGGATTAAAACAATCATTTACCCTTATATGTAAATATATATATATATATATATATATATATATCGCAGCGGAAAAATAGAGTAATTTCAATTCAGTACAACGTAGTTAAATTCAAAGTATGAACTGTGTCTTTAAACATCAAAACTATTCAAAAGTCCTCTCAAGTTCTTCTTTATCCGGGATGCCAGTCTCTATATGCCAAGAAGCTTCCATTCCATGCTCATATTTCATAAGCTCTTACCTTTCACCTGTCAACTGATATGCATACAAAAGTCAGCTTCGCGGAGTGAATTCTAGGTTTACTTTATAAATAACTTTTGTAAAGGTATTAGCTTTAGCAGTTGAATATAGTCATCATCTATCAAACATCAATACACACTGGCTATCACTTTATCAATACTTTATCATTACTTTTCGTTTCTCGTTATTTATTACTCTTCCTTATCCGTCAATTCTCTGTCACTATCGGTGCCTAGGCTCGCCTAGGACTTTACCGACACGCCAATTAAGGACTTACTGTCGTACTCGGTCAGGCCATTATTGTCATGCCGATTCAGGGCTTACAGACCTGCCTGTTCGAGCATTACTTTATCCACTTTATCTAGGTGAGGGCACAACGAATGCAACCCTCCTTTATCCAAATGCTTACAAGGCTTTACTTTATCCAGGTACATGTTATGGGCCTCATAACCTTTCTTTACGTATCACTTTCTTATTTAAGTTATATATATAATATAACACACACATTTCGCAGGCAATTCATCACTACAAGGTTATATCTCAATAAGGAAAAACACGTTATCAATTCGTTAGAAAACTCCGCTTCCCATATAAGATAGTATGTAAAACTTTGCTTTAAAAGAACCGATCATAAAAGTATGTATCTTAGTATGCATACCGCCCCAAAATATTTAAAACATATATAAAATAGGGGATCTAGAACTCACCTGAACTTGTCCAATAGCTTAAATTCCAAGCCACTTAAGCTATAGCCTGAACACTCTAACTGCATGAAAGATAATATGCAAAAACGTCATTTTCTTCATAGTTTCGCCCACAGTTTCGCTACAGCGAAACTGCAGTTTCGCTATCAGTTTCGCTACAGCGAAACTGCAGTTTCGCTATCAGTTTCGCTTGGCAGCATTACTGCTAGTTTCGCTAGACAGATTCGCTGCCCTGAGCGCCCAACTTTCATTGGAATTTTCTACTTTCGCAAAGTCTATAGGTCAGTCTGGGTCTTAGCGAGATTCCCGGCAAAACTGTAGTTTCGCCCGAGCGAAACTGTAGTTTCGCTGGAATTTCTCCTAGTCTCGCTGAATGAGTACACAGTTTCGCTGGATTAACTCACAGTTTTGCTGGATCGGGGCCCAGTTTCACTGGATGAATAAAAACTAAGAACCAGCCCGTTTTTAACCCAAAATCTTAACTTTTACGTCCAAATCCTTGGTTTACCTTCCATGAAACCAAATCTAAGCTTTTTACACGTTTTCATACGTAAAAATTTGACCTTTATGTGTTTCTTTGAACTTTTCAAAACCCCAAAACCCTAGAATCTGTGTTTGATCTACAGAAGGTCTTAGAGGTCGATTCTTACCTTGTTTTGTTGCTATTTCCTTAGGTTTTGATGCTCCAATCACCCAGCTCTTCAATCCTTCAACCTTCCAAGCTCAAATCTTGAGTTCTTCCTACTTTCTCTCTCTACTCTCTCCCTCTATGAATTTTGGTGGCTAGGGTTGTAATGAGGGAATGAATCTGGTCATGCATGGTTTAAGGGCTGATTAGGCCCTTAAACCCACCAAGCCTAGCCCATTAAGGCTAATTTTATCCATAGCCCACTAATTTACACCTTTATTTCTTAAATTAACCCTTAAAAGCCCATTATTATTAAATGGCTTGTTTCGGGAAATTTCGGGGTGTTATAGTGTGACCTTTTACGTCATGTTTTCACATCTTGTACACTTAAAAGCCTCGAGAAACTCGAAGAGTTAAAGGTACATAAATGCAAGGCAGTAAAAGTAATTATGAAGGAAGAAAAAGGAGAGCAAACAACGACATCAAAGTTTGTGGTGTTTCCCCGTCTAAAGTCCCTTGAACTTTGTAGTTTACCTCAGCTTAATGGCTTTTTCTTAGGGATGAATGATTTTCAATGGCCTTCACTGGAAAAGGTTATGATAAGTGAATGCCCACAAATGATGGTGTTCACAACTCTTCAGTCAACAGCTCCAAAGCTTAAGTACATACATACAAGCTTAGGCGAACGCAGACTTGAACGTGGCCTTAACTTTCATATGGCAACAAACTTGCATAAGGTATGTTTCTAATTTATTCACTTAAACATATAAACAAACATACATAGTATATCCCACACATATAGTACTCACTATTTGTACGTCTTGGAGGGGTATGGCGAAAGGGAGGTCTTTCCGGATTCCTAAGTAAAAAGGCATGTCGCTTTCATTGAGACCCTTGACTCCTTCAAACATAAATGTGACACACACACACATATGTGTATATATATATGTATGTATGTATGTATGTATGTATGTGTGTGTATATATATATATATATAATATATATATATATATATATATATAAATAAGATAACATACAATACGATAACATGCATGCACAACTATATATAGAATGTAGTAAAATGGCTATCATGATGTAGCATACACAAAGCATACAAAACTACAACACACACTAAGGCTTGGCGGTATAGAACAAAGCAATCCAACCTTAATCCTAAAGAACACAAAATTGTAGAAACAATCTAAGCTAAAAATATACGAAGGCATACAAGGGTGTAGACTCGCCTAGGTAGCAAAAATGCTAAACCACCCAAATATAAAAGTCTATTACCTTGGTCCTACGCTTCTACAATCTCATATCCTCGATAATATCCTTAGAAAGGTGTAAATCTATCAAACTCTTTTGAAGTCAACTTGGGTCTTACTATGCTCCTCCTTCTTTTTACAATAAGGTTTTCTATGGCGCATTCATATGGCTAAACCATCTCAATCTTCCATGTTTAAATTTTCTTCGATACATACCACCCCTAGTTTCTCTCAAGAAACCACTTTCATTATCTTGCCCATCCTTGTGTGTCCACACATCCAGCTTAGCTTGCGCACTTCTACCACCTCTAGTTCTCACCCGTGTCACTTCTTGGTGGCCTAGGAATCGGTTCCATTTAACATAAATTGGTTGAACTACAAATCTATAGAATTTCCCTGTTAAACTTGCTGGCGGTGGTGGATCCAGAACTTTTGGTCAGCGGGGCTAGAGAATGGACCTTCAAGACGGGTCAAATACACCACTAAATGATCTATTTAAAACGGATCAAATAAAGATAGTTTATCAGCTAATTTCTAACAGCAATAAAAAAAGTCACATTTTGCATTAGGCTCCTACAAATACCCTTAGTTCGAATAGTTAAAATCTCATACTTTTTAGATGTAGTAAAAGTATTACAACTATCCATTGTCTTGAGACTTAACATGGGATAATTTGACCGATCAACCCAACTAAAACAATGAAACACCATGAAAGTATTCCTTAAAATTATGCCAACCAACCAAGCTAAAATAATAAAACACCAAGATAGAAAGCGATTAGCCAATAAACATTTACGAGCGAATATACCTTAAGTTATAAAACGTTTACTCACTTCTCTAAACCCTAAAAGACTACTCGACTACGAAAATTACAAATTCCAAAATTTAGTTTTAAATAGATACATTGTAAAATTAATTAAATTAACTAGTGTGTTTCATTGATGTTTTCGGATTAGAAACCACTTAATTGATGGGGTGCCAGTGGGCTTCAACAGGCCTAAATTATAAATAAAATGAAAATATAATTTAAGTAATAGTGCCTCAACATGAGATGGGTGCCTTTTTTCTAAATAAGATGGATGCCTATTTCAATATATGAGAATTTTTTTTTGATAATTCATAAGCATGTGAGTGGGTGCCTTGGCCCCCTTAACCCTCAAGTATATCTGTCCTTAAGTGGTAATTGGGTTTTGTTAACTGAGCTTGATGTATTGAAACTTAAATGAGTATGGACTTAATAGTAAATGGTTTAATTTAAACTAGAATTATCCTACAAAGTTTTTAACGGAGTTATCATCCAAACTAATTTATTTATATTTGTTAATTATTTTATGGAGGTCGGTTTTAAAATTATTATGTCAGTCTTAAAATTTCTTAAGGTTTGTGTCAACATTTCTTTGGGGTTGGCTCAAAGTTTTATAGGGGTAGGCGTCAAATTTTCATGGAGTCGATCATGATTTGATTTTCTATATATAGCATTAGAGCATTCATAGTAGGTGCCCATTTTGATGTGAGTGTGTGCCCTATACTATGAGGGATAGTTATAAGTGGTTGCGAATGAAAGATAGAAAAATTTATGGGGATTGTATCGTGATTCCCCATATTTAAAGAAACACGGTACAACCCCTATAATTTTTTTAATATTTTTAAAAATGGTTGTTAGTAGAGGTGAGAGAAAATGTAACAGTAAATATATAAAATAACTAAAAAAGAGAGTAAAAAATTGTTTTTAATGTAAATATATAGATGGAGATGTGGATGCTAGTTTAGAAGCGGGCGACCCTCACCCCGAACATTGGGTCCGTCCATGTATGAATATTATTATTTAAATTGAAATTATAAAATTACTTAAGCCTTTATTGTACTTTGTTTTATTCCTGTATGCAGTTATCAATAAAATAAATTGATAGATGCCTCTATATATATTTAAAATGTTTGAGTTTTTCTTATTAATATTTCTGGTTGGGCCTTCCAGACCTACTTACAACATTCAGCTGAGAGTACAAGCTTAGAAAGATTACATTGGTCTTTTCATAATTTAATTGAAATAGACATAAAAGATGATCAGAGGACTGGATGCCTTATTCACTCCAATGAGCTGCTACAACTGCAAAAGTTGGAAAAGATTCAACTACTCATGTGTTCTAATGTAGAGGAGATATTTGAAGTAGAAGCAATGGAAGGGACAAAACAAACTCATGTTGTTGAAATTCCAAACCTAACACAACTGAAGTTAGATTATCTATATGATCTCAAGTATATATGGAAGAGCAATCACGATAGGAGGACAGTATCATTGTTGTTTCCAAACCTAACAACACTCTCTCTTACTAATTGTGAAGAGTTAAAACATGTATTTACTAGTTCCATGGTTGGTAGTCTCCTTCAACTCAAACAATTACATATAAGTTACTGTGAAATCATGGAGGTAATTGTGAAGGAAGAGGAGGAGGAAGAGACAAACAAAGAAGAGGAAAAACAAGAAGATGAGGAGGATGAAGAAAAAGAATCAAAATCAACATTTGAATGTGATGCCAAAGTACCAAAGAGATTGTGCCATTACCTTGTCTGAAGTCCATGAAGCTTGAGTACCTTGAAAATCTCAAGGGATTTTGTTTAGGGAAGGATGATTTTTCATGCCCATCATTACATACTTTGGAAATCAAAAATGTCCACGAATAACAACTTTCACCAAGGGACGTTTTGCTACTCCAGCGCTAAACTTAATTGATACAAGTTTTGGGAAGTGTTGCCTTAAGGAAGATCTCAACTTCTTCATACAAACCAAGCAACGCGAGGTAAGTAGCTAGATGCTCGTTCCTTATTTTCTTAAATACACTTGCAATGTTTGTTTTTTTTGAAATCTCTAATCATTCTTTAAACTTTCACACATTTGGCTAATATCTTGCTACAGGGCTTTGAATTCTAGAAGACACAAATGGAATGTTGAAATAAATTAAAATGTGGATTCTCTCTCAATATCATTAATTAAGATTTGAAGTTCAAGCGGGTTTTCTGTAATGGAATTAATTAAGATTTGAAGTTCAAGTGGGTTTTCTGTAATAATTCTTGTTTACAACTTCTAATATATATTTTCTGTGAACGTGAAGATTGTATTCATAAATCATGCTAGCATGACATAGCAGCTTAGGACACTGTAGATTATATGATGTTTTATCTGATAAGCGATTTTTTTTACAAATATTTGATTCGTATGTTCAATAGTTTTTTAGTACTTGTTTATGTAATAAAACATATTTTGAAACCTATGTATTTTGCATACTTGTTAAAAGCGCAATGCGCATAATAGGCGTTTTGTTGGGACTTCAGCCTAGGCGAGAAGCGCAAAAGAAGCGCGGCACTAAGAAAAAGAAAGCCCTCTAAAATAACAATCTAAAATTTATTATTTAATGAAAATTAACACTTCTTTCAAATAAAAAAAATGTTCAATACTATAATCTTCAACATAAAATACTAAATCATCTTAGATACAAAAAAACTCCAAAAACAAATGTTCGTATTTGAAAACAAGTAGTTTGTAAATTCATAAATAGTAAAACTAGAATAACCAAAAGTTCATCATTATTCAAAGTCATCAGGTGTGCCATCAACTTCAATTATGTTGTCTTCATCTTCCTCCGGTTCCTTAGAATCTTCATCAATCAAATTTCTTGAAGTAGAAGGCTGTGACGATCTCGCTGGCCGAAGTTCGCCCGCTCCACTTGCCTTTCCTGCAACTTTCCATGTCAAATTTCCATCATCATCAAAAACACATAGCATCATCCATCATCCTATTTAACCACTTGTTGCTATCGTCGATTTCATTCAAGTAAATTAGATCATAGGTGACATTCGAATCATGTCAATTCTTAAGCATCTTAATTATCGTACTTGACATACACATGATCACCCAATATTTGGTGTTCTAGCCGGTTCCTTATCCTTGAATGAATCTTATAAATGAAAAACATTAGACAATAAAAGTCAAAATTCATCTTTCACTTCTTGTGGACACTTCAAACAAGCTTTAGCATTTCTTTTACCTGCTATTTGATGCATCATAACTCTAAAAATCCCACGACTAGTAACCTTTTGACAGAATTTGCAAGTAACTGAATGAAATTATACTTCCATCCCAGATCAATTTTTCATTGTTAGAGGGTCCAGCATCAGATTGAGAAGCCATGAACTATACATTATAAAATCTAATATAAATCAAAACTTTAAACCAAGTAAAAATTTAAATATTGACTAGTCTTCTTGATCAACAATGAACCAAAACAGGAATTTAACATACTGAAAATTGAATACAATAAACTATGGTTCCAGGAACATATTTAAGGTTTTAATATTGATTAGTCTTCTTGATCAACATTGAATAAAAACTATGGTTCCAGGAATATAAATATTACAACAGAAACATATTAAAAGTTTTAATATTGATTAGTCTTCTTGATCAACAGTAAACCAAAAGAATTAAAACAGGAACATAATTACTTATAGTAAAACAAAACAATTCAACTGTGAATGTTAATTTAAAACAGTGAACAAAAACATAAATAAATTATGATAGACTAGTCTTCTTGATAAAAAGACATTGAAACAGTTAACTCTAACAATTATAAATTTGTGGAACAGAAATAGTGTAACAGTGAACAAATAAATTTATGGAGAAACAGTAAAAATATGGAGAAACAATAAATCAAACAGTTCAACTGTAAATAAAACTTGATCAAGAGGAAGAATAGTACTTACTATTTAACCACTTGTTGCTATCGTCGATTTCATTCAAGTAAATTAGATCATAGGTAACATTCATATCATGTCAATTCTTAAGCATCTTATTGTACTTAACGTACACAAGATCATGCAATATTTGGTGTTCTAGCCGGTTTCTTTTCTTTAAATGAATCCGTTAAATGAAAAATATTAGACGATAAAAGTCAAAATTCATCTTTCACCTCTTGTGACACTTCGAACAAGCTTTAGCATTTCTGTTACCTCCGATTTGATGCATCATAGCTCTAAAAATCCCACGACTAGTAACCTTTTGACAGAATTTGCAAGTAACTGAATGAAATTATACTTCCATCCCGGATCAAAATTTCGGTGTTCTGAGAGTCCAGCATCAGATTGAGAAGCCATGAACTATACATAATAAAATCTAATATGAATCAAAACTTTAAATAGGAATTTAACAATGAACAAAAACAAGAATTTAACATACTAAAATTGCATACCACTACTAGAAAAACTGCAATAGATGACGCGCATTGCGCGTCATCTTTGGGGTCAGATGACGCGCAAATGCGTGTTAAGGAAGGGGTAGTAATAAATGAACGATGACACACATCCGCGCGTCATCTTTGTATGACGCGCAAAAGATGACGCGCATTTTATGACGCGCAAAAGATGACGCGCAATACGCGTCAAGGAAGGGGTAGTCATAAATGACTAGATGACACACATGCGCGTGTCATCTATGTAATTTTTATGACGTGCTAAAGATGATACGCAATGCACGTCATAAATTTAGCTGCATTATTTTTATATATATATACACATTAATTTTTATAAATTTTACCTACTGTTTTTATAAAACTATAAATCAATAACTGTCGAATAATAGCAAAACAAAATTTATTTAATTAAATACTAACAAAAATTACAAAGTTGTTCCAAGTTCACATGCATATGCAAAATTATAAAGTAGTTCCAAATTCATTTAATTGTCTAATAAGTAGCCCTACACATAAATAAAATTTGAAACGTAACACGACCACAGTTGCAACGGCTTCTACAACACCAGCTGCTCCTAGAAGGTGACCAATCATTGATTTGTCGAGTTCACTCGCAACTGCAAACATTAAATTTATTAAGTTCATCGCTTCTTGAGCTAATATAAGACTCGGGTAGCATAAATACATAATCCTCCTTTACATACCCTTCACATGATGCTTGATAAAGATGGTACTCCGCTAATTACCGCTTGTCTAGCTCCAGCCACAGCACTCGATGAAAACCTGTATGATTGTAACAATATGAACTTATTGGATATTTATAACTTTATAAGTACTTAAAAGATAACTCGTTAGTAGGTAACCAATAGTTTGATTAATTACATATAAACACTAGATCTTAGACCGAGAAAAACTACTTACATATCATGGCCACAACTTGGACCTTTGTTAACTCCAACAATCACCTGTTTGCCATTCCAAAATGAAACAATAAAAATGAGTCAACATTTTATGAGAGCATTATGATTGATGACACCTCAAGAACCAAAACAACATACCATAAGAGGCTTGGACCGTGCAAACAATGCCCCAGATAATGCTAATGAAACACAATCCACAGGGGTACCTACACGAACAATTTGCAAAACAGACCGACTTATAAATCTAATCAGAACCATACTTCACCATCATTAAATTGATAAGGAACCTTGCTGGGATTTACTTATAGACTCACTTAATGATCATATTAATGTATTTTTGTTACATTTAGATTGAAAAAAACAAACTAGTGTGCAGTAATCAACGAGAAAGAAAACTGAGCTTACAAGTAACCTCATACGCAGTGGCTTCTTTGATTTCAGCAGTGCTTACAGCAATAGACTCTTGATACGAAAAAGAGTGACCAGAAAATGATTTATCCCTGCAAAACATATAGAAATCATCAATAACCCCAATGTTTCACCAATAAACAATCTTTCAATTCGAAGGATGTAAGGCCCCGTTCCCGTGCACCTCACAGCTGGCCTATCATCGCACATAAAACATATATGTACATTAACTTATTAAAAACCATGCAGCGGAAATATTAATTTTTTTTTACTTTCAGTTTAAAGTAAATGCTTTTGCCAGTTAATAAAACGTACATCAATTACAAAATATCTATTGCTGTATTACATCACAAAAGCATCTAACAAAAGAATGCCATCCTAAAAGAGCTGAGTAGCCGCCTCGCGCCATCCTCAGCAACACTACCTGTCAACTGGAAATACATAAAACGTCAGCATTGCTGAGTGAGTTCTAGTTTTGTAATAAAACATACTTTTCATTTATTATAACCGTTCTTACATACATGCGATCATACAACATACGTACACTTGGATAATATTATTATTATCTTCATCGTTCATTCATTAGCTTCCGTTCATGTGCCGTTCATCATTAACATTCATATTCTTCATATTCTTTCTTTCATTCGTACGTATCTCACTTTCATTCATTCATACACTACATATGTTCGTACATTCATTTAATTCATTCATTCATTACATACGTACGATCATTTCTTTCATTCATACATTCATCACATTCTTTCATACGTTCATTTCATTACTTCTGGTAACATGTACAATACCCCGAACATTGTGCACAAAGCTGGTACTGGACCTGTGGTGATCAACCACGAACATTGTGCATGAAGCTGATCCAGTCACCTGAGGTAAGTACATGCACCACTTATCTTTAACTTTCATTCTATCGTACGTTAGCCAAGTCTGTTGCAGCACATGGCTGCTCACCTCAGTGGCAATCTCATGATTGCCTGCTAACCGAGTCTGTTGCAACACGTAGTTGCTCACCTCATTATCAATCTCAAAGATTGACCCTGTGTGCATCCTTCGGGGTAGCTAACCCGCATCACAGTTGAGCTAACACCTGCCAGGGGTGTGCACCTCCATTCATTTGCTTGCAAGCCTTTCTTACATTCATTCGTTCATTTATTAATGCATGCATTTATTCATCATGTTCCTCTTTCATTATCTTCCACTTTACGTTCCATTTCCCTTTATCATTAATATTTTACTTATTAATGATTATGCTCTTCGTTAAATTTTAGTCATTCTTCCTCATGCCAGTACATACTTAACAATATTAAAATAATAATATTGTTAACAATAATAAAATACTGATAATAAAATCAGTAATAATAATCAAGGGTTAATCATTAATCATCATTGTGTGCACAAACATCATCATTAAATGGCCCTTGGTCAACCTCGGTCAAATCCCCGAAATCCAGATTCCCAGAAAAATTCTGAAAAAAATTCTAAGTGTTGGACACATGAGCACTGTTGGGAAGCATGAGCACTGTTTGGACTTTTTACCACTATGTAGACTCACCAGCCTGCACTTAGAAACTTTTTCTCCTTAGGCATATGAGCACTGTTTGGACTTATCACCCTACACTTAGTCATTATTTCAGACATATGAGCACTGTTTAGACTCATGAGCACTGTTTAGACTTATCACCTTATACTTAACTTATTTTCGGACATATGTGCACTGTTTAGACTTATGAGCACTATTTGGACTTATTACCCTGTACTTAGTTTTTCTAAGTCAGAATTCAGACTCATGAGCACTATTTGGACTTATTACCCTGCACTTAGTTTTTCTAAGTCAGAATTCAGACTCATGAGCACTATTTGGACTTATTACCCTGCACTTAGTTTTTCTAAGTCAGAATTCAGACTCATGAGCACTATTTGGACTTATTACCCTGCACTTAGTTTTTCTAAGTCAGAATTCAGACTCATGAGCACTATTTGGACTTATTACCCTGCACTTAGTTTTTCTAAGTTAGAATTCAGACTCATGAGCCTTGTGTAGGCGTATTAGCAGTCTGTTCACATATTTTTGAGCTGTACTCAGTCCCAAACATCATATTACCTTGTTCTAAGCACATACAAACTATAGTAAACATGAATCATAACATAAATCACTAACATACATACGCATGCACATACGGGCAACTTTCATAATAAGTATAAAACATTTTTACATGTATTTCCAGCCCCAAAAGTTTATAAAACATGTGAGATACGGGGTCTAGAAACTCACCTTTGCTACTCTTGGTCTCAAACTCCAAACCTTGAACCTTTCAAAAGCTCTTAACACCTATACATGTCCAAGGACGCACAACCGAACACATACATACACATAAGAACATGTCAAAGCCGGTTCTATGGCCAAAACCTCATAAAAACTAACTTAACAACACTAGTTTGCTTACCTTTCGTGAATTCAGCTCTCTCTCTCTCTCTCCAGAAATCGAAATCTCTTATTCTCTGCTCTTCTATCTTCTTTGAACGACAAAAGCAGTAGGTTATGGGAAGCCATACCCATTTATATTTTATTATTTTGACTTTTGGTACTATTTACACCTTGCCCCCTTTTACTTTAACTTCTTTTCCTTTTTTTATGTGATACTTTTATCCCCTTTTTATTTTTAACAACATTTCGGGTGTTACAAGTCTACCCCCCTTAAAGAGGTTTCGTCCCCGAAACCTATTATTCCTTAAACAGATGTGGGTAATATTGTCTCATCTCCTCTTCAGTCTCCCACGTAGACTCGGATCCCTTCCCGTGCTTCCACTGTACACGCATAAGAGGAACCACTTTATTTCTTAACTTCTTTTCCTTACGATCAATGATTGCCACTGGTTGCTCCACGTAGTTGAGCCGCTCATCCACCTCGATATCCTCCAGTGGTACAACCATATCTTCATCAGCTAAGCACTTTCTCAGATGAGATACATGAAATGTGGGATGAATTCCACTTAACTCATCTGGCAATTCAAGTCGATAGGCTACCTCTCCTACTCGTGGATGATTCGGAAAGGTCCTATAAATCTCGAGCTTAGCTTACCTCGTTTCCTGAATCTAATGATTCCTTTCCAGGGCGAGACCTTCAACATGACTCGGTCACTAACCTTGAACTCTATCGGTCTTCGCTTGTTGTCAGCATATGACTTTTGTCTATCTTTCGCCGCCTTCATGAAGGCTTTGATCTTTTCTAACTTCTCAGTCGTAGCTTTAATTACCTCAATACCTTCTAACTCTTTTTGCCCAATGTCTCCCCAACATACGGGCGTCCTACATCTCCTACCGTATAGCATCTCGTAGGGTGGCATGCCAATACTGGCATTATAACTGTTGTTGTATGAGAATTCTGCTAACGGCAGGTGATCGTCCTAACTTCCTCCAAAATCGATCACGCACGCCCGAAGCATGTCTTCGAGTGTTTGGATTGTCCTCTCAGATTGACCGTCTTTCTGAGGGTGATATGCTGTACTAATGTGTAGCCTCGTCCCCTTTGCATCATGAAATCTCTTCCAACACTTGGAGGTAAACCGGGTGTCACGATCAGACACAATAGACACCGGTACACCATGACGAGCTACAATTTCTTTGATGAACAGATCCGTCAATCTCTCAGATGAGTACGTTTCGTGGATCGGTAGGAAGTGAGCACTCTTCGTCAAGCGATCAACAATCACCCATATAGCATCATACCCCTTCGGGGTACATGCTAACTTCGTGATGAAATGCATGGTGATGTGCTCCCACTTCCACTCGGGTATATCCAACGGTTGGATCTTCCCGTAAGGTTTCTAGTGTTCTGCCTTTACTTGTAAACAAGTCAGGCACTTACCCACGTACTCCACCACATCGTGTTTCATGCCCGGCCACCAGTAATCCTTCTTCATATCGTGGTACATCTTGGTAGCACCGGGGTGAATGGAGTATCGCGTCTTATGGGCCTCGTCCATAATCCTTCCATGTAGATCCCCGTATCGAGGAATCCACATTCGTCCAAATCGGGTCTTAACACCAAGAGTGTTCTCACCCAATTCCGTAACTAGACTCTCATCCTTTCGGAGTTAAGACGATCTTCTTTCAAAGCCTCGTCTTGGAACTCCTTAACCTGTGTCATCATATCGGGGGTCATGATCAGCTGATAAGCCTTCACCCGGATCGGCTCGGGCCTTTCTTTTCGGCTAAGGGCATCTGCCACCACGTTGGCCTTGCCCGGATGGTAATGGATTTCGCAATCATAATCCTTTATGAGCTCCAACCATCGCCTCTGCCTCATGTTTAGATCTTTCTGCTCAAAGAAGTACTTCAAGCTTTTGTGGTCTGTGAAGATGGTGCACTTCGTCCCGTATAGATAGTGCCGCCAAATCTTCAACGCAAAAACCATCGCGGCTAATTCTAGATCGTGCGTGGGATAGTTGACTTCGTGGGTCTTCAGTTGTCGAGATGCATAGGCTATTACCCTTCCACGTTGCATCAACACGCAACCTAGCCCAGAATAAGATGCATCCGAATAGACCCCTAAGTCTTCATTCCCCTCGGGCAATGTCAAAACAGGAGCTTGTGTCAGTCTCGTCTTCAACTCCTCAAAGGCATCCTCCTGTTCTCGACCCCACACGAATTTCACGTCCTTACGAGTCAACTTGGTCAAAGGTGAGGCTATTTTGGAGAAGTCTTGAATAAACCTTCTATAGTAGCCCGCCAATCCCAAGAAGCTACGAATCTCAGATGGCGTCTTTGGTGACTTCCATTGCATCACGGCCTCAACCTTTGCTGGGTCCACCATAATTCCCTCTGCATTTACCACGTGACCCAGAAATAGCACCTCGCGTAACCAAAAAGCACACTTGGAGAACTTAGCATACAGTCTCTCCTTCCTCAAGGTCTCCAACACTTCCCGAATGTGACCGGCATGCTCTTCTTCGTTCTTTGAATAAATCAAGATATCATCGATGAACACAATCACTGATTTATCTAACATCGGCCGACACACTCGATTCATCAAATCCATAAAAGCAGCTGGCGCGTTGGTTAAACCAAAGGACATAACGAGAAACTCATAGTGTCCATAACACGTACGGAAAGCTGTTTTAGGAATATCTTGCTCCTTCACTTTCAACTGATGGTAGCCAGATCGAAGATCTATCCTCGAGAACCAACTGGCACCCTGGAGCTGATCGAACAAGTCGTCAATCCTCGGTAACGGATACCGATTCTTTACCGTTAGCTTGTTCAACTCACGGTAGTCGATACACATTCTTATGCTACCGTCCTTCTTCTTCACGAACAAGACCGGAGCACCCCAAGGAGAGATGCTCGGCCTGATGAAGCCCTTATCAAGCAACTCTTGCAGTTGCTCCATTAACTCCTTCATCTCCATTGGAGCTAATCGATACGGTGCCTTGGCGACAGGTTAGGCACCGGGTATCAGGTCAATTTGAAATTGGATTTCGCGGTCAGGTGGCAATCCCGATAAGTCTTCTGGGAATACGTCTGGAAATTCACACACAACCGGAACATCGGATAGTTGTGGTGTTGGCGTTTCCACATCCTTTACGTAACATAAGTAGGCGCTGCACCCACGCCTCATACACTTGCCTGCCACCGCCATCGAAATCACCTTCGGAATTATCGTCACCCGATCACCGTATATTGTCACCAGACTTCCGTCAGATGCTGTCAGTCTAATCATTTTCTTACGACATACGATATTCGCCTCATAGGTTGCCAGCCAATCCATCCCTAGCACTACATCAAATCCACCTAGTGGCATCACATGTAATCTAGCAGCAAACCTATGACCTTCTAACTCTATGGCACAGTCTTCTATCATCTCAATAACCCTAGTGGACTTACCAATAGCGGTTTCTACTTCAAAGGGCTCATCAATGCATTTACTACTAACAGGCAATTTAGCAAAGAAAGTAGCAGAAATGAAACTCCTACTAGCACCAGAATCAAATAACACAGAAGCAAGAGTTTGATTTACTAGAAACGTACCTGACACAACATCGGGGTCCGTCCTAGCCTCCTCCCTGGTCATGGTGAAAGCTCTGGCACTCGCCCTCTGCCCTTCAGTTCCGGCCATCTTCTTTCCCCCGGAACTCTCAGCCCTTGGCTTCCTGCAATCCTTACTCATATGGCCCACTTCACCGCAGTTGAAACACCTCGCAGCCTTATAGTCTCTAGCCATATGACCGGATTTCCCACACTTGAAACAGACGTTTAACCCCCACCTACATTCACCACCATGCTCCTTCCCACACTTGTTACATCTTTTGGGTCCCGAGTTGGTGACCCCACCCTACGGTCATCCCTTCTCGCCTTCTTGTTATTCGGGGTAAAGCCACCACGCCCGAACCGTTTCCCATCCAATTCCGTTTAGCACCACCGGCTTTCTTTGCCTCCACCACCATCACTTCCCTCTCGTCATAGACCCTCCCAGCTAAGTCTACAGCCGACCTAAAGGTGCTCGGTCGGGCAGTAATCAAGTGCCTGCGGATGTCAGCTGGCAGTCCCTGAATGTACCGGTTAATCTTTTGAGATACCGGTGTCACTTGATCCGGCACCAGCCTCGCCATCTCATTGAATTTGGTAGTGTACTGCTGGTGTGTCATGGTTCCCGCCTCGAGTTGCAGGAACTCCCTCTCGACCTTATCGAGTTCCCTGTGAGGACAAAATTCCTCAATTATCAACTTTTTCAACTCTGTCCACCTCATTTTCCTGATGGCCCTGGAACCCTCAGCTTGGACAATATTGTCCCACCAGCATAGTACTGAGTCAGTAAAGGAGTGGGTGGCAAACTTCACCTTCTGATCCTCACGGCACTCGCTGATCTCGAGTACCACTTCCATCTCCCTTACCCATCGGTGAGCGATTGCAGCAGTGTCATTGCCATCGAAAGTCGGGGGCTTGCACCTCTGAAATGCCCCGTAACTGCATCCCTTGGTCGTCACCCCTACTACATCATCCCCTTCCTCATCAGATACTACTATCTCAGGATCCGGTCGTTCCTCTCCTCCCTTGCTTTCCTTCCCAGTTGACCCTCTCCTGTCCTCCTTCTCCTTTCTCTCCTCGTTCCTCACAGCTCGAATAACATCGGTCACTACAGATGGCATAACTGCCTGTAGGACCTGGTGTACTTCATCAGCAATCGCCTCCCTAGCTGAGGCATTCAGGCTAGCATTCTCATTTCCTTCAGTCCGGTCAGGAACCTCAGGGTTCACGGGGGTCGTCTCAGGAGCCTTAGCACTGCTCCTGGTCATACGCGGTCTACCTCTACCTCTAGAAGCTTTGGTAGGTTTCTTCCCAGCCATTTCCTAAGCACAATAAGATTCAAACACCAAAACAGTCATTCTTGGAAATAGCTCAGTTTATGTCAAGTATAGTAAGTCTCTAATTACAGTGGCCAGTTGTGATTAGCCACTTACTTTACTCTTCGCACCCCGAGCATTACCTGTCCTGACTACATTAGCATCTAAATCTAATAGTAACACCTAAACACATAACATGCGCACATAATACCGGTTAATTTTAAGAAAAATACCTGATGGCACGCAGCTACTCAGTTTGGGATTCTTCCCCTTTCCGTCCCATTTTCAGTTTAAGCTTAGGTTCATTTTGAAAATTTACCCATTTTACTTAAACTTTTGCTCTGATACGAACTTGTAAGGCCCCGTTCCCGGGCACCTCACAGCTGGCCTATCATCGCACATAAAACATATATGTACATTAACTTATTAAAAACCATGCAGTGGAAACATTAAATTTTTTTTTACTTTCAATTTTGTGACACCCCGTAATTTCAGGTTAACATTATTCAAACCGTTGTCGTTAACATTGACCCGTACTCGCTAATACTCGAAACGTATACAAACACTGCCACCGACATCGTTAAACAAATTGTGATAAAATACTAACGCGGGTGTTTGTAGAGGATTCACATAAACGAGATTACCTAAGGAATCCTCTTAATTAATATAGCTCGTCCAATCACGTCGTTATCAACCGGAACGAATTCGGGAACACGGGACCTAAGTACAGGGACCAAACCTGACAATTGCCAAACTGGGGCTGGGTATAAATACCCATCCACCAGCCAAACACTCCACATTCTGCTCTCTCTTCCCTCCTACGCTCTCTGCACCTCCATTTCTTCATTCTAGCACCAAATTCCACCCGATTGAGCTCGTTTTCATCGGATTAGACCACACAACAGCTGAGAAATCACGTTCCCAGCAGGTAGGCGACCTCGTTCATCCATTTTATCGCTCGTTTCACTGATGCAAATATGGGGTTCGGGTGTTCGGGTTCAACCCGAATGCATGTGGTCGTGGGGGTGCGTGTGAGGCCAATCAGCGTGTGCATTTCACTTAGACATGTTAAGAGAGTGTTTTTGGAAGTCCTGATTGTGAGAAAACCGAGCACGGAACAGCCGAAGGCTGTTCAGCCCGCCCAGCAGTCGCGACCTGCTGCAGTCTGCGACTGGGCCAGTCATGCGACTGAGTCATGCGACTGGGTCCTTCGTGCGATTGATCGGGGCGACTGGGGTGAGACGCGCGAATGAAAGCATGCGATTGAGAGTGTGTGCGACTGAGTCAACCGAATGAATGTGTGCGACTGAGTCAACCGAATGAATGTGTGCGACTGAGTCAACCGAATGAATGTGTGCGACTGAGTCAACTGACTGAATGTGTGCGACTGAGTCAACTGACTGAATGTGTGCGAATGAGTCAACCGAATGAATGTGTGTGACTGAGTATCACCCGACTGAAGGTCCAACCGCACGAATGAAGGTTCATCCGTGCGATTGGTTGTTGAGTCGGGTGAATGGGTGATATGTGGTACGAATGAAGGCTAAATCGTACGAGTGAGGGTTCAACCGTACGAATGAGGTTGATTCGTACGATTGAAGGCCCATTCGTGCGAATGAAGTGTCGAGTCGTGCGTCTAGCCTTGATATGCGATTGGAGTCATTATGAGTGGATTCTCCTTGTGTGCGGTGTGCCTATCGTGTGATGATATGGTAACAATCAGTAAAGTGTCATTTCTTGACCATAAAGATTAAAGTCAACGCAATCAACGGGCACATACTTTTTCAACATAACATAACCTAACCATCTACAGATATCGATAACTCATTTGGGAATCTACCCAAAATCTGATACGTCTATGCTGCTTGTGTGTGTGACACCCACGACCGAACCCATGCGACCCGACCCGACTAAACATGTCTATTAAACGCTGAACACAACCTTAACGCTTAACATAACTGTCAATAGGTGTTTGACAGCGCATCGTAAACAACACTTGGGAGACTTTCATCCTACATACTTGTTACATCATCGGTGAGTTTCACGGCCCCTATTTTACATCTATTTCCTTTGGGGGAGAAAACATGCAAACAGATTTACATAAATGGTTGTAGTAATATTGATATCGCTTGTTACGTTAGTGCAAACACACAACATGTCCTGACACACTCGAACCGTTAGTAATGGGATTAGCGAGGTAATTTTGAGTAGTATAACTGGGTCTGACAAACCCCGCCCGGGCTAGTCACGCTAGCTTGATTGGAGGTCAAACGGGTGCTTGATTGACCTAACACATTGTCATGGTCTGATGAGACATGACGGGGATACAACAAACACATATAGGACGTAAACAGTCAGCTTCGGTTCGAAACGCTAAGTAACAAGAACATAGGCTAGCTACCTAACGATATGCTCTATATACTAAGCCATTGAAACACAAACTATGGAAACGCTTACGAACACACTTTCTTGTTGATTAAACCTGTGAACTCACCAACTTTATGTTGACACATTTTAGCATGTTTTCTCAGGTCACTGGAACGCATAAGCTCATGATGCACGCTATAGGAAACGCACTCAGGACATGCATTCATCTAGTTTATTTTCAGCATTGAACATTTTGTCTAAACATGGCTATTGTAACAGTACTGTAATGGATTTACAAATTATGTTCATGCTTCCGCACCATTGTAAACTTTGTTTATGTTCTTTTGAATGAAGTCAAATGGTCATTTTAAATTCATATAGTGTCGTTCGATATGACTGTGTCTGAGATCCTGGTATGTCACATGCCTAACGGTAAAACCCCGTTCGTGGAAATTGAGGGTGTGACAAATTTAAAGTAAATGCTTTTGCTAGTTAATACAACGTACATCAATTACAAAATATCTATTGCTGTATTACATCACAAAAGCATCTAACAAAAGAATGCCATCCCAAAAGAGCTGAGTAGCCACCTTGCGCTATCCTCAGCAACACTATCTGTCAACTGGAAATACATAAAACGTCAGCATTGCTGAGTGAGTTCTAGTTTTGTAATAAAACATACTTTTCATTTATTATAACCGTTCTTACATACATGCGATCATACAACATACGTACACTTGGATAATATTATTATTATCTTCATCGTTCATTCATTTGCTTCCGTTCATGTGCCGTTCATCATTAACATTCATATTCTTCATATTCTTTCTTTCATTCGTATGTATCTCACTTTCATTCATTCATACACTACATACGTTCGTACATTCATTTCATTGATTCATTCATTACATACGTACGATCATTTCTTTCATTCATACATTCATTAGATTCTTTCGTACGTTCATTTCATTACTTCTGGTAACATGTACAATACCCCGAACATTATGCACGAAGCTGGTGCTGGACCTGTGGTGATCAACCACGAACATTGTGCACAAAGCTGATCCAGTCACCTGAGGTAAGTACATGCACCACTTATCTTTAACTTTCATTCTATCGTACGTTAGCCAAGTCTGTTGCAGCACATGGCTGCTCACCTCAGTGGCAATCTCATGATTGCCTGCTAACCGAGTCTGTTGCAACACGTAGTTGCTCACCTCATTATCAATCTCAAAGATTGACCCTGTGTGCATCCTTCGGGGTAGCTAACTCGCATCACAGTTGAGCTAACACCTGCCAGGGGTGTGCACCTCTATTCATTTGCTTGCAAGCCTTTCTTACATTCATTCGTTCATTTATTAATGCATGCATTTATTCATCATGTTCCTCTTTCATTATCTTCCACTTTACGTTCCATTTCCCTTTATCATTAATATTTTACTTATTAATGATTATGCTCTTCGTTAAATTTTAGTCATTCTTCATCATGCCAGTAGATACTTAACAATATTAAAATAATAATATTGTTAACAATAATAAAATACTGATAATAAAATCAGTAACAATAATCAAGGGTTAATCATTAATCATCATTGTGTGCACAAAACATCATCATTAAATGGCCCTTGGTCAACCTCGGTCAAATCCCTGAAATCCGGATTCCCAGAAAATTTCTGAAAAAAATTCTAAGTGTTGGACACATGAGCACTGTTGGGAAGCATGAGCACTGTTTGGACTTTTTACCACTATGTAGACTCACCAGCCTACACTTAGAAACTTTTTCACCTTAGGCATATGAGCACTGTTTGGACTTATCACCCTACACTTAGTCATTATTTCAGACATATGAGCACTGTTTAGACTCATGAGCACTTTTTAGACTTATCACCTTATACTTAACTTATTTTCGGACATATGTGCACTGTTTAGACTTATGAGCACTATTTGGACTTATTACCCTGTAAGTTTTTTTAAGTCAGAATTCAGACTCATGAGCACTATTTGGACTTATTACCCTGCACTTAGTTTTTCTAAGTCAGAATTCAGACTCATGAGCACTATTTGGACTTATTACCCTGTACTTAGTTTTTCTAAGTCAGAATTCAGACTCATGAGCACTATTTGGACTTATTATCCTGCACTTAGTTTTTCTAAGTCAGAATTCAGACTCATGAGCACTATTTGGACTTATTACCCTGCATTTAGTTTTTCTAAGTCAGAATTCAGACTCATGAGCCTTGTGTAGGCGTATTAGCAGCCTGTTCGCATATTTTGAGCTGTTCTCAGTCCCAAACATCATATTACCTTGTTCTAAGCACATACACACTATAGTAAACATGAATCATAACATAAATCATTAACATATATACGCATGCACATACGGGCAACTTTCATAATAAGTATAAAACATTTTTACATGTATTTCCAGCCCCAAAAGTTTATAAAACATGTGAGATACGGGGTCTAGAAACTCACCTTTGCTACTCTTGGTCTCAAACTCCAAACCTTGAACCTTTCAAAGCTCTTAACACCTATACATGTCCAAGGACGCACAACCAAACACATACATACACATAAGAACATGTCAAAGCCGGTTCTATGGCCAAAAACTCATAAAACTAACTTAACAACACTAGTTTGCTTACCTTTCGTGAATTCAGCTCTCTCTCTCTCTCCAGAAATCGAAATCTCTTCTTCTCTGCTCTTCTTTCTTCTTTGAACAACAAAAGCAGTGGGTTATGGGAAGACATACCCATTTATATTTTATTATTTTGACTTTTGGTACTATTTACACCTTGCCCCCTTTTACTTTAACTTCTTTTCCTTTTTTTATGGGATACTTTTATCCCCTTTTTATTTTTAACAACATTTCGGGTGTTACAAAGGAGCATATAAACACATATAGAAAACTAATGATCTAATAGTAATACAAAACATCATCACAATACCATTATAAACAAATCAACAAATCGCAAAGGGTGAAGAAACTTACAGTTGAGGTGCACAGACACTAACATTATATAACCCTTCACGAACAAGAGCTTCAACGAGGGACGTGAGCCCCGAAGACTCAATCCCCTCACTATTTGTAACGAAAATCACATGCTTCGAAGGATCATACTCCCAAATTGCTACAAATTGTTATGAAGGTATCATCTGTAATCTGGAAGGTGTTCATTTCATGAAAAACCTTCTCAAATGAATACTGGATTTCAGATAAACATTTTGAGTGCCTTAACTCTAACACCATAAAATAACTACTTATACCAGCTATAGATCATTCAACAACACTGATGATTATGAAGTATGAACATGAAATTTTAGCAATGCACACTACTAGTCTACTATACTGATGATTATGAACATAAACAAAGGAGAGATGCTGCAAGCTCTTCTATGTTATCACATATTCATATTACATATTATTGAGCAGTGGTGTTGGTGGTGGGTGTCAGCTGCGCGAAGGAGGGGTGGCCGGTAGGTCGGTAGGCTGCGGACGAAGAGAGGGCGCGCGGTGGTGGTGGGGGCGTCGATCGGCTGCAAGGTCACGATTGGAAGGACAAACCGTTGCAGAACAAACAAAAATCACTTAAAGCTTGCAAGAATTAGCGTCAACTCATAAGATCAACCAACAGCAAATGTGGTTCAACTGTAGATCAGCAAAGGCAACTGAAAATCAGATTCACCACATCAACAAATAAACTACCCACCGATCCCAAACTCACTCCTCCAGATTAACTTTCCATTTCACACATACGAATGTATTATATGCAAGGTTCTCTAAACTGCACCTCTTCTGGGGGAAGAGTAAGGGTTAGCATAACGCAAACAAAACCTTAACAAAACCTAATCATTATCAAAACCATAACTAGATTAAACCTCCAATTCAACATTAAACCCAAAACCCTAGATCCAACACCGATTCACACGGATCACAACCTACACAGTTACTACAACCACGAAGTAAAAGCAGAACCATAGATCCAAGTCATAGGCGGTGTAAAACACAAACAGACGTCGATCTCACCGTACAAACCAGATCAAATCTATAGAAAATGCAGCAACTAGATCCAGTGAACAACTAGGGACTAGGAAACACGTACCCTTTGAAAATCACGAGGAACAACGCCAGGGAGATAGAATGATTCAGAGGATGAGATGAAGAAGAAGACGATTGAGATGAAGATGAAGATGAATTGATTGAAGCTGAAGAAAATTGAAAGAATGTGAGATTACCGATCGAAAGTGATGGTGGATGGTGGCTGCTGCCGGTGGTGCGCGCGGTCAGTGTGAAGCCCGGTGGTGTGAAGGCCGGTGGTGCTCGCCATCGGTGTGAAGCCCGGTGGTGCTCGCGCGCGGTCGATGTGGAGCCCAGTGGTGTGAAGGCCGGTGGTGCTCGCGGTCGCGTCGGCGGTGGCAGTGTGGTGGTCGCGTTGGCGGTGGCAGTATGGTAGTCGCGTCGGCGGTGGAAGGTCGGGTGGTGTGTGGTGGTCGTGTCGGCGGTGGCCGGTCGTGTGGTGTGAAGGAGAGGGCCGGCCGATGGGGATTTAGAAGCGGGTTTTGAAATATAATTGAGAGTATAGGCGCACGGGTAGTAAACCTATAAAAAATTTTAAAAAATGACACACCAAGATGACACGTCAAAAAGCGTGTCATCCTTTCTAAAAATATTTTGAAAGATGACAAATAATTTATGATACGCGTAAATGCGCGTCATTTTTTTTCGTGCGTCATCTTTTGCGCGTCATCTATTAACTGTTTTCTAGTAGTGTACAGACTATGATTCCAGGAAACATATTAAAGGTTTTAATATTGATTAGTCTTCTTGGTCAACATTGAATAAAACTATGGTTCCAGGAACATATATATTACAACAGAAACATATTACAAGTGTTAATATTGATTAGTCTTCTTGATCAACAGTGAACCAAAGAATCAAAACAGGAACATAATTACAGTGAGACAAAAACAATTCAACTGTGAATGGTAATTTAAAACAGTGAACAAAAACATAAATAAATTATGATAGACTAGTCTTCTTGATAAAAAGACAGTGAAACAGTTAACTATAACAATTATACTTTTGTGGAACAGAAATAGTGTAACAGTGAACAAATAAATTTATGGAGAAACAGTGAAACAGTAAAAATATGAAGAAACAGTGAATCAAACAGTTTAACTGTGAATAAAACTTGATCAAAAGAAAGAATAGTACTTACCTTTATGGACCAGAGAAGACTAGTTTTCTTGATCGATTACAACACCAAGGAAGAAGAGTGGATCGAGTTTTGATAGCTATTGGACAATTAATAAAAAATATATATTTGTTTCTATTTATAGCAGCTGAATGTTTTTGACAGGAATTATTGTTTTTTAGAAGAGGCGAAGTATTTGGGACTGGATTGTTTTGGTCGCCTAGTCCCTCTAGGGAGGCTTTTGACAAATATGGTATTTTACACTAATAAAACACCACTTATTTATAGGGTTACTCAAAAATCTCGCTTAAAACTCTACGGAAAAAGTCTCAAAAAAACCTGATCAAATCGAGTCGTACCGGGCCCGAGCCAAGGTAGGCTTGGCTCGTCGGCGCACTTGTTTGACTTATTTAAACTAATGGTAAATTTTTATATACACATATGAACCTGAAACTGTGACATACTTTCTAAGTTCAAATTTTATTGTCCTACAATATTCAAATAAACCATGAGCATATGAACTCATTTGCACTTTTACTCTTTTAACCAATGTTTTTAAAACCGGACCAGAAGGTGAACCGGACGCGTTACCGGTCCGCTGGTCGGATCGGTTCAACCTATCGGACCGTATATAAGAATCGGATAAAATTATAATTATTTTATAAATATATGTTAATATTAAAAAAATAAAAAATTATATATGAAAAACTGATTCAACATTTAAAATTTCATTTGAAAAAGTAGTAGGAATAATTTTAGCATTTAAAGAAGCCTCAAAGTCAAGATGAGATGGAGGATAACAATCATTTTCGGCTCACTAATTCTTAGAAATATAAATACTGAAACATAAATATGTAGTTGTTCTTATTGGTGAGCACAAACATGTCTACATTTAAAATAAAAAACATGCAACGCGAAATTAATCCCAAAATATAGCAAAATTTAGTGAGAAATTTACTAACACCCAAATAGAAACGTCTGTATGGATCAAAAGTTTCAACTTGGCCCTTCCGTTTTTTAAACTTTTAAGCTTACTCGTGTAGTATATATAACATATGCATTTAACCCATTAGTTTTTTTACTAATTTAATTTTCTTCAATAACTTTAGTTCGTTAAATTAAAACAAAATACTAATTTATGTTTGTTTTTAATTTTTTCTTGGCGTTCTGATATTAATTTGTTAAAAACGGAGTTGTACTCAAAATGAGGTACTTTTAAATATTGTAGGTTATATTTATTAACGTTAATATGTTGGTACTATAAAAAATAAAAATGGTACCGATCGAAAACAACGATAACATTACATGATTGTTTTATATTTATGTTTTAATCTCTAGAACCAAGTCAACACAATTACATGAATTTCTTTTATATACTTAACCATGTTAATGTCACCATCTTGATGTGCTAAATAAAATCGCAAATGCGCCGCATTGTACGGAGGCTTAATTTCAAGTTAATCATAAAACCAAAACTCTGCTTTGTTTCATGTCCACAAAAACTTTGTCTTATATAAGGAAATTCAGCGAAACACATGCCTGAAAGATGGAGCAATAGAATTAACATGTTGTAAGGCCCCGTTCCCTAGAAGCCTCATAGTTGGTTAACCATAGCATAAAATCAGTTTAATAACAAAACATTGCAGTGGAAATAATTAAACATTCATTTAAAACTTAAAAAAACATATCGTACTCATACATTTGTCCTTTAATTGTAAACAAAACATATTACTTGTTCTTAAATTAAAGATAAAGAATTCATAAACAGGAATGCCATCCATAGCTCCCCAAGTAGCTTCGTGGTGCCATACTCAGCATCAGCGCTTACCTGTCCACTATTATGCATAAAAGTCAGCTTTGCTGAGTGAATTCTAGTTTTATATAAATAAGAAAATATAACTTTATCCTTCATATAATGACCATGCATACATAATACATAACATTTTCGTCATAATAAGCATGTTCATTATCTTTCATTCTTTTGTTATGTTTGACTTCATCATAATCGAGATTGCACACAGCAAGAGCTCCATGTTAATCGACAACGAATGTCGATCCCTGTCGGTACACATTAAAACGGTAGCTAACCCCCGACAGTTGATCCACACTGCAAGGCACATAGCCTGCTTATGAATACAGATCCATCATCATACATCAGACTCACATAAGTGAAGTCTATCATAGTGCTTGCAAGACTTTTCCTCATCAAACAGGCTCGGGGTAACATTCATTAAGTTCCACTTCTCATTATATTATCTTTCACTTAATATATAATACGTAACTTATTAAGTACACAACATACCAAGTACTAGTCATCATAACACATAACCGACCCTCCGTGGGACCGCGGGGATCGGGGGCGGCAGCCCCTGATAGTGGGGTCCTAGGGGCAGCAGCCCCTAGTGGGGTCCAAGGGGCAACGCCCCTGGCTGGGGCCTGCCTGCCAGGTCAGCGCGCCCGAAAATTATTTTGAGCTATTTAAATGTCACATTTTACTTTAGAAAAATGTATTTCCTTGTTAAAACACCTTGAAATCCTTATCTTGAAAACCTTATGTTTAATGCATAATAGCCCTAAAAACATGGAAAACCGTTTAAATAAGGGGATCTAGAACTCACCTGAACTTAGCAAACACCTTCAACCCTAAGTTACTTAGGCTATAGTCCGAATACTCTAGCTGCACGAAAGTTAATACACAAAAACGTCATTTTCTTTATAATTTCACCCACAGTTTCGCTGACAGTTTCGCTGTCAGTTTTGCTGGCAGTTTCGCTGGCAGTTTCGCTGCCAGTTTCGCTGGGCAGCACTTCTGCCAGTTTCGCTGCACAGATTCGCTACCTTGAGCGTCCAACTTTCGTTGGAATTTCCTAGTTTCGCAATGTCTAAGGGTCAACCTGGGCACTGGCGAACTTATCAACGAAACTGTAGTTTCGCCCCAGCGAAACTGTAGTTTCGCCCCAGCGAAACTGTAGTTTCGCTGGAACTTCTCTTAGTTTCATTGCATAATTTCGCTGGATGAGTGCACAGTTTCGCTGGATCGGGGCACAGTTTCGCTGGATGCATATCAATGACGAACCAGCCCGTTTTTAACCCAAAATCACAACTTTTTACGTCCAACCTCTTAGTTTATCATCCATGAGGCTAAATCTAAGCTTTATACATGTTTTCATACTTAAAAATGTGACCTTTATGCGATTCTTTGCAACTTTTCAAAACCCAAAACCCTAGAATCCGGTTTTTGATCTACAGAAGGGTTTAGAGGACGATTCTTAACTGGATTTGTGGCTCTTTTCTTGAGATTTGATGCCCAAACGCCTAGATCTCCAATTCCTTGACCTTAGAAGCTCCAAATCTTGAGTTTCTTGCACTTCTCTCTCTACTTTCTCTCTCTATGAATTTTTGTTGTTAGGGTTGGAATGGAGAAGATGGTGGTGTCTTGGGCAGGTTAAGGGCTGGTTATGGGCCTTAATCTTGCCCATGAACCCCACTTAGCCCATAATCCTTTTCCTTCTTTTATTAAATCTCCATTAGTTAGGCCCACTTATCCTTAATGACTCGTTTTGACTTTTTGGGGTGTTACAAGTCTCCCCCTCTTATTTAGGTTTCGTCCTCGAAACCTGTCAGTCATCAAACAATTGAGGATAAAATTTCCTCATCTCCTCCTCGGCCTTCCACGTAGATTCTGATCCCTTTCTGTGTCTCCACTGCACTCGTACAAGTTGAACCACTTTATTCCGCAAGTGTTTCTCCTTCCAATCAAGGATGTCCACCGGCTGCTCTACGTAGTTCAGTCGTTCGTCGACTTCAATGTCTTCTAATGGTACAAATACCTCATCGTCTGCTAGACATTTCCTAAGATGTGATACATGGAACGTAGGGTGTATTCCACTCAACTCCTCAGATAATTCTAGCCTGTAGGCCACTTCCCCTACTCTTGAGATCATACGGAATGGCCCTATGAACCTTGGGCTTAACTTTCCCCTTCTTCGAAACCTGATAATCCCTTTCCAGGGGGATACCTTGAGCATAACCCTGTCACCGACCTGGAACTCTATCGGTCTGCGCCTCTTATCAGCATAAGACTTCTGGCGGTCTTTTGCGGCTTTCATGAACGCCTTAATCTTAGCTAACTTCTCGGTCGTGACCTCAATCACTTCAAGACTCCCCATCTCCTTTTTCCCAATGTCACCCCAACACACGGGCGTTCTGCACTTCCTACCGTACAGCATTTCGTAGGGTGGCATACCTATGATGGCGTGGTAGCTATTATTATATGAGAATTCCACCAATGGTAAATGCTCATCCCAACTTCCTCCAAAATCGATTACACACGCTCGCAGCATGTATTCTAACGTTTGAATCGTTCTTTCCGACTGACCATCCGTTTGGGGGTGGTAAGCCGTACTAATATGCAGTCTAGTCCCCATTGAGTCGTGAAACCTCTTCCAGAATTTAGACGTAAACCGCATGTCCCTATCCGAAACGATAGACACTGGCACGCCATGATGAGCCACGATCTCCTTGGTGAATAGCTCTGCCAACCTCTCAGAGGAAAACGTCTCACGAATTGGTAGGAAATGGGCACTCTTTGTTAAACGGTCAATAATCACCCAGATAGCGTCACTTCCTCTCACCGTGCGAGGTAACTTCGTGATGAAGTCCATTGTGATGTGTTCCCATTTCCATTCAGGAATATCCAAGGGCTGGATCTTCCCATATGGCTTTTGGTGTTCTGCCTTCACTTGCAAACAAGTCAGGCACTTGCTTACGTACTTAACCACGTCACGCTTCATTCCTGGCCACCAGTAATCTTTCTTCAGATCTTGTTACATTTTCGTGGCACCAGGATGAATGGAATATCGAGTTTTGTGGGCCTCGTCCATGATCTTTTCTTTCAGATTCCCATAGAGAGGGATCCACATTCTCCCAGATCGAGTTCTAACACCCAGGGTGTTTTCCCCTAAATCTGAAACTTGTCCTTTCATCCTTTCAGAGTTGACTCTGTCCTCTCTTAATGCCTCATCCTGAAACTCCCTCACTTGCTTCATAACATCAGGCGTCATGATTATTTGGTAAGCCCTCACCCGAATTGGTTCGGGTCGTCCCTTTCGGCTAAGGGCGTCAGCAACCACATTAGCTTTGCCTGGATGATAATGAATCTTGCAGTCATAATCCTTGATCAGTTCCAGCCACCTCCTCTGCCTCATATTGAGTTCTTTTTGTTCAAAGAAATACTTCAGGCTTTTATGATCGATAAAGATGGTGCACTTCACCCCATACAGGTAGTGCTTCCAAATCTTCAATCCAAACACCACCGCAGCCAACTCCAAATCATGGGTAGGATAATTGGCCTCGTGGGCTTTTAATTGTCTAGAAGCATAGGCTATCACCTTCCCTCGTTGCATCAACACGCAACCCAATCCTGTATATGAGGCATCCGAGTAGACTACCAGGTCCTCGCTCCCCTCAAGTACCATCAGGACATGGGCTTGTGTTAACCTCATCTTTAGTTCTAGGAAGGCGTTCTCCTGATCAGGACCCCATTCATACTTCACGTCCTTCCGGTTCAGCTTAGTCAAAGGAGAAGCTATCTTGGAGAAATCCTGGATAAACCTCCTATAGTAACCTGCCAGACCTAAGAAACTACGAATCTCGGATGGCGTCTTTGGAGGTTCCCATTGCATTACCGCTTCAACCTTCGCAGGATCCACCCTGATCCCCTCGGGATTAACCACATGACCCAGAAATTGAACTTCTCGAAGCCAAAATGCACATTTAGAGAACTTAGCATATAACTTCTCGCTTCTGAGTGTCTCCAATACTTCTCGAATATGATCGGCATGTTCTTCTTCACTTTTTGAATAGATCAGAATGTCATCGATGAACACTATTACCGATTTATCCAACATCGGCCGACATACCCGATTCATAAGGTCCATAAAAGCAGCTGGCGCGTTGGTTAAACCAAAGGACATGATGAGAAATTCGTAGTGTCCATAACGCGTACGAAACGCTGTCTTAGGAATGTCTTGCTCCTTCACCTTCAGTTGGTGGTAACCAGACCGCAGATCTATCCTTGAAAACTAGCTGGCACCCTGAAGTTGATCAAACAGATCGTCGATCCTTGGTAATGGGTACCGATTCTTTACAGTCAGCTTATTGAGCTCGCGGTAGTCAATGCACATCCGCATGCTACCGTATTTCTTCTTGACGAATAAAACCGGAGCACCCCATGGAGAGATGCTCGGTTGGATGAAACCCTTATCCAATAAATCTTACAACTGGTCCCTCAGTTCTACTATCTCTGATGGAGCTAACCGATATGGTGCTTTAGCGACGGGCTGTGCTCCTGGTAACAAATCAATCTGGAATTCGATTTCGCGGTCCGGCGGCACATTGGCCAGGTCTTCAGGAAAGACGTCAGAAAACTCACACACTACCGGCACGTCTGATAATTGTGGCTCTAGTGCGTCCATATCTTTTACGTAGGCCAAGTAAGCGCTACACCCACGTCTCATGTACTTTTCAGCTGTGATCATCGACACGACCTTCGGAACACCACACACCTTACCCCACGAACCGTAACGGAACTACCATCGGGCACTGTTAGACGAACTATTTTCTTGCTACATACTATATTGGCTTCATATCTAGCTAACCAATCCATGCCTAACACCACATCGAAACCTCCTAAGGCCATAACATGCAACCTAGAAGGGAACATACAACCTTCTAACTCAATTAGGCAATCCTCAATCACTTCAGTTACCTTAGTGGATTTACCAATGGCTGTTTCTACATAGAAAGGCTCGTCTAACTTTCTACTCTCATCATGCAACGAACGACAAAAGGCAGCAGACACAAAACTCCTACTAGCACCAGAATCAAAGAGCACAGAAGCATATTTATGGTCCACTAGAAACATACCTGAAACTACTTCTAGGTCTGCCCTGGCCTCCTCGCGAGTTATGTTGAATGCCCTCGCCTTCGCCTTTGAATCGTCACCCCTTCCTTTATCTCCGGCTTTAACCGTTCCTGATCTTGCTGATTTTCCTTTCTTACAGTCCCTACCCACATGTCCCATCTCGCCACACTGGTAACATTTCCCGCCTTGCAATCCCTAGCGTAGTGGCCCTCACCCCCACACTTAAAACATTTTCCAGTTCCAACTCTACACTCCCCCGAATGACCCTTTCCACACTTTCTACAAACACCTCCTCCACCAACATTTCCCTGCCTTCCGGACTGATCTTCAACCCTCATCCTCTTCTCCCCACTCCTGAAGTTATCACCTCCGAACCTTTTCCCATTGCCATTCTTATTCCCACTCCATCTCTCCACCTTCTTTTGTGCAGGCACTGGATCTCTTTCGTCGTACAGTCTCCTAGATAAATCTACCACCGACCTGAACGTGCCTGGTCTGGCTGCAATAATGTGCCTCCTAATATCCACAGGCAAACCCTGTATGTACCTCTTGATCTTCCTGGATACAGGTGTCATCATGTCGGGAACAAGTCTTGCAAGTTCATTAAACTTGTAGGTATACTCTTGATGAGTCATATTCCCAGCCTCCAAATACAAGAACTCCTTTTCAATTTTGTCTAATTCCCGATGAGGGCAATACTCCTCCAGCACTAACTCTTTCAGCTCAAACCACCTCATCTTGGCTATCGATCGCTTTCCTTCAGCCTGGACAATATTGTCCCACCAGCACAACGCTGAGTTGACGAAGGAATGAGTGGCAAACTTAACTTTCTGATCTTCCCGGCACTCACTTATTTCCAGTACCGCTTCCATCTCTCTGACCCAACGATGAGCGGCAGTAGCATTGCCGTTACCGTCAAAGGTCGGGGGTTTGCACCTTTGAAACGCCCCATAGTTGCACCCCCTAGTCGTCTCTCTCAACCTCCTCATCACTATCGTCATCGTGGATTACCACCTTAGGGTTTAATGGATCCTCTTCAGATTCCTCCGTCCTCCCAGTGGACCTTCCAGAATTCTTCTCATTTTCCTTCTCCTTCTTATCAGCTTTCTCTCTATCCTTGACTGCTTTGATCACCTTATTCACCACCGAGGGTAAGACATCTTGCATGACATTATAGACTTCATCGGTAATAGCCTCCTTCAAAGTAGATTTGAGGGTGGCTGATCCCTCACCCTCCGGGTGACTATGGAGGCCTGACTCCTCGTGAACCGTCTCGGGAGCCTTAGCTTTGCTCCGGGTGACACGTGGTGTAGTAGTACGACCACCTCGAGGACGTCCACGTGTAGCCTTCCCAGATTTTCTACCCGCCATATCTAATTCCTATAAGATTTAAACACCGAAATGGTCATTCAAGTTAATTGCTCAGATCATTACAAGTATGGTAAGTCCATAATTACAGTGGCCAAGTGTGATTAACTACTTACCTTACCCTCCTATCCCAAGCAATCACTATCCTAACACATGTTAGTGTTCTAATCTACATGCATATAAACAAATAGCACACGCACGTATTGCCAGTTCTCATGAAATATTTTACCTGATGGCATGTAGCTACTTGGGTTGGCATCCTTTATTTGGTCCCATTCTCAGTCTAAGTTTAGGTTTGAAAAATGTTTTACCCATTTCTCTTAAACTTTGGCTCTGATACCAACTTGTAAGGCCCCGTTCCCGGGAAGCCTCATAGTTGGTTAACCATAGCATAAAATCAGTTTAATAACAAAACATTTTAAAACTTGAAAAAACATATCGTACTCATACATTTGTCCTTTAATTGTAACACAAACATATTACTTGTTCTTAAATTAAAGATAAATATTTCATAAACAGGAATGCCATCCATAGCTCCCCAAGTAGCTTCGTGGTGCCATCCTCAGCATCAACGCTTACCTGTCCACTATTATGCATAAAAGTCAGCTTTGCTGAGTGAATTCTAGTTTTATATAAATAAGAAAATATAACTTTATCCTTCATATAATGACCATGCATACATAATACATAACATTTTCGTCATAATAAGCAAGTTCATTATCTTTCATTCTTTCGTCATGTTTCACTTCATCATAATCGAGATTGCACAAAGCAAGAGCTCCATGTTGATCGACCACGAATGTCGATCCCTGTCGGTACACATGAAAACGGTAGCTAACCCCCGGCAGTTCATCAACACTGCAAGGCACATAGCCTGCTCATGAATACAGATCCATCATCATACATCAGACTCACATAAGTGAAGTCTATCATAGTGCTTGCAAGACTTTTCATTATCAAACGGGCCCAGGGTAACATTCATTAAGTTCCACTTCTCATTAATATTATCTTTCACTTAATATATAATACGTAACTTATTAAGTACACAACATACCAAGTACTAGTCATCATAACACGTAACCGACCCTCCACGAGACCGCGGGGGTTCGGGGCGGCAGCCCCTGATAGCGGGGTCCTAGGGGCAGCAGCCCCTAGTGGGGTCCAAGGGGCAACGCCTCTGGCTGGGGCCGGGCTGCCAGGTCAGCGCGCCCGAAAATTATTTTGAGCTATTTAAATGTCACATTTTACTTTAGAAAAATGTATTTCCTTGTTAAAACACCTTGAAATCCTTATCTTGAAAACCTTATGTTTACTATGCCTAATAGCCCCCAAAACATGGAAAAACGTTTAAATAAGGGGATCTAGAACTCACCTGAACTTAGCAAACACCTTCAATCCTAAGTTACCTACGCTATAGTCCGAATACTCTAGCTGCACGAAAGTTAATACACAAAAACATCATTTTCCTCATAATTTCGCCCACAGTTTCGCTGGCAGTTTCGCTGGCAGTTTCGCTGCTAGTTTCGCTGGCAGTTTCGCTGGCAGTTTCGCTGGGCAGCACTTCTGCCAGTTTCGCTGGACAGATTCGCTACCTTAAGCGTCCAACTTTCGTTGGAATTTTCTAGTTTCGCAATGTCTAAGGGTCAACCTGGGCACTGGCGAACTTATCAACGAAACTGTAGTTTCGCCCCAGCGAAACTGTAGTTTCCCTGGAACTTCTCTTAGTTTCGCTGCATAATTTCGCTGGATGAGTGCACAGTTGTAACGCCCGGAAAATTTTCTTATCAGTCAAATGGTAGTGATGGGCTCGGATGAAAACCATTTAATGAATATAAAATGGTTGCGGGTATTACACCGAGTTAACCCTCCGGGTCACGAGTTTAACGAGTTCGGGGTACCAGGAACGCCTGGCATATAAATAGATGGATCAGCTGAGCAACTCTCATTTTCACTCAAACGCCATTCTAGAGAGAGAAAGTGTAGAGAGAGAAAGCGTCGGATTGAAGCTCGGGTGGTCAAGAATCGAAGGCTGGTGCTTGTGGACTCCAAAACTACAAGAATCAAGGTAAGAAACGTATCTAAATTGCTACATTTGGTGAAAAACCCGAGTTTGGGGTTTTTGGGGTTTTTAGTGGCAAAAATCACCCCAAAACACACGTTTTAGGGTAAGAAAACGTGTAAGGAGCTTAGATATAGCTTCCTGGATGATGATCCAAGGGTTTGGGTGGAAAGGATTGGATTTTTGGGCTAAAACGAGCTGATTCGTAAATTTCAGCTCGTTCTGCGAATTTAAGGTCTCGTCCAGCGAAACTGTAAGTTCGTCCAGCGAAATTGGAGGGACTTACAGCGAAGTTACAGTTTCGCTGCAGCGAAACTACATATTCGCCTGAGCGAAACTATAGTTTCGCTGATGACTATGCCAATGCCCAAGTTGACCTTAGATATTGCGAAACTAGGGAATTCCAACGAAAGTTGGGCGCTCGAGGTAGCGAATCTGTCCAGCGAAACTGGCAGAATGCTGCCCAGCGAAACTAGCAGCGAAACTGCTAATTCGCCTGGCGAAACTACCGGCGAAATTACGGGCGAAACTACCTGCGAACTTAGTAGCGAAATTAGGCAGAAATTAACTATTTTGAGTGTTAACTTATCTGCAGGCAGTGTAGTGTGACCCGCGTCTTTAAGGCTTGATTGAGAGGCTGCTTGTCAAGCACAGGTGAGTTTCTAGAACCCCTCATTTACTTGTTTCAAATGTTTTGGGGCTGGAACACGTATAAACTTGTTTATTGATGTATGTATGTATGACCCGTTTGGGTATAATATTGTGTTAGATGTCTAAGGTATGATTGGGGACTAGATATGTTATATAAGGTCCTAGTATGAGTCCCTGATGTCTTGGAGGGACAGTTAGTGCTTTGCACTCAAGATGACGCCTAGCACAATCCCGGATTTGGAAAGGATACGGGGAATAAGTGCCTAGTGATGATTAATGATGTAGACGATGAATGTACGAGGTAATGTATGATGATGTATGACGACGTATGTATGACGTTATCTATGACGATGTATGTATGATGCTATGTATGATGATGTATGCATGGTGTGTGTGTGTTCCTAATAATGATGTATGAATATCTTTCCATGACTTTATGTATTAACGAACGAACGAAGTATTATGTAACGTAAAGTGAAAGATAATGAAAGAGGAACACGATGATGAATGCATGTATTAATGAACGAACGAATGAATAAAAGACGACGAATACATGCATTAACGAACGAACGAATGAATGATGTCTTGCAAACATTGGATAAGTTTAACGGGTCCTTCTTTGTGATTGACCATATGTATGGTACCCCTACCGCTTACCTCTAGTACCGTGGCATACGTTTTGCTGTTCATTTAATGACTTCGGCCCGGTAGCTAATAACGTTCGGGGTATAGCAGATGGTAGTGGTACAAAAGATATCCAATGTGCAAGTAAAGATGTAACGGGATCCTTGTCATTCGACCACAGTAATCATCGCTACGTGCCATGAAGTGGGTAAAGCCTGACAGGATCCATAGGAGAATGAAATGATAAGAATGTAACGAACGAACGAAAGAGATAATAAAGATATTATCTATATGTATGTACGATGTATGATCACGTGTAAAGAATGAACGGTTTTATTATGAACAAAGTATGTTTATTATAAAACTAGAACTCACTCAGCAATGCTGACTTTTTATGTGTTTCCAGTTGGCAGGTAGCGTTGCTGGGGATGGCACGAGGCGGCTACTCAGCTCTTTTGGGACGGCATTCTCCTTTTGATAATGCTGCAACGTCATGCGTTGTGGGTCCATAACGCACGCAACTCATCACGTTGCATGCCATTATGAGATTCCTTGAGGATTCCCATAAACGGGATTACTTAAGGAATCTCCTTTAAATTTTGATAAGTTTGCCACGCACTGGAATACGTGTGCATAGTCCATGCAACAAAGTATGTTGCATGAGACTGTCAAGAGTGTTTCGTTAGGGTTCCGATGTACGGAATTACCTAAGGAACATTCTTTAGAATAAAAATATAATTTTTATATTTTTGAACTTAATATCTTCTCTAGAGGTCGCTGTATGATCTCAGGGTTGCTGAGGAAACATATGAAACCTGGGATTACCTAAACAATCTCTTTTATATGAATCCTCAGCAACCATAGAGAAGATAGACAAAGTAGAGAAAGCTGTATTTTGTAATCGTGTCAATGATGTAATGACTTTTATGAATGAATGAGAATGTATATTTATTTAATTCCGCTACGTTATTTTATGATTATATACATATTGTATGTTTTATGTGCGATGAACCACCAACAGTAGGGCGCCCGGAGGGCGGGGCCTTACAAGTTGGTATCAGAGCAAAAGTTTAAGTAAAACGGGTAAATTTTCATAATAAACCTAAACTTAAACTGAGAATTGGACAGGGAGAATGAGAATGCCAACTGAGTAGCTGCGTGCCATCAGGTATTTTCTTAAAGTTAATCAAAGTTATGTGCGCGTGTAATGTGGTTATGTGTGCTGTTAGATTTAGATACTGATGTAGTCAGGAAGGGTAATGCTTGGGGTGCGAAGAGTGGAGTAAGTGACTAATCACAACTGGCCACTGTAATTAGCAACTTACTGTGCTTAACATAAACTGAGCTATTTCCTTGAATGACCGTGTTGGTATTTGAACCTTTCAGTGTGTGATAGAAGATGGTCGGTGGTAGATCATCTAAAGCCCCACTCGGTGGAGGCGGTGGCGGAAGTGGTGCGGAACCACGAGCCACAAGAGGAAGACCTAGACTAGAGAAGAAGGTTCCTGAAGAACCTAATACTACTCCTTCGGGGGGGAGGGATGAGAGTGATGATTTTAGGGCCTCGGTGAAAGAGGCAGTTGTTGAGGAGGTGCACCAGGTTATGCAGAGGATCTTACCGCCTGTAATGACAGAAGTGATAAAGGCAGTACGTGAGGATGATAGACGAGGGAGGAATCGACCCTCAGGTAGACAGCAGCAACAAGAGCCGGAAACGGATCTTTCTGATGATGAAGAGGAGGAGGAGGAGGAAGAACAGGTACGGGAGACAGCCCGGGGTTGTGACTACGGGAAATTTATGAGGTGCAAGCCCCCGACTTTTAATGGTTCGGGTACGGCTGCGGATGCTCACCAATGGGTGAGGGAAATGGAGGCGGTCCTCGATATCAGCGATTGCCAGGAGGATAAAAAGGTGAAGTTTGCCACCCATTTGTTTACAGGGACGGCGTTGTGCTGGTGGGACAATATTGTCCAGGCTGAGGGTAGCAGGGCCATTGGGAAAATGAAATGGTCCGAATTGAAGAGGATGGTGATCGAGGAATTTAGTCCTCGACGGGAAATGGACCGAGTTGAGAGAGAGTTTCTGCAGCTGGAGGCAGGGACGATGACCCACCAACAATACACCGCCAAGTTCAACGACATGGTGCGGTTGGTGCCAGAGCAGGTGACGCCGGTATCCGAAAGATCAACCGGTATATTTAGGGGTTGCCAGCCGAAATTCGTTGGCACTTGATTTCCGCTCGACCGAGTACTTTCAGGTCGGCGGTGGATTTGGCGGGACGGTTGTACGATGAGCGAGCTGCGTTGGTGAAGGCTGAGGGTGGAAAGAAGGCAGGCGGAGAGAAGGGTTGGCAGGGAAAGAGATTTGGTCGGGGTGATACCTCGACAAGTAACAAGAAGGCAAAGGTAGACGACCGCCGAGTGGTCGTAAAGGGAGCAGGGTTGAGGAAGTGTGGACAGTGTGGGAAAGAGCACTCGGGGGAGTGCAAGTGGGGATCCAACATCTGCTTCAAGTGTGGGAGGACTGGGCATATGGCCAAGGATTGCCGGATGGGCAAGTGTTTTAACTGTGGGGAAAGTGGTCATATGAGCCAAGATTGTAAGAAGCCGAGGGCTGAGGGCTCGGGGGAGAAGAAGACGGGAGGAGAAGCACCGAGGGCAAAGGCGAGGGCGTTCACGATGACGCAGGAGGAGGCTAGAACGGACCCTGACGTTATGTCCGGTACGTTCCTAATAAACCAAATTTTAGCCTCTGTATTATTTGATTCGGGTGCCAGTAGGAGTTTTATTTCTACTACCTTCTGTGCTAAACTGCCTGTTAGGAGTAAATGCCTTGATAAGTCCTTTGACGTAGAAACCGCTATTGGTAAGTCCACTAGGGTTACGGATGTGATAGAGGACTGTACCATAGAATTAGAGGGCCATAGGTTTGCTACCATGTTACATGTGATGCCTCTAGGAGGATTCGATGTAGTGTTAGGAATGGACTAGTTAGCAACCTACGAAGCGAATATCGTGTGCCGAAAGAAGATGATTAGACTGACGGCGACCGACGGAAGTCCGGTGACAATATATGGCGATCGAGTTACGACGATTCCAAAGGTGATCTCGATGGCGGTGGCGGGAAAGTGTATGAGGCGCGGATGTAGCGCCTACTTATGTTATGTAAAGAATGTAGAGACGCCAACACCACAACTATGCGATGTACCAGTGGTGTGTGACTTTCCAGATGTGTTTCCCGAAGACTTATCGGGTTTGCCACCCGATCGAGAGATCGAGTTCCAGATCGACCTGATACCGGGTGCCCAACCTGTCGCAAAAGCACCGTATCGCTTGGCTCCGACGGAGATGAAAGAGTTGATGGAGCAGTTGCAGGAGCTGCTGGATAAGGGGTTTATCCGACCGAGTATCTCGCCTTGGGGTGCTCCGGTATTGTTCGTAAAAAAGAAGGATAGTAGAATGAGAATGTGCATTGACTACCGCGAGCTGAATAAGCTGACGGTGAAGAACAGATACCCCTTACCAAGGATCGATGACTTGTTTGATCAACTTCAGGGTGCCAGTTGGTTTTCCAGGATAGATCTTCGATCGGGCTACCATCAACTGAAGGTGAGGGAGCAGGATATTCCTAAAACAGCCTTTCGTACGCGCTATGGTCACTACGAGTTTCTTGTCATGTCTTTTGGGTTGACCAATGCGCCGGCTGCTTTTATGGATTTGATGAACCGAGTGTGTCGGCCAATGTTAGATAAATCAGTGATTGTGTTCATCGATGATATCCTGATTTATTCAAAAAGCGAGACAGAGCATGCCGACCACATTCGGGAAGTATTGGAAACGTTAAGAAGGGAGAAATTGTACGTCAAGTTCTCCAAGTGCGCCTTTTGGTTACGTGAGGTGCAATTTCTGGGCCACGTAGTGAATGCAGAAGGAATAATGGTGGACCCAGCAAAGGTTGACGCTGTGATGCAATGGAAGTCGCCGAAGACGCCGACCGAGATTCGCAGCTTCTTGGGGCTGGCGGGCTACTATAGGAGATTTATTCAAGACTTCTCCAAGATAGCCTCACCTTTGACAAAATTGACTCGCAAGGATGTAAAGTTCGTGTGGGGCCGAGAACAGGAGAATGCTTTTGAGGAATTGAAGATGAGACTGACACAAGCTCCTGTCTTGACATTGCCCGAAGGAAATGAAGACTTGGTGGTCTATTCGGATGCATCCTATTCTGGGCTAGGTTGCGTATTGATGCAACGCGGAAAGGTCATAGCCTATGCGTCTCGACAATTGAAGACCCACGAAGTCAATTATCCCACGCACGATCTAGAACTAGCTGCGGTGGTTTTCGCGTTGAAGATTTGGCGACACTATCTATACGGGACGAAGTGTACCATCTTCACGGACCACAAGAGCTTGAAGTATTTCTTCGAGCAGAAAGATCTAAACATGAGGCAGAGGCGGTGGTTGGAGCTGATAAAAGATTACGATTATGAAATCCATTACCACCCGGGCAAAGCCAATGTGGTGGCTGATGCCCTTAGCCGGAAGGAAAGGCCCGAGCCGATTCGGGTGAAGGCTTGTCAGCTGATTATGACCTCTGACGTGATGACGCAGGTTAAGGAGTTCCAAGACGAGGCTTTGAAGGAAGATCGTCTAAACTCCGAAAGGATGAGAGGTCTAGTTACAGAACTGGGTGAGAACACTCTTGGTGTTAAGACCCGATTTGGGCGAGTGTGGATTCCTCGGTACGGGGATCTACGTGGAAAGATCATGGATGAGGCCCATAAGACTCGATATTCCATTCACCCTGGTGCTACCAAGATGTACCAAGACATGAAGAAAGACTATTGGTGGCCAGGCATGAAGCGTGATGTGGTGGAATATGTGAGTAAGTGCCTGACTTGTTCACAGGTAAAGGCCGAGCACCAGAAACCGTACGGGAAGATCCAACCATTGGATATACCCGAGTGGAAGTGGGAGCACATCACCATGGACTTTATTACGAAGCTACCACGTACCCCGAAAGGGTATGATGCTATATGGGTGATAGTTGATCGATTGACGAAGAGTGCCCACTTTCTACCGATCCGCGAGACGTATTCATTCGAAAGATTGGCGGATCTATTCATCAAAGAAATTGTAGCCCGTCATGGCGTACCGGTGTCTATTGTGTCTGACCGTGACACCCGGTTTACCTCCAAGTTTTGGAAAAGGTTTCATGATGCAATGGGGACGAGGCTACATATTAGCACGTCATATCATCCTCAGACAGACGGTCAGTCTGAGAGGACGATCCAAACACTCGAAGACATGCTTCGGGCGTGCGTGATCGATTTTGGAGGAAGTTGGGACGATCACCTGCCGTTAGCAGAGTTCTCGTACAATAACAGTTACCATGCCAGTATTGGCATGCCACCCTACGAGATGTTATACGGTAGGAAATGCAGGACGCCCGTATGTTGGGGAGATATTGGGCAGAAGGAACTGGGAGGCGTCGAGGTAGTGGAAGCAACGACTGAAAAGTTAGAAAAGATCAAAGCCTTCATGAAGGCGGCGAAAGACAGACAAAAGTCGTATGCTGACAAGAGGCGAAGACCGATAGAGTTCAAGGTCGGTGATCGAGTCATGTTAAAGGTCTCGCCTTGGAAAGGAATCATTAGGTTCCGAAAGCGGGGAAAACTGAGCCCGAGGTATATAGGCCCTTTTCGAATTATCGCCCGTGTGGGAGAGGTGGCCTATAGGTTGGAGCTACCAGATGAGCTGAGTGGAATTCACCCGACCTTCCACGTATCTCATCTGAGGAAATGTTTAGCCGATGAAGATATGGTTGTACCGCTGGAGGATATCGAAGTAGACGAACGGCTCAACTATGTGGAGCAACCAGTGGCGATCATTGATATAAAAGAGAAACGGCTAAGAAACAAAGTGGTTCCTCTTGTGCGCGTACAGTGGAAGCACAGGAAGGGATCTGAGTCTACGTGGGAGACTGAAGAAGAGATGAGACAGCATTACCCACATCTGTTCGAAGAGTAACAGGTTTCGGGGACGAAACCTAAATAAGGGGGGTGGACTTGTAACGCCCGGAAAATTTTCTTATCGAGTCAAATGGTAGTGATGGGCTCGGATGAAAACCATTTAATGAATATAAAATGGTTGCGGGTATTACACCGAGTTAACCCTCCGGGTCACGAGTTTAACGAGTTCGGGGTCCCGGGAACGCCTGGCATATAAATAGATGGATCAGCTGAGCAACTCTCATTTTCACTCAAACGCCATTCTAGAGAGAGAAAGTGTAGAGAGAGAAAGCGTCGGATTGAAGCTCGGGTGGTCAAGAATCGAAGGCTGGTGCTTGTGGACTCCAAAACTACAAGAATCAAGGTAAGAAACGTATCTAAATTGCTACATTTGGTGAAAAACCCGAGTTTGGGGTTTTTGGGGTTTTTAGTGGCAAAAATCACCCCAAAACACACGTTTTAGGGTAAGAAAACGTGTAAGGAGCTTAGATATAGCTTCCTGGATGATGATCCAAGGGTTTGGGTGGAAAGGATTGGATTTTTGGGCTAAAACGAGCTGATTCGTAAATTTCAGCTCGTTCTGCGAATTTAAGGTCTCGTCCAGCGAAACTGTAAGTTCGTCCAGCGAAATTGGAGGGACTTACAGCGAAGTTACAGTTTCGCTGTAGCGAAACTACATATTCGCCTGAGCGAAACTATAGTTTTGCTGATGACTATGCCAATGCCCAAGTTGACCTTAGATATTGCAAAACTAGGGAATTCCAACGAAAGTTGGGCGCTCGAGGTAGCGAATCTGTCCAGCGAAACTGGCAGAATGCTGCCCCGCGAAACTAGCAGCGAAACTGCTAATTCGCCTGGCGAAACTAACGGCGAAATTACGGGCGAAACTACCTGCGAACTTAGTAGCGAAATTAGGCAGAAATTAACTCTTTTGAGTGTTAACTTATCTGCAGGCAGTGTAGTGTGACCCGCGTCTTTAAGGCTTGATTGAGAGGCTGCTTGTCAAGCACAGGTGAGTTTCTAGAACCCCTCATTTACTTGTTTCAAATGTTTTGGGGCTGGAACACGTATAAACTTGTTTATTGATGTATGTATGTATGACCCGTTTGGGTATAATATTGTGTTAGACGTCTAAGGTATGATTGGGGACTAGATATGTTATATAAGGTCCTAGTATGAGTCCCTGATGTCTTGGAGGGACAGTTAGTGCTTTTGCACTCAAGATGACGCCTAGCACAATCCCGGATTTGGAAAGGATAAGGGGAATAAGTGCCTAGTGATGATTAATGATGTAGACGATGAATGTACGAGGTAATGTATGATGATGTATGACGACGTATGTATGACGTTATGTATGACGATGTATGTATGATGCTATGTATGATGATGTATGCATGGTGTGTGTGTGTTCCTAATAATGATGTATGAATATCTTTCCATGACTTTACGTATTAACGAACGAACGAAGTATTATGTAACGTAAAGTGAAAGATAATGAAAGAGGAACACGATGATGAATGCATGTATTAATGAACGAACGAATGAATAAAAGACGACGAATACATGCATTAACGAACGAACGAATGAATGATGTCTTGCAAACATTGGATAAGTTTAACGGGTCCTTCTTTGTGATTGACCATATGTATGGTACCCCTACCGCTTACCTCTAGTACCGTGGCATACGTTTTGCTGTTCATTTAATGACTTCGGCCCGGTAGCTAATAACGTTCGGGGTATAGCAGATGGTAGTGGTACAAAAGATATCCAATGTGCAAGTAAAGATGTAACGGGATCCTTGTCATTCGACCACAGTAATCATCGCTACGTGCCATGAAGTGGGTAAAGCCTGACAGGATCCATAGGAGAATGAAATGATAAGAATGTAACGAACGAACGAAAGAGATAATAAAGATATTATCTATATGTATGTACGATGTATGATCACGTGTAAAGAATGAACGGTTTTATTATGAACAAAGTATGTTTATTATAAAACTAGAACTCACTCAGCAACGCTGACTTTTTATGTGTTTCCAGTTGGCAGGTAGCGTTGCTGGGGATGGCACGAGGCGGCTACTCAGCTCTTTTGGGACGGCATTCTCCTTTTGATAATGCTGCAACGTCATGCGTTGTGGGTCCATAACGCACGCAACTCATCACGTTGCATGCCATTATGAGATTCCTTGAGGATTCCCATAAACGGGATTACTTAAGGAATCTCCTTTAAATTTTGATAAGTTTGCCACGCACTGGAATGCGTGTGCATAGTCCATGCAACAAAGTATGTTGCATGAGACTGTCAAGAGTGTTTCGTTAGGGTTCCGATGTACGGAATTACCTAAGGAACATTCTTTAGAATAAAAATATAATTTTATATTTTTGAACTTAATATCTTCTCTAGAGGTCGCTGTATGATCTCAGGGTTGCTGAGGAAACATATGAAACCTGGGATTACCTAAACAATCTCTTTTATATGAATCCTCAGCAACCATAGAGAAGATAGACAAAGTAGAGAAAGCTGTATTTTGTAATCGTGTCAATGATGAAATGACTTTTATGAATGAATGAGAATGTATATTTATTTAATTCCGCTGCGTTATTTTATGATTATATACATATTGTATGTTTTATGTGCGATGAACCACCAACAGTAGGGCGCCCGGAGGGCGGGGCCTTACAACAGTTTCGCTGGATCGGGGCACAGTTTCGCTGGATGCTAATCAATGACGAACCAGCCCGTTTTTAACCCAAAATCACAACTTTTACGTCCAACCTCTTAGTTTATCATCCATGAGGCTAAATCTAAGCTTTATACAAGTTTTCATACGTAAAAATGTGACCTTTATGCGATTCTTTGCAACTTTTCAAAACCCAAAACCCTAGAATCCGGGTTTGATCTACAGAAGGGTTTAGAGAACGATTCTTACCTGGATTTGTGGCTCTTTTCTTGAGATTTGATTCTCAAACGCCCAGATCTCCAATTCCTTGACCTTAGAAGCTCCAAATCTTGCGTTTCTTGCACTTTCTCTCTCTACTTTCTCTCTTTATGAATTTTTGTTGTTAGGGTTGGAATGGAGAAGATGGTGGTGTCTTGGGCAGGTTAAAGGCTGGTTATGGGCCTTAATCTTGCCCATGAACCCCACTTAGCCCATAATCCTTTCCTTCTTTTATTAAATCTCCATTAGTTAGGCCCACTTATCCTTAATGACTCGTTTTGACTTTTGGGGTGTTACACATGTGGACTTCATATAATAACAAACAAACAAACAAACATACCCAGTATATTCCACTCAAGAGTAGGGTCTGGGAGTGGTAGTTGGTGGCGAGTTTTCCTCTATCTTGGGGTATAGAGAGACCGCTTCCAAAGAGACCCCCGACTCAATAATAAAAGCAATAGCAAGAATCTTATATATCGTACAACACATAGGTAAAAAAACATATAAAGATTTAGAAAGTGCATACAACAAAATATGCGACATGTTTCATCTAGAAAGGGATTCATTTATCACTGATCAACAATGCATGGTTTAAGTCAATTTAGGATGTCTTGAAACTCGATAGTGTCTTGAAGACTAATAAGTATTTTCAGAAGATTCTGATTGTGGGATCCACTGATTTATATTAAATCTTACTAAACATGATAAGTATCACTCTTTATGTTTCTGAGTAAAACATGAAGTATAAGTTTAAAATAACACAATCAACATATCCAGTTTATTTTAAATAAAGCTGGACAGAATCTTAACTTAACAAGAGGATTATATGATCTCATTATGAAAATTATCACAAAGACAATTCAGATCTTGATTCTTTATATGTTTTCATTATTGTGATTATTTTTTTTTGTTTTATTTTGTTTAGTTTTAAGACAAATAAATAACAGATAATTTTGAAAATTAAAGATTCATTAAATTAATTTGTCACTTGGTAAATAAAATATTCTGTTGACATCAATAATTGATAATAAATGTTTTTGAAAAATAAGAAAAATTGAAAAACATTGAAAAATTGAAAAATTTTGAAAGTGTTAAAGACACTCGCGCGAAAGGGGGTTGTCGCGTGAAACATCTGTCGCGCGAAAGGACTTATCGCATGAGTTACCTGACATTTAAATAACTAAGTGTGTTTGAGCGAAACCATTTTTTCGCACAACTCTCATCCGAAAACCCTATTCGCTTACTTTCACTGATTCAAAATCAAAGTTCCATTCCTTCGTTTTAGTCACTCTGAAACACCATTCTGTTAACATTACATCTATACTGAATTTTAAAGGTATATATTGATGAATATGGTTACTGTAGAGATGAAATTCAAAGGGGAACTTAACAACTTAAAACTAAATTCTAATAAACGGGTTTAAATGATAAAATTGAAAGATTAAATGGACTTCATGGACATAGGCGAGTGTCATGATGAAGTTTGATTGGATTAAAATCGCATTTTGAAAGTTAATTTTGAAATCTGATCATGCGAATCGCATGAACTGAACAGATGCGAAAAAGTGTTTTCGCGTGAATGATGTTTTCGTGTGAATCATGTTTTCGCGTGAAGTTTGAATTTCGCTTGAACTTTGACTTTCGCTTGAAACTTGAGTTCGCACGCAATGAGTTTTTCGCACGAAATGAGACCGTCACACGAAAGATCCTTTTTGCACGAAGGGATTTTTCGCACGAATTGAGTTTTCGCGCGATAGATTCTTATTTGCAAATTTTTCAAAGTGTTGAATTGTTTTGCTTCGCACGAATGGTATTGTCGCATAAACTTAGATTTCGTGCGAATGAAATTTTTGTTGCTAAATTTTTCTAAGTGTGATATTTGTATTCTCGCGCGACTGAAATGATAATTGTTGAAATATTCTAAGTGTTCAAATTTGGTACATAATTAAGTTATTTCTATTGTTCTAATGTTGTTTGTTTGTGACATTGCAGATGGCTCAAATGATTTTTCATAAAAATCATAACTGCGTAGCCTACTTGGATGATGTTCCTGAGGGAAAGGAACTTTTCGCGTCAATGATTAAAGGGCTAAAGAACTCTCGAATAGTATATATGCCATTTCTGCAGATCCAGCTATTTACTCTGAGCTGATTGATTCTTTCTAGAGCACTACTGCTCTAGAAAAGGATCAAGCTGGAAATCCAATCATTACTGCTACTGTCAAAGATAAGAGAGTGACTGTCTCCCAGGCTATTCTAAACAGAGTGTTACTGTCTGATGATCAAGAGAATGTTCCAACCAGATTAGATGATGATGTTGTTATTGATTGTCTGACTCGGATGAGATATGAGTACAGATATCCTAGTCTGGAGAAGAAGTGGTTGCCACCATATTAGAAGTACCTATTTCATGTGGTGATTCACTGTTTGAGCAACTTGAAGGCTGGGATGGACAGTCTAAGTGCTATTTTTGGATCTTTATTAGTCTCCCTGGTGGATGATCTTCATTTTAGTATTTCTGGAGCAATATTCCAGGAGATGCAGAAGAATGCTACTGCTAATCCAGGGAAGAAGTTTATTATGTATCCTTGATTCATTCAGTTGGTGATCAACGATGCTTATCCAGAATTTGCAACACTTAGATCTCCTAAGTATGTTGTTCAAACAATCAAGAAAGAGATCTTCACTCACTTAACTAGAGCTCGAGGAAATAAATGCTCTCGTGAAAGTTTTGCCAAGATTGGTAAATTTTCTGAAATTGATGACAGTGCTGGAGATCTGGGAGGAGATGTAAACATTGATTAAGCACAGACTGGCACTTTTGCCTCTGCTGCTAGAGAGGACATTGATGAAGAGATTGAGAGAATGTTTGAAGATGAACCAACTAATGAAGGGAGAGTGGAAGGTGAAGTTCACACAACTTCTAGTTCTAAGACTGATAGTGATCAAATGGGGAATGTACCTTACATTCTTCAAAGAAATCAACCTCCTATTACACCAACCTCTTCCAGGATGAGTGCTGATGACAGAGACTCAGATTATATTCCTGTAGAATCTCCAAGTACTTCTATGAGGAGAAAAAGAATGGCAAAAAGAAAAGATTTCCCTGCTAGGAAAAGAAGGAGAGGTGATATTCCAAGAAAACCAAGAACTCAAGTAATCATTACAGAAGCTGAACAACCTATTATTTCTGATACTCAGAGATCACCTGAGAAAGAGATGACTGAAGAAGAACACTTAGCTGACTTGGCTGCTACAGCTACTGAGACTGAATCTACTCCTGTTTCTGAACCATAAAATGTCTCTGACCCTGATTTCTCAACTCCACCTCAACAAGAAAATTTGAAGTTTGATGTTGATACCTTTCTGAACACTCCACCAGAGTTCAGAGGTAGAGAAGAATCAACCAGTGCTCCTTATTCTATTACTTTAGAGGAAAGAGTCAAGAATCTGGAAAAAGAAAGTTATGAGAATGTGAAGGTTATCTCTAAGCTGAAAAAGGAGAATGAGGAGAAAACAAAGCTTATTACCATGATTCATCTAGATTCTGCAATCAAGGATTCAAGGATAGCAACTCTGGAGCAACAAATGAAGAATGTTTTTGACTATTCATCGGGTTTGGAGAGACAGCTTAACGAGCTGAGAGAGTTTATCTCTCAAACTTATTTCCATCAACCATAAGTTATTCGTTCTACAACTGTGTTTGGTGAGACGAGCAGGCGTTCTCCAAGTCTATCTCCTGCAAATGTTTCTCAAGAGGAAGAAAGGGTGACTAAAGCTCAAACTTCTGAGATACAGCCAAGTGTTAGTGTTATTGAAGATGTTCCAATTACATTTGAAGTACATGTCACTGAAGCTAGTACATCCACAGCTTTTGTTAAACCCGAACACATGATGCCTCTTCCTATTGTTCACGAAGAAGAAGATGAAGATTTGATCGATTATGGTGATTCAGAAGAAGATGATGATAAAAGATGATGATGAGGATGATGATAATGGTGATGATGATGAGGATGATGATGAGGATGATGATAATGGTGATGATGATGATGGTGGTGGAGATAATGGTGAAAATGATGGTGATAATGCTGATGATGATGATAATGATGGAGGTGATATTGGAGGCTTATCTTCTAATCCAACTGGTGATACCAGCACTGAAAATGTCTCTGGATCAAGTGCTGGTGATCCAGGAGGATATGAACCACTGGATCCTCATACTAAACATTTGTATGAGAAAGAGTTATACTCATTTCAACAATCTTTAACTGGAGCTATAGAAGAAGAGTTTGATTTATTTGATGATTTAGATGAATAAAATGAGTATACAAACATTTTCGGGAATAACTTACAGGACTTGTTTAAAGATATTGATCTAGAAGAAGGTGAAATTCCTACTGAGTCTGTAAGTGATCTAACTCCTACCAGTTCAACACAACAAGATTCTACTGGACAGATTGCTTTATATACTAGAGGAGGATTGTAGTTCAAAGCACCACCACCACCTACAAAACTCATTTTCTGTTTTTATCAAAGCCTAAACAGAAATATGGTGAGATGTCACACGTTATAAGCTGGGCTTTTGATAGTGAGAAAAAATTGTATGTTATAAAGAGAAGGAATGGAGAAATAGACTATCTGAAAAGCACTCAAGACTTTCATACTTTACGAGCTGCTGATCTTTATTCAATGGGAAAAGCTCCATTCTTCATTGAAAGCAACTATGGTGAAGCTGAGTTAATGAGATCAAAGATAAGAAGAGAGATGAGAACTAACTTCAAGGACTTCAGAACTGCAAAGTCAAAGGTGATTGATGACTCTTCCAGAATGGATGAAAATACCAAAGCTCCAATGAAAATCAGAGTCTATCAACATCCCAAATTCATAAGGAAAGTGCCAGTTCATGCTCCTGTTCCTCCAAATTCTTTGAAGCAATTTATTTCTTGGAGTTATGAAAACGATTTAGGTCAAGCTGTGATCAAATGTACTGACAGATCATACAGAATCATTGATCCAGCTGACTTAATAAAATTCGGCAAAGACGACTTGATCAAGCTGCTACATTGCCCTATTTCAGCAGACGAGTTTGTTTACTTTTTGTCTTGCTAATATGTCTAGATGACAGATCGAATCCTTAGAAATAAATGGTATGCATATTCGGGCACTTACAAGAAGCGAACATTGATTTTGACTGAGAGTGTTTCACCGAGCCTAGGGGGAGATTGTAGAAGACCATATGAGGCTCGGTAAATAAAAAAGATAGCTAAATAAAGATATTGATCAAGATGCGAAGAATGTGTACGAAAGCAGAATTCACGCGATAAAGAGTGCTCGCGCGAAAGCAATAACCGCGTGAAATGTGTGTCTCGCGTGAGAACATATGTTTAGCATAAATATATAATTTTCGCTTTTTGTAGATAAGCTTTTGCAGTATTCAGTTCAATATTTTTCAGTATTTGTTCTGTGCATTCTCGCACAAGATTGTAATCATTATTGATTATCAATTGAAGTCTTTTGTAACACCCGTATTTTTAAAGGGAATAAAAGGGCAAAAGAGAAAGAAAAAGAATGAAATAAAAGTCAACCCCAAAGTTAAGGGACCAAAAGTGTCAAAAAGCATAAAAGCAATAAAAGTTGGTGAAAAGGTGGCATGGCCACCCATTTCAACCTGCTCAACATCTTTTCTTCGATATTTTAGAGAGAGAAAGGAGAGAAACTCGAAATTAAGAAGGAACTTCAAGCAGGAATTCGAATCCAAGGTAAGGACTAGTGATTTTAAGTTGTTCTTTTCTAGACATAGCCTCGGTTACATGTTCTTATGTGTATATGTGTTCGGGTGTGCATGTTTGGTATGGTTTTTAGGTGTGTGAACTCATTGTAAGCGGATTAGGGAAGAAGAAACACCCAAGTTGCAACTAAAGTGAGTTCTAGACCCCTGTTTTACATGTTTTAAACTTGTTTGGGGCTGAAAATGCATGTATAATGTTTTAAAAGAATTTATGTGTGTTTACCCGTATGTATATGCATGTTGTATGTTGATTTTGAAGTGCTTATAGGGTATTCATGCTTAGAATAGTCATGTTATGCTTAGAACAGATAGATTTGATGGTTGGGTTGAATAAAATAGTGAAACATGACAAACAGGTTGTTCATGCGCCCAAACAGTAATCTCATGCGCCTAAGACTTGCCTTAGAAATATTTGTATAGCCCATGCGCCTAGAAAACTTAGTCGGGTGACTAAGTGTAGGGCCATGCGCCCCAATAGTGCCCATGCGCCCAAGTGGCTCATGCGCCTAAGTGTTCATACGCCTACATAGTAGCCATACGCCTAGAAATTTGGCTGAATGACTAAGTGTTCCCATGTGCCTAGAATCCCATGCGCCCCAATAGTTCCCATGCGCCTGAATAGTTCATGCGCCTAAAATGAAAAGATTCTAAGTATAAGCTGGTGCGCCTACACAGGGGTGAAACGCCCAAACAGGGCTCATGCGCCCAAACAGTTCCAAAGCGCCCAACACTTAGAAATTTTTACAGAAATTTTCTCGGAGTCTGTGCCTTAGGGTTTTGACAAAGGTTGACTAAGGCTTATTAATGATGATGTCCCATGCATGTTATGATTATTTATGATTGTTCCTTATTATAGTTATTGCTACTATTATTATTACTTATAGTATGTGACTTTACGTGGTATGTTATTATCGTAACGTAAAGTATATCGTAATAATAAAGTGAAAGAGCAATAAAGAAAAGATGAGGACATTAATAAAATGTTAACAAGTCTTGCAAGCACATAGAAGGTACATGACCGTGTTGTCATTAGCTCAACTGTGATGCGGGTTAGCTACCCTTTTATGCACACAGGGTCAATCAATTGAGATTGGCAGGACCTTTGCAGCGTGCCCCGGGTGATTGGGTCGGCCTTGTACACAGTACACATAGCCCTTTCGAAGGATACAGTTGACCCTTTGGGGGATACCCATAGCCCTTTCGAGGGATACAGTTGACCCTTCGGGGGATACACATAGCCCTTTCGAGGGATACAGTTGACCCTTTCGAGGGATATAGATGGCCCATCACTCGTTTTTCCATCGCGCACATAGTTGGGGTATTGCTCACTGGTCCGCACAGAAAGTCGAACATAAAGTTAAAAGTTTACAGACAAGGCATACAGTACAGAAAACGGACATTATTTGTCCATACAGTTAATGCGTGATCGCATACACAGTATGGAGTTATATTTTACAGAAAAGAGTATTTTCATATACAACGTATAGAAAGTATTTTATAACGTATAAAAACTAGAGCTCACTCAGCAACGCTGACTTTTATGCATTTTCAGTCGGTAGGTAAATATTGCTGAGGATGGCAAGAGGGGGAGGCTACTCGGCAAGACAAGTCTGACGTCCATTCGTGTTTTGATTCTATTGTTGTTTTGTAATGCAATTGAACAACCTTTTTGTAACTCATGAACAACATTGTATTGTTTAACAACAGTAGTTAAAAGTAAATGAATGGTTTTATTATATCAAATTCCGCTGTGTATATTATGAAATGAATATTAATAGGTAACTATGATGCAATGAATGACCAACTATGAGGTGCCCGGGATCGGGGCCTTACAAGTTGGTATCAGAGCCATAGTTTAAGTGAATTGGGTAAAATATTTTCAAAATAAACCTTAACTTAAATTGAAAATGGGACAGAAAGAGGGATGTCAGCCCGAATAGCTCCGTGCCATCAGGTATTTCTTTCCTTAAAGGTTAACCGGTATTATGTGCGTGTGTTATTTGACTTATGTGATTATAGTAGATTTAGATACTGATGAAGTCAGGATAGGAAATGCTTGGGGTGTGAAAAGTAAAGTAAGTGGCTAATCACAACTGGCCACTGTAATTAGGGACTTACTATACTTGACAGAAACTGAGCTATTACCTGAATGACTGTGTTAGTGTTTGAATCTTATAGTGCATAGGAAATGGCTGGGAAGAAACCTTCCAAAGCTGCTAGAGGCAGAGGTCGACCGCGTGCGACTAGGAGCAGTGCTAAAGCTCCTGAGACGACCCCTGTGAACCCTGAGGTTCCTGATCGGAATGAAGGAACTGAGAATACGAGTCTGAATGCCTCAACTAGGGAGGCGATTACTGATGAGGTACATCAGGTCCTGCAGGCAGTTATGCCGTCTGTAGTGACCGATGTTATTCGAGCTGTGAGGAATGAGGAAAGAAAAGAGAAGGAGGACAGGAGAGGGTCGACTGGAAAGGAAAGCAAGGGAGGAGAGGAGCGGCCAGAGCCGAGACAATAGTGTCGGACGAGGAAGAGGATGATGTAGTAGGGTTGACGACCAAGGGGTGCAGTTACGGGGCATTCCAAAGGTGCAAGCCCCCGACTTTTGATGGCAATGGCGATGCTGCTGCCGCTCACCGCTGGGTGAGGGAGATGGAGGCAGTACTAGAGATCAGTGAGTGTCACGAAGATCAAAAGGTGAAGTTTGCGTCTCACTCTTTTGCCGACTCGGCATTGTGTTGGTGGGACAATATTGTCCAAGCTGAGGGTACTAGAGCCATCGGGAAGATGCGATGGAAAGAGCTGAAGCAACTAGTGATGGAGGAGTTCTGTTCTCATAGGGAACTCGACAAGATCGAGAGGGAGTTCCTGCAACTTGAGGCGGGGACTATGACCCATCAACAGTACACCATAAAATTTAATGAGATAGCGAGACTGGTACCGGATCAGGTGACGCCAGTGTCTCGAAAGATCAACCGGTACATTCAGGGACTGCCAGCCGACATTCGCCAGCACATGATTGCTGCTAGACCAAGCACCTTTAGGTCGGCAGTGGATTTGGCTGGGAGGCTCTACAATGAAAGGGAAGTGACGGTGGTGGAAGTGAAGAAGGCCGGTGGTGGTGACCGGAATTGGAAGGGAAAGAGGTTTGGACGTGGTGGTTTCACCCCAAACCACAAGAGGATGAGGATAGATGATCGTAGGGTGTCTTCCGGCTCGGGGTCAAAGAAGTGTGGCAAATGTGGAAGGGAGCATCCTGGAGAGTGTAGGATAGGACTGAACGTATGCTTCAGGTGTGGCCAGCCTGGCCATATCGCTAGAGACTGTAAGAAGCCGAGGGCGGAGAGCTCGGGGGCAGGAAATAAGAAGCCGGAATAAGGAGGGCAGAGGGCAAGTGCTAGAGCTTACACCATGACCCGGGAAGAAGCCAGAGTGGATCCCGATGTCGTGTCAGGTATGTTTCTAGTTAATCCAACTTGTGCCTCTATATTATTTGATTCTGGTGCTAGTAGGAGTTTTATTTCTACTACCTTTTGTGCTAAATTGTCCGTTAGCAGTACGGGTATTAGCGAGCCTTTTGATGTAGAAACTGCTATCGGTAAGTCCACCAGAGTTACTGATGTAATAGAAGATTGTGCTATAGAATTAGAAGGTCATAGGTTTGCTGCTAAATTACATGTGATGCCCCTAGGTGGATTTGATGTGGTACTAGGGATGGATTGGTTAGCAACCTATGAAGCGAATATTATGTGCCGAAAGAAGATGATTAGACTGACGGCGCCTGACGGAAGTCCGGTGACAATATATGGTGATCGGGTTACGACGATTCCGAAGGTGATTTTGATGGCAGTGGCGGGAAAGTGCATGAGGCGTGGATGTAGCGCTTATTTGGCCTACGTAAAAGATGTGGACACGTCAACACCCCAATTGTCCGATGTACCGGTGGTGTGTGACTTTCCGATGTATTTCCATAGGACCTATCAGGTGTGCCACCGGATCGCGAAATTGAATATCAGATTGACTTGATACCCGGTGCCCAACCTATCGCCAAGGCACCGTATCGATTAGCACCGACGGAGATGAAGGAGTTGATGGAGCAACTGCAAGAGTTGCTTGATAAGGGTTTTATCAGACCGAGCATCTCTCCTTGGGGTGCTCCGGTCTTGTTCGTGAAGAAGAAGGACGGTAGTATGAGAATGTGTATCGACTACCGCGAATTAAACAAGTTGACAATAAAGAATCGGTATCCGCTACCGAGGATCGATGACTTGTTCGATCAGCTCCAAGGTGCCAGTTGGTTCTCGAGGATAGATCTTCGATCTGGCTACCATCAATTGAAAGTAAAGGAGCAAGACATTCCTAAAACAGCTTTTCGTATGCGTTACGGACACTACGAGTTTCTCGTTTTGTCCTTTGGTTTAACCAACGCACCAGCTGCTTTTATGGATTTGATGAATCAAGTGTGTCGGCCAATGTTGGATAAATCAGTGATTGTGTTTATTGATGATATCTTGATTTATTCAAGGAGCGAGGAAGAGCATGCTGGTCACATTCGGGAGGTGTTGGAAACACTTAGGAGAGAGAAGTTGTATGCCAAATTCTCCAAGTGTGCTTTCTGGTTGCGCGAGGTTCAATTTTGGGTCATGTTGTTAATGCCGAAGGAATTATGGTAGACCCAGCAAAGGTTGAGGCCGTGATGCAATGGAAGTCACCAAAGACACCATCCGAGATTCGTAGCTTCTTGGGATTGGCGGGCTACTATAGAAGATTTATTCAAGACTTCTCCAAAATAGCCTCACCCTTGACCAAGTTGACTCGCAAGGACGTGAAGTTCGTGTGGGGTCGAGAACAGGAGGATGCCTTTGAGGAGTTGAAGACGAGATTGACACAAGCTCCTGTCTTGACATTGCCCGAGGGAAATGAAGACTTAGTGGTCTATTCGGATGCATCTTACTCTGGGCTAGGTTGCGTGTTGATGCAACGCGGAAGGGTAATAGCTTATGCATCCCGACAGCTAAAGACCCACGAAGTCAACTATCCCACGCATGATCTAGAACTAGCTGCGGTGGTCTTCGCGTTGAAGATTTGGCGGCACTATCTATACGGGACGAAGTGCACCATCTTCACAGACCATAAAAGCTTGAAGTATTTCTTCGAGCAGAAAGATCTGAACATGAGACAAAGGCGATGGTTGGAGCTCATAAAGGATTACGATTGCGAGATCCATTACCATCCGGGCAAAGCCAACGTGGTGGCAGACGCCCTTAGCCGAAAGGAGTGGCCCGAGCCGATCCGGGTGAAGGCTTATCAATTAATTATGACCTCCGATGTGATGACACAGGTTAAGGAGTTTCAAGATGAGGCATTGAAAGAATATCATCTTAACTCCAAAAGGATGAGAGGTCTAGTTACAGAATTAGGTGAGAACACTCTTGGTGTTAAGACCCGATTCGGGCGAATGTGGATTCCTCGATACGGGGATCTACGTCGAAAGATCATGGATGAGGCCCATAAGACTCGATACTCCATTCATCCCGGTGCTACCAAAATGTATCATGACATGAAGAAGAATACTAGTGGTCGGGCATGAAACGCGACGTGGCGGAATACGTGAGTAAGTGCCTCACTTGTTTACAAGTGAAGGCGGAACATCAGAAACCATACGGGAAGATCCAACTGTTGGACATACCCAAATGGAAGTGGGAACACATCACCATGGACTTCATTACTAAGCTGCCTCGCACGTTGAGAGGATGCGATACTATCTGGTGATTGTCGACCGACTAACAAAGAGTGCTCACTTCCTACGATCCGTGAAACATACTCATCCGAAAGATTGGCGGGTCTATTCATCAAAGAAATTGTAGCTCGTCACGGTGTGTTGGTGTCTATTGTGTCTAATCGCGACACCCGGTTTACCTCCAAGTTTTGGAAGAGATTTCATGATGCAATGGGGATGAGGCTACACATTAGTATAGCATATCACCCTCAGACGAACGGTCAGTCTGAGAGGACGATCCAAACCCTCGAGGACATGCTTCGAGCGTGCGTGATCGATTTCGGAGGAAGTTGGGACGACCACCTACCATTAGCAGAATTTTCGTACAATAACAGTTATCATGCCAGTATTGGCATGCCACCCTACAAGATGCTATACGTAGGAAATGTAGAACGCCCGTATGTTGGGGAAAAATTGGGCAGAAGAACTGGAAGGTGTTGAGGTGATTGAAGCAACGACTGAGAAGTTGGAAAAGATCAAAGCCTTCATGAAGGCGGCGAAAGATAGACAAAAGTAGTATACTGACAAAAGGCGAAGACCGATAGAGTTCAAGGTTGGTGATCAAGTTATGTTGAAGGTCTCGCCCTGGAAAGGCATTATCCGATTTAGGAACGAGGTAAGCTAAGCCCGAGATATATAGGACCTTTCCAAATCATCGCACGAGTAGGAGAGGTGGCCTATCGACTTGAATTACGAGATGAGTTAAGTGGAATTCATCCTACATTCCATGTATCTCATCTGAGAAAGTGCTTAGCTGACGAAGATATGATTGTTCCACTGGAGGATATTGAAGTAGACGAACGGCTCAATTACGTGGAGCAACCAGTGGCAATTATTGATCGTAAAGAAAGGAAGTTAAGAAATAAAGTGGTTCCTCTTGTGCGTGTACAGTGGAAGCACAGGAAGGGATCCGAGTCTACGTGGGAGACTGAAGAGGAGATGAGACACATTACCCACATCTGTCGAGGAATAACAGTTTCGGGGACGAAACCTATATAAAGGGGGTGGACTTGTAACACCCGTATTTTTAAAGGGAATAAAAGGGCAAAAGAGAAAGAAAAAGAATAAAATAAAAGTCAACCCCAAAGTTGAGGGACCAAAAGTGTCAAAAAGCATAAAAGCAATAAAAGTTGGTGAAAAGGTGGCATGGCCGCCCATTTCAACCTGCTCAACATCTTTTCTTCGATATTTTAGAAAGAGAAAGGAGAGAAACTCGAAATTAGAAGGAACTTCAAGCAGGAATTCGAATCCAAGGTAAGGACTAGTGATTTTAAGTTGTTCTTTGCTAGACATAGCCTCGGTTACATGTTCTTATGTGTATATGTGTTCGGGTGTGCATGTTTGGTGTGGTTTTTAGGTGTGTGAACTCATTGTAAGCGGATTAGGGAAGAACAAACACCCAATTTGCAACTAAGGTGAGTTCTAGACCCCGGTTTTACATGTTTTAAACTTGTTTAGGGCTGAAAATGCATGTATAATGTTTTAAAAGAATTTATATGTGTTTTACCCGTATGTATTATGCATGTTGTATGTGATTTTGAAGTGCTTATAGGGTATCATGCTTAGAATAGTCATGTTATGCTTAGAACAGATAGATTTGATGGTTGGGTTGAATAAAATAGTGAAACATGACAAACAGGTTGTTCATGCGCCCAAACAGTAACCCTATGCGCCTAAGACTTGCCTTAGAAATATTTGTATAGCCCATGCGCCTGAACAGTGCTCCATACACCTAGAAAACTTAGTCGGGTGACTAAGTGTAGGGCCATGCACCCCAATAGTGCCCATGCGCCCAAGTGGCTCATTCGCCTAAGTGTTCATACCCCACATAGTAGCCATGTGCCTAGAAATTTAGCTGAATGACCAAGTGTTCCCATGTGCCTAGAATCCCTTGCTCCCCAATAGTTCCCATGCGCCTGAATAGTTCATGCGTCTAAAATGAAAAGATTCTAAGTATAAGCTGGTGCGCCTACACAGGGGTGAAACGCCCAAACAGGGCTCATGCGCCCAAATAGTTCCAAAGCACCCAACACTTAGAAATTTTTACAGAAATTTTCTGGGAGTCTGTGCCTTAGGGTTTTGACCAAGGTTGACTAAGGCTTATTAATGATGATGTCCCATGCATGTTATGATATTTATGATTGTTCCTTATTATAGTTATTGCTACTATTATTATTATTACTTATAGTATGTGACTTTACGTGGTATGTTATTATCGTAACGTAAAGTATATCGTAATAATAAAGTGAAAGAGCAATAAGAAATAAAAGGAACATTAATAAAATGTTAACAAGTCTTCCAAGCACATAGGAGGTACACGACCGTGTTGTCGTTAGCTCAACTGTGATGCGGTTAGCTACCCTTTTATGCACACAGGGTCAATCAATTGAGATTGGCAGGACCTTTGCAGTGTGCCCCGGGTGATTGGGTCGGCCTTGTACACAGTACACATAGCCCTTTCGAGGGATACAGTTGACCCTTCGGGGGATACCCATAGCCCTTTCGAGGGATACAGTTGACCCTTCGGGGAATACACATAGCCCTTTCGAGGGATACAGTTGACCCTTTCGAGGATATAGATGGCCCATCACTCGTTTTTCCATCGCTCACATAGTTGGGGTATTGCTCACTGATCCACACAGAAAGTGGAACATAAAGTTAAAAGTTTACAGACAAGGCATACTGTACAGAAAACGGACATTATTTGTCCATACAGTTAATGCGTGATGGCATACACAGTATAGAGTTGTATTTTACAGAAAAGAGTATTTTCATATACAACGTATAGAAAGTATTTTATAACGTATAAAAACTAGAGCTCACTCAGCAACGCTGACTTTTATGCATTTTCAGTTGGCAGGTAAATATTGCTGAGGATGGCACGAGGGGAGGCTACTCGGCAAGACAAGTCTGACATCCATTCGTGTTTTGATTCTATTGTTGTTTTGTATGCAATTGAACAACCTTTTTGTAACTCATGAACAACATTGTATTGCTTAACAACAGTAGTTAAAAGTAAATGAATGGTTTTATTATATCAAATTCCGCTGTGTATATTATGAAATGAATATTAATAGGTAACTATGATGCAATGAATGACCAACTGTGAGGTGCCCGGGATTGGGGCCTTACACTTTTGATCATTGTGTTTTGTCTTCTTCCAATCGCAATTTCATTCCGCGTTATTGTGATTGAGATCTTGGTTGTTCATATTGGAATTGACAGACTTTTACAATGTCACTAATCTTAGCCCTTCATATATTCAATCAACGCTTCAGATCTGTTCTCACAGTTTTTAGATAGCATCAAGTTTGTACCGGAACCATCCTCTCTCTCTGTCTATATATATATATATATATATATATATATAATATATATATATATATATTATAATATATATATATATACACTATATATATATGTGTGTGTGTATGTGTGTGTGTGTGTATGTTTGTGTGTATATATTTATAGGTAGGGTAAGGATCAAATGTTAACTCCCTTATTATTGCTATAACTTTGTTACTTTTCAAAATCAATAAAAATCATTATTTTTTTGTTGAAATAATATCAATACACATATGAAAAAAAATATCTATTTATGTATAGGTATAAATTCGTAAGCTCAAAAAGTTTATACTAGTATAAGTTACATTTACATGTGTAAATATTTACAAGATATAAGTGTAACTTACACTATTGTAAAATTTTTTGTGCTTAGTAATCTATTACATCTAATAAAAAAAATTTTTCTAGGGACACGTGTCTATCAAAAAGATTTTTTAAGGACATGTGTCAGTCACTGGGAGCCTCTCTAATTGAGTTTTTCCGTCTAAAATTATTAAATTTATGGTTGCATTTATTTTATAAGCTATGATTTTTAATTTAAAAAATGCATTTATTAATCATTTTAAGTAACAATCAACAGTTACCATAATTAATATCTTTAAAGAGTTTACATATTAGAAATTAATTTAATTTAAGTAAATTGTTTCCATATTAGAATTTGATATCAAATAAAATGTATTGAATTACTGATTATACAGGAACTTCCTAATATTTAAATTGTCTTAAAGTTTTCATATATATTAATAAGTAACTGTTCCAAAAATAACACCTTAGTGCAATAAAATACAATAAGTTGTTATTCATTTAAATTAAATCTTAAAATTACGTCACATCCCGACAGAAGCGTGAAATGCTTTGGATGTGACTCTTTGGCTCAAACAATTGATTACAAATAACGTTTATAACAGTAATTCAAAGCATAATATACATAATTATATATATACATATATATACATATATATATATATATATATATATATATATATATATATATAAGTCCTTAGGTTACATTTAAGTCTATACAAAACTTGTCTAATTAAAGACTAATACAACTTTAACATGTAACCTAAATATAAATTTTAACAATTGCTTCATAATCTTCAGTAGTAGTGGATGTGTGCATCCACCATTATGCTAGGATTAAATATGTTAACAGTTATTTTCACACAAGTCTTCCCAATAACTTCACCCCAACCGTTGTAAACGTCAAATGAAAACATTACGCTGTTAGTCATTCTGAATTCCTTAAAAAGCATACTTAAAATTGTTAATATAATGTTGGTGAGAAACATAGGTTTAATAACCAAACAAAATATATTGATGCAGCATAAATAAGATTATAACCAAACCTACTTATATGACAGGTGATTTATAACATGGACGTCTCAACGTTTTTAGAGGCCTAAAGCGAAAATTAAGGCGGAGGCCTTTTAAAACTTTATCTTTAAAACCTTCTTATGTTTTGAAGTACAAGCACTAGTTGATTCCTAAATCAGTTTATTCAAAACAAATCCTAATTGATTCAATGATTTTATATTCTAATATAAACTATAACAAATAAAAAAACTAAAACAAATAACAATTAGCAATTTGCAAATCAAATAAATAGAAGCATATACAAAGCTAAAACAAATTTAGAACAATTAGCAATTAACAAGTTGTCCCTAGAACAAAGAATTAAAGAAAAACAATTAGCAATACATGAAGCACTTTACCTTATTAGGGAGAGAATCAATCAATCAGAGAACCCGCTCAGCCTAGTACCTAATCGTGAGTTCGTTACTCTACTAGATGTCCGGATGAAATCAAAGTTTAAAGGCTTCTTAATTGCAATGAAATCAAAGAAGCAAATCGTGATTCCACTGGATGAAATTAGAGAAGCAAACGAAGGTTAGGGGTTTTTTATTCATTACACCAGTGAAGAAATCAAAGTTGGTTGTAGTTTTCCTTAATTACAAAATCAGATAATATAGTATCACAACACTCATCCTGTTGGTGTAGGAAACATTTCCCTAAGTACCGTTACCTATATTACCAGACGGTTCCACATCCAAATTAAAGGTTGTAGTTAACGGCAAAATGACAGTATGTCAAAAAATCTTGTTTATGAGCATCAATCACAAAACAGTATGTTTTTCCCCCAAAACTCATAAATATAAAAATTGGAGCTATGAATCTCACCTCAATTCCAACGTAACCCTACAAAATAATTATATATTAGAAATATATCTTATTTTGTTAAAATTTTCAGCACTTTATTTAGAAATTCTAAAACATTATTTATTGCTACCCATATATCACCAAAACTTAATAGCAGTAAAATCTAAAAATACAAATTAACATATAAAAATTCCAATTAATAACTAATTACAAATAATTTTCTAGAATTATACAAAATAAATATAAAATAGCAGAAGTAACTACTGTTTTTATAAAATGACCAACATTTACTAGAATTATTATTCTGAAGTATACATTATCCCATACAATTTCTGGTTATTAACTCAATATAAGCATTTTACTATGATTTTTCTAAATTTCACATAATCATCAAAAATAGTTAAATATCTCTAAAAAATACTATATTGTACATACTATTCTATTCAAATATAATAATTTATGTGAATTGTTCATAAGTTAACTCTCTGTTTTATTATTTCTTTCAATTTTCTATTTACAAATCATATTAAAGTGTAAACTCAGTCATACTAATGAATTTAATCATAAAATATATTCTGGAACTTATATAAAATACAAGGATCATTATATAATTTTTCTAGATTTTACTAGGTTCTGAGCTTCCTTATAATTTTTATCTTACTTTTCCTTAATTTAATTATATAAATTAATTTACTCAACATTATTACATAAAAATTCACAAATTAATATTTTTTATATTTCTAAACATGTTTTTGTTTTGATTCCCACATCACATTCGTTTTAAATACTTAACTTATTTTACTTCTTTATTCATAAAGTGTCATAGGTTTAATCATTTTATTACTTTAAATACTAGTTTTTTATAAGAATTCTTAGATTTTCAGTTTTGAAACTTTTCCTTACTGCTTTTCAATAAATCAAGTGTTCAAGAGGTTTATCAAAGAGTCGTGATTCATATATAATGGGTTATTTGTATATGTATGTATAACACATATGTAACCCTTTTAAGATTTGTTTAACATAGTTTAGAAGGATTGAAACCTTGTTATTAGATGAAAGAAAGGCTGAAGATGATTAGAGATGACTTTAGCTTCATAGATTCCAAGGCTTGAGAAAGAGTTCTTGATCTTGAAGGTATCTTCAAGGTTGTTAATGATGACATAGGACTTTTGATGGTGATGTTCTATTGAACCCGTGAGGGAGAAGGGGGGTAGAGAGTGGCTGCGGTAGTGTTGGTGTTTTGTGTTTAATAAAATCGAGAGAGAGGGAGAGTCAGCCGAGAGAGAAGAGAGTCAAGAGATAGAGTATGTTGTGGTGGTGGTCTCGGTTGCGGGAGTGTGGTTGTGAAGATCCATCGGCAGAGAGGTTGTAAGGCCCCGTTCCCGGGCACCTCACAGTTGGTCATTCATCGCACATAAATCATACTATATTTAAATCATCGCAGCGGAATCAGTAAAAGAACTTTTTCATTTCACTATATATGCTTTTGCCAGTTATACAACATACATCAATTACAAATATCTATTGTTGTATTACATCACAAAAGCATTAAACAAAAGAATGCCATCCCAAAAGAGCTGAGTAGCTGCCTCGTGCCATCCTCAGCAACCTCACCTGCCAACTAGAAACACATAAAAAGTCAACGTTACTGAGTGAGTTCTAATTTTATAATAAAACATACTTACTTTCATTAAAAACTGTTTCTTTACTTTAGGCTATCACGCATCATACGTACACATAGATAATATCATTATTATCTTCTTTTCTCGTTCTTTCTTTCATTCGTTCACTGTCTTTAACTATCATTCATTCTATGTCTTTTGTTAATTCATTATCTATCTTTAACTATCATTCGTTCTCTGTACGTCTTTAACTTTCTTACTCTTTCATCTTTATCTCTTTTCTTTACATCTCCCGTAAACCTTACCTTTCTGTATCATGGTACTGGACCTAGGCCTATCATAGACCTTCTATAACGGCGCATCGCACCTCCTGGCCACAGTACCTAAGGTAAAGCTTAAGGGTACTATCACAATGAACGATACCTTTCTGTATCGTGGTGCTGGACCTAGGTCTATATCATAGACCTTCTATAACGATGCATCGCACCTCCTGGCCACAGCACCTAAGGTAGAGTTTAAGTGTACCATTGCCACAAGCAACATCCTTCTGTAATCGTGGTACTGGGCCTAGGCCTATCATAGACCTTCTATAACGGTGCATCGCACCTCCTGGTCACAACACCTAGGATATGCAGCGATGGTTCTATACAATGGTTGATCACAGTGTCAGGATTTTACCCTCCTCGTGGCACACAACCACGATTACTGAGGTCGTAAGACAAGGATCCCATATCAAGTCTGTTGCAACAACAAGGTTGCTCACCTCCTTTATTTGCTTGCAAGACTTTATTACTCTCATTCATTATTAATGCATGCATTCTTTCTTCATGTTCCTCTTTCATTATCTTTCATTTTACGTTACATAATACTTTCATTACATTTATTAATCATAACTCGTAAAGCCATGGAAAGATAAACACGTATAGAAACAAGGAACATCGACATTTACAAGTCATCAGTCATCACCATCATACAAGGCTACATCATACTTACATACATACATCATGCATACACATGCAATACTATCGTCATCGTGCCCAACATAACTTCTAAGCCTCGACGGTCATCTCACGTGTACCTACGAGAGCTATCACATCATTACTTACCCTTGCTCTTCTCCCGAAGGCTAGTAATTGAACTATATCTCTCCTCGTACACAACAGCCCTATTTGGGCGATTGCACCCTTCAGTCGCATGGCCTCCATGCGACTGAACACTATGCGATTGGACCAATACGGATGAGCACCCATGCGGATGAACACCCAATCGGGCGAATGGACTTTCTATCATACGAATGGTGTGACACCCCGTAATTTCAGGTTAACACTATTCAAACCACTGTCGTTATCATTGTCACATACTCGTTAATACTCGAAACGTATACAAACACCGCCACCGACATCGTTAATAAATAATGATAAAATACTAACACGGGTGTTTGTAGAGGATTCACATAAACGGGATTTCCTAAGGAATCCTCTTAATTAACATAGCTCGCCCATCTACGCCGTCATCAACCGAAACCAATTTGGGAACACGGGACCTAAGTACAGGGACTAAACGTGACAATTGCCAAACTGGGGCTGGGTATAAATACCCATCCATCAGCCAAACACATCACAATCTGCTCTCTTCTCTCCTACGCTCTCTTCTTCACCATTTCTTCATCCTAGCACCAAAATCACCCTGATTGAGCTCGTTTTCGTCGGTTAGACCATGCAACAGCTGAGAAATCACGTTCCCAACAGGTAGGCGACCTTCGTCATCCATTTTATTGCTCGTTTCTCTGCTGCAAACTTGGGGTTCGGGTGTTCGGGTTCAACCCAAATGCATGTGGTCGTGGGGGTGCGTGTGAGGTCAATCAACATGTGCATTTCACTTAGACATGTTAGGATAGTGTTTCTGGAAGTCCTGATTGTGTGAAAACCGAGCACGGAACAGCCGAAGGCTGTTCAGCCCGCCCAGCAGTCGCGATCTGCTGCAGTCCGCGACTGGGCCAGCCGTGCGACTGAGTGGTGCGACTGGGGTGAATCGTGCGAATGAGTCCATGGCTGTGTGCGTGACGTGCGAATGAATGCATGCGACTGAGAGTGTGTGCGATTGAGTCGATCGGAGAAATGTGTGCGACTGAGTACCACCCGACTGAAGGTCCAATCGCACGAATGAAGGTTCAGTCATGCGATTGGTTATTGAGTCGGGTGAATGGGTGATGTGTGGTATGGCTGAGTGCTAAGTCGTACGAGTGAGGGTTCAACCGTACGAATGAGGTTGATACGCACGATTGAAGGCCCATTCGTGTGAATGAAGTGTCCAGTCGTGCGTCTAGTCTTGATATGCGATTTGAGTCATTGTGAGTGAATTCTCCTTGTGTGCGGTGTGCTATCGTGTGATGATATGGTAACAATCAATAAAGTGTCATTTCTTGACCACAAAGATTAAAGTCAACGCAATCAACAAGCACATACTTTTTCAACATAACAGAACCTAACCGTTTACAAATATCGACAACCCATTTGGGAATCTACATAAATCTGATACGTCTATGCCTGCTTGTGTGTGTGTGACACCCACGACCGAACCAATGCGACCCGACCCACTGAGCATGTCTATTAACGCTGACACAACATTAATGCTTAACATAACTATCAATAGGTGTTTGACAGCGCATCGTAAACAACACTTGGGAGGCTTTCATCCTACATACTTACTACATCATCAGTGAGTTTCACGGCCCCTATTTTACTCTCTTTCCTTTTGGGGGAGAAAACATGCACACTGATTTACATAAATGGTTGTAGTATTATTGGTATCGCTTGTGACGTTAGTGCAAACACACAACATGTCCTGACACACTCGAACCATTAGTAATGGGATTAGCAAGGTAATTTTGAGTAGTACTATTGGGTCTGACAAACCCCGCCCGGGCTAGTCATGCTAGCTTGATTGGAGGTCAAACGGGTGCTTGATTGACCTAACATTTGTCATTGTCTGATGAGACGTGACGGGGATACAACAAACACATATATGACGTAAACAGTCAGCTTCGGTTCGAAACGCTAAGTAACAAGAACATAGGCTAGCTACCTAACGATATGCTTATATACTAATCCATTGAACGCTTACGAACACATTTCTTGTTGATTAAACCTGTGAACTCACCAACTTTATGTTGACATATTTTAGCATGTTTTCTCAGGTCACAGGAACGCATAAGCTCATGATGCACGCTACAGGAAACGCACTCAGGACATGCATTCATCTATTTTATTTTCAGCATCGAACATTTTGTCTAAACATGGATATTGTAACTGTACTGTAATGGATTTACAAACTATGTACACGCTTCCGCGTTGTTGTGAACTTTGTTTATGTTCTATGGAATGAAGTCAAATGTTTTTTAAAATTCATATAGTGTCGTTCGATATGACTGTATCTGAGATCCTGGTATGTCACACGCCTAATGGTAAAACCCCGTTCGTGGAAATTGAGGGTGTGAGAGATTGGTATCAGAGCCACAGGTTATAGAGAACTAGGATTGCATTGCATCTAGACTATAGCCTTAGACACAACACTAGTATTGCACAGACACTTTTACAAGGTTACAACTGTTGTGCGAACAACCTTCTGGTGTACTGACATTACACTACTGAGCAAACATAACATTATGGGTATGACATGTGTGTCATTACCGACTGACAGAGGTGCGGAGAATCCCGCTCGCTCACTACCAACGCCTACACTTGATCCTTCACTCTCGGAGTGGAAGCAACAACGAATTGAACCAAACATTTCCACGATTGGAACACGAAACTCTTTTCTAACACACCCGACAAGCTTAACAATGACAAACAAAGAGAACACCACCTCACTCTTCCAACTCTCTCGCACTTATTACCATTCCCAACATATCTTATCCTCTATACTAGTCCGAGCAGTAAATGAGGGACAACTAAGATATTCAAGTCTATTAGAGAATCGGACTTAGACATTCAAACACCTAGAACTTCGAAGGGAAAAAGGCCAAATTGTCTTGATTCCCATTGTTATCTTAACCGAATCTCTTGTAAAACCTTAGTTATTTGACTCTTGGTATAACAAATATATCTCTGATACTTCTATCATTGGTAACACTCGGTACTGGACAAGGTATGTTATCTCGAATAGGAGGAACCATGTGTGACCATGCAAAGCAAATTAGAATCACGGGTGCACACGTAATTGTAATTTGTCATGCATGAGAATTCTGGCAACTCTATTGGGTGATAACGGTTATGATCAGTACAAATTTTCTATTCCATACTTGGAGGCATGAAGCCTCGGATCAATATAAAGCCTCACTATCGATATGCAAACAAACCCTTCATTCTTACTAGCATGATACAATTTATTATTGTCAATAATTATTATCCGGTTATTGATTAATATGTGTTGTGAATTGAAGAAATCATGTCTGGAAGAAGAGCGGGACGCGCGGGTGGATGAGGAAATATCACCCTGACTCAAGCCGAGCTGAATGCTATCATCAATGAGCGCGTGGCTGATGCGCTTGCAGCTTATGAGCAGGCCCGCAATCAGGACCAGAACGACCAGAATCCGAATCAAGGAGTTCCAACAGTCTGTACCTTCAAGATGTTTATGGATTGCAAGCCTCATTCTTTCAGCGGTTCTGAGGGTGCTGTCACATTGCTTCGCTGGCTGGAGAAACTCGAGTCAGTGTTTGCCATGTGCAACTGTCCTGATGAAAATTGCATCAAGTACGCCTCCAGCACATTGGAGGGACCAGCCCTGACGTGGTGGAACTCACAAGTCCAAACCTTAGGGCTTGGTGCTGCTAATGGTATGCCATGGGATGACTTCAAGATCCTGATGAAAGAAGAGTACTGACCCAGGAGCGAAGTCCAGAAACTAGAGGCGGAGTTTTGGAACTTAAAGATGATTGGTTCTGACATTGAGGAATACATGACTCGTTCGCACGAGTTGGCTGCGTTATGTCCTCAGATGGTGACTCCGGCCTACAAACGGATAGAAAAGTACATTGATGGCCTAGCTCCTCAAATCCAAGCTAGTGTAATGGCTGCTGATCCTGTCACTATTCAGCAGGCTATCAGACTGGCTCACAAACTCACCGACCAGGCAGTGGCACAGGGCACCTTGCCTAAACGTGGCGCTGCTTCTGGTTCATCTGATCACAAAAGTAAATGGGAGGGTAACAACAGCAAGTCTTCAAGCTCCAACAACACCCCAGCAACAACAGACCAAAAAGTTTGACCTATCAAGAAGCTTCACCAACAGCAATCAGAACAGCAACAACAACTATGGTCAGGGATCGAGCGGCTACGCGGGCAAGAATCCTAGGTGTAACCGGTGCAACTTCCATCATCATGGCCCATGTGATCGACTCCGTTGTCAGAGGTGTGGAAAGATGGGTCACGCAGCCAAAGACTGCAGAGGTGAACTAATGACTCAGCAATAACAACCCCAACAACAACGCCAGGGTGGAGTGACTAGAGGCTGCTATGAGTGTGGTAAGGAGGGCCACTACAGGAAGGATTGCCCATAGCTGAAGGGTGGAAACAAGGGAAATAATGGGGGCAATGCTAAGGGTCACGCATTCGTGATCGGTTCCGGCGAGGCAAGGGATGACAAGAATGTGGTTACTGGTACGTTTCCCCTGAATGGTTGTTTTGCTTCTATACTATTTGATACTGGAGCTGATAGGAGCTTTGTTTCTAACAAGTTCATTAAGTTCTTAGATGTAACCCTAGCTGTCATGGAACCTAGTTATGTTGTAGAATTAGCTGACAGAAAACTAATAGAGGCAACTCATATCGTTAAGGGGTGCAGACTAGGATTATGTGGTCATGAGATAGATATAGACCTGATGCCTGTCACACTTGGTAGTTTTGACGTAGTTGTGGGAATGGACTGGCTATCTAAGAATCAAGCTGAGATCATCTGTGGAGAGAAAATCGTTCGCATACCACTTCCTAGTGGTGAAATTCTATCAGTTCAGGGCGAAAGGAGTGGCATGGTCTCTGGAATCATCTCCTACATGAAAGCTCAGAAGTGTTTGCGTAAGGGTCATACCGCTTTCCTAGCCATGGTCACTGAAAAAGAAACCGAGGAAAAGAAAATTGAAGACATCCTTGTTGTACGTGATTATCCTGAGGTTTTCCCTGAAGACCTACCCGGTCTCCCACCGCATCGCCAAGTTGAGTTCCAAATTGATTTGGTACCGGGAGCCGCCCCTATCGCGAGGGCACCGTACAGATTAGCTCCAAGGGAACTGCAAGAGCTGTCTACGCAATTGTAGGAACTATTGGATAAAGGTTTTATTAGACCTAGCTCATCACCGTGGGGAGCCCCAGTTCTATTTGTCAAGAAGAAGGACGGAACTTTCCGTATGTGTATCGATTACAGAGAATTGAACAAGGAGACAATTAAGAATCGTTATCCTCTCCCGCGCATTGATGATCTGTTCGATCAACTACAAGGGTCGAGTTACTATTCCAAGATAGACCTAAGATCGGGTTATCATCAACTAAGGATACGAGAAGAAGACATTTCAAAGACTGCTTACAGAACGAGGTATGGCCACTACGAGTTCTTGGTTATGCCATTCGGGTTGACCAATGCACCAGCGGTTTTCATGGACCTAATGAACCGGGTGTGCAAACCCTATCTAGATAAGTTCGTCATTGTCTTCATCGATGACATCCTTATTTACTCAAGGAATAAGGAAGAACACGAAGAGCACCTTAGACTGATTCTGGAGCTGTTGAGACGAGAACAATTGTATGCAAAATTTTCAAAGTGCGACTTCTGGATACGAGAGGTCCATTTCTTGGGTCATGTGGTCAATGAGAATGGGATACACGTTGACCCGGCAAAGATAGCAGCTATCAAGAACTGGGCTACGCCTAAGACTCCGACCGAGGTACGACAGTTTCTCGGGTTGGTTGGCTATTATCGACGGTTCATCGAAGGGTTCTCAAAGATTGCTCAACCTCTCACCGCGTTAACTCATAAAGGCACCACGTACGATTGGGGTGATAAACAAGAATCTGCATTCCAGGTCCTAAAGCAGAAACTCTGTACAGCACCGATTCTATCCCTGCCTGAGAGAACCGATGATTTTGTAGTTTACTGTGATGCTTCTATACAAGGCCTCGGTTGCGTGCTAATGCAACGCAATAAGGTGATTGCCTATGCATCCCGACAATTGACGATACACGAGAAAAACTACACGACACACGACTTAGAGCTTGGAGCAGTCGTGTTTGCACTCAAGATATGGAGACACTACTTGTACGGTACCAAGTGCACTATTTACACCGATCACAAGAGTCTCCAGCACATTTTTGACAGAAGGAGCTAAATATGAGGCAACGTCATTGGGTCGAGTTGTTAAACGACTATGACTGTACGATCAAGTATCATCCGGGCAAGGCCATGTAGTAGCAGACGCCCTAAGTCGGAAGGAAACACTCAAGCCAGACGAGTTCGAGCATTGCAGCTCACCAATCACACCGGTTTACCCGATCAGATCCGCAATGCTCAACTTGAGGCGTTAAAAGACGAGAACCTGAAAGCCGAATCGCTACGAGGCATGGAGAAGCAACTGGAAACCAAGTCTGACAGAATCCGTTACTTCATGGATCGAACATGGATTCCATCGTATGGAGACCTGCGAGAACTAGTAATGGACGAAGCTCACAAATCCCGGTACTCAATCCACCCGGGTTCAGACAAGATGTATCACGATCTCAAAGTCCTTTACTAGTGGCCGAATATGAAAGCTGACATTGCCACATACGTAAGCATATGCCTAACCTGTTCTAAGGTAAGGTGGAGTATCAATGACCGTCTGGTTTACTCCAACAGCCAGAAATACCAGTACGGAAGTGGGAGCAGATATCTATGGACTTCATCACGAAACTTCCTCGAACTCCCAGCGGATGCGACACCATTTGGGTGATCGTGGATCGCTTGATGAAATCCGCACACTTCCTGGCAATCCGGGAGACTGATCGCATGGAAAAGATAACTCGTATCTACCTAAGGGAAGTAGTCTCTCGGCACGGTGTGCCGATTTCCATTATCTCTGATCGTGACGCTCTATTCACTTCACACTTCTGGCAGTCTTTGCAACGAGCATTGGGGCGCGGTTGGATATGAGCACCGCGTATCACCCTCAAACCGATGGCCAGAGCGAGCGAACAATCCAGACTTTAGAAGACATGTTACGTGCCTGCGTCATAGATTTCGGCAGCAGTTGGGAAACTCACTTACCGCTAGTTGAGTTTTCTTACAACAATAGCTATCACACATCGATCAAAGCTGCTCCATTTGAGGCACTGTATGGGCGTAAGTTCCGATCACCTATCTGTTGGGCGGAAGTTGGGGAAGTCAACTCACCGGCCCTGAACTTGTGCACGAGACGACTGAGAAGATTGTGCAGATCCGTAACCGTATGGCAGCAGCCTGTGACCGACAGAAAAGTTACGCTGATAAGCGTCACCCGACCGTTGGAATTCCAAATAGGTGACAAGGTTCTTTTGAAAGTGTCACCTTGGAAGGGTGTAATTCGTTTCGGAAAACGTGGGAAACTAAGCCCTAGGTACGTCAGACCGTTTGAGGTTGTCAAACGGGTTGGCCCGTGGCCTATCAGCTGAACCTACCCGAAGAACTCCGTGGAGTACACGATGTGTTCCCCGTCTCCAACTTGAGGAAATGCCTTGCAGATGAGACTCTTACCGTTCCGTTAGACGAGATACATGTGGACGAACAACTACATTTCGTCGAGGAACCGGTGGAAGTCATGGATCGAGAGGTCAAGACGCTCAAACATAGTCGTATCCCTATCGTCAGGTTCGTTGGAACTCAAAGCGTGGACCAGAGTTTAACTTGGAACGTGAGGATCAGATGAAGAAGAAGTACCCGCAACTATTCCAAGGTCAGGCATCTACCTCTTAGAATACGTAGAAACTCTATTCAACAGGCGTCACAAACCGTGAGCCTTGTACTTCCCCGTAGAACCTCGTAACATGATGTGTTAATTTTCGGGACGAAAATTCCTGCAACAAGGGGATGATGTGACACCCCTTAATTTCAGGTTAACACTATTCAAACCACTGTCGTTATCATTGTCACATACTCGTTAATACTCGAAACGTATACAAACACCGCCACCGACATCGTTAAATAAATAATGATAAAATACTAACACGGGTGTTTGTAGAGGATTCACATAAACGGGATTTCCTAAGGAATCCTCTTAATTAACATAGCTCGCCCATCTACGCCGTCATCAACCGAAACCAATTTGGGAACACGGGACCTAAGTAAAGGGACTAAATGTGACAATTGCCAAATTGGGGCTGGGTATAAATACCCATCCATCAGCCAAACACATCACAATCTGCTCTCTTCTCTACTACGCTCTCTTCTTCACCATTTCTTCATCCTAGCACCAAAATCACCCCGATTGAGCTCGTTTTCGTCGGTTAGACCACGCAACAGCTGAGAAATCACGTTCCCAACAGGTAGGCGACCTTGGTCATCCATTTTATTGCTCGTTTCTCTGCTGCAAACTTGGGGTTCGGGTGTTCGGGTTCAACCCGAATGCATGTGGTCGTGGGGTGCGTGTGAGGTCAATCAGCATGTGCATTTCACTTAGACATGTTAGGATAGTGTTTCTAGAAGTCCTGATTATGTGAAAACCGAGCACGGAACAGCCGCCCGCCCAGCAGTCGCGATCTGCTGCAGTCCGCGACTGGGCCAGCCGTGCGACTGAGTGGTGCAACTGGGGTGAATCGTGCGAATGAGTCCATGCGTGTGTGCGTGACGTGCGAATGAAGGCATGCGACTGAGAGTGTGTGCGATTGAGTCGATCGAGAAATGTGTGCGACTGAGTACCACCCGACTGAAGGTCCAATCGCATGAATGAAGGTTCAGTCGTGCGATTGGTTGTTGACTCGGGTGAATGGGTGATGTGTGGTACGGCTGAGTGCTAAGTCGTACGAGTGAGGGTTCAACCGTACGAATGAGTTGATTCGTACGATTGAAGGCCCATTCGTGCGAATGAAGTGTCCAGTCGTGCGTCTAGTCTTGATATGCGATTTGAGTCATTGTGAGTGAATTCTCCTTGTGTGCGGTGTGCCTATCATGTGATGATATGGTAACAATCATAAAGTGTCATTTCTTGACCACAAAGATTAAAGTCAACGCAATCAACAAGCACATACTTTTTCAACATAACAGAACCTAACCTTTTACAAATATCGACAACCCATTTGGGAATCTACATAAATCTGATACGTCTATGCCTGCTTATGTGTGTGTGACACCCACGACCGAACCAATGCGACCCGACCCGACTGAACATGTCTATTAACGCTGAACACAACATTAACGCTTAACATAACTGTCAATAGGTGTTTGACAGCGCATCGTAAACAACACTTGGGAGGCTTTCATCCTACATACTTACTACATCATCAGTGAGTTTCACGGCCCCTATTTTACTCTCTTTCATTTTGGGGGAGAAAACATGCACACAGATTTATATAAATGGTTGTAGTATTATTGGTATCGCTTGTTACGTTAGTGCAAACACACAACATGTCCTGACACACTCGAACCGTTAGTAATGGGATTAGCAAGGTAATTTTGAGTAGTACTACTGGGTCTGACAAACCCCGCCCGGGCTAGTCGCGCTAGCTTGATTGGAGGTCAAACGGGTGCTTGAATGACCTAACATTTGTCATTGTCTGATGAGACGTGACGGGATACAACAAACGCATATAGGACGTAAACAGTCAGCTTCGGTTCGAAACGCTAAGTAACAAGAACATAGGCTAGCTACCTAACGATATGCTTTATATACTAAACCATTGAACGCTTACGAACACATTTCTTGTTGATTAAACCTGTGAACTCACCAACTTTATGTTGACACATTTTAGCATGTTTCTCAGGTCACAGGAACGCATAAGCTCATGATGCACGCTACAGGAAACGCACTCAGGACATGCATTCATTTATTTTATTTTCAGCATCGAACATTTTGTCTAACATGGATATTGTAACTGTACTGTAATGGATTTACAAACTATGTACACGCTTACGCATTGTTGTGAACTTTGTTTATGTTCTATGGAATGAAGTCAAATGTTTATTTAAAATTCATATAGTGTCGTTCGATATGACTGTGTCTGAGATCCTGGTATGTCACACGCCTAACGGTAATGCCCCGTTCGTGGAAATTGAGGGTGTGACAAATGAACACTATGCGAATGGGCTCCTATGTGACTGAACCCTTAGTCATGTGATTGAACAGTCATGCGAATAGACCTATGCGACTGAGCTCTCAGTCGTGCGAGTGAACATATGTGCGACTGAGCACCTATACGACTGGGCTCTGAGTCGTATGACCTATCATGCAACTAGATCCCCAGTCGTGCGACTGAACCTCAGTCATCCCTCAGTCGTGCGATTGAACCTCATTCGTCCCTCAGTCGTGCGATTGGCCCTCCAGGCACCTAGCCCTAACCGGGCAGCGACTGCAGTTCATCCCGAACAGCAGCCATGACCTTCGACCTCCAAACCCATCCAAACTCATTCTAAGCCAAATCAACCCTCCTAAACCTTAGGGAAACATGCTATGACAACATTCAAGCACATACAAGTCCAAATCGCACTGTAAACACACCAAACACAATCACACCCAAATGGGTCAAACACACACATTTCAAAAACGGGTTTATATGTGTTCCAGCCCTAAAATTGGTTGAAAATAAGTAAATGAGGGGTCCTAGAACTCACACAAAGAATAAGAAGATGAAGAGCTTCGTTTGGACTAGTTACATGATGAATTTCGAGCCCGAATCACCACTTTCTCTCCTTTTTCTCTTCTTCCTCTCTTCTTTCTCTCTTATCTTCTTTTTGGCTGAGTTTTGCAAGTGTGGGGAGGGGGAGATGGCTGCCCTCTCCCTTAACATACTCCTATTTGCCCAACTTTCGCGCGTTGACGGGTTTGGTCCCCCGACTCTAGACTTTATTTCTTTTCTTCTTCTTTCGTCGGCTACAACGTAAATATCCGGGTGTTACAGAGGTGTAGTATAAGTGGAGTTTCTCATCATTAGAGCTAGAGCTTAGAGTGGTGAGGTGTGCTTATAGCTTTGATTAGTAGATTATTTAGGAGAAAGGTGTTTATGTTTTTAGGTGGGTTTAGTGTTATGAGTGCTAGGTGGCGAATTTGGGAGGTGATGGGTGTCAAGGATATGGCTAGGTGGTGTTAATGAGGTTAATGACTTTCTTAGTCTTAAGCTAAGGTTAACTAATGGTTTAGGTGCTTAATCGGGTTTAGTTAGTAGTTTAGTAAACTGATATTAAGTTAAGGTTATGTTTTAATTAGTGTTTTAGTGTTTGAGATTTGTTTGGTTTTAGTTTTAATACAAGTTTCTAGATGTAATCTTGTTTGGTAATTGACGTGCTTCAAACTATACATATAAAACACATCATTTGCCCATCAATTATCTTCAACTCTTACTTTAAATGATGATTTGATACTTAAATCATTCATATTGTGTTTTCAGTCTTGGAAAAGACCAAGATGAATAAAAAGAGCTTAAACAAAGAGAAAGTTGAAGAAAACAAGCTCTAAAATTCAAACATGGGGTTGTGCCTCATTAAGCACGGCCCTATGACCAGCTTAAAACACGCCCCCATGCTTAAATTAGCACACCCCCTGTGATTGGACATCCGACAGGATAAAAAGTATTGTTCCTAAAATGAGTCACGGGGTGTGCCTCATGAGGCACGAGGGTGTGACTACCCCAAACACGGGGTCGTGCCTCTTGAGGCATGGGGGCGTGCCCCAACAGCTTCTGAGCATACGATCCGACCAACTTACGTAAGCATTGTACTAACATGGGGTCGTGCTTTTTAGGCACGGGGCCGTGCTTAAACACTCCAGAAAGCCTATAAATAGGAACTCATTTACGATATTAAAGGAAGCTTTTAGGAGGTGAAGTGCTGGTGTTCCCTCTTGGGAACCTAGGCTTTGGAGGTCCTTAGAAGGTTTTGGAGGTCCATTCAACACTTAGAAGAAGCTCGGGATCATTTAACATCATCCATAGTGAATCACCGGTTTGATTGTTCTAATTTATCGATGATTTCATTACTGTCTTCTATCTTTGTTGTTATGTTCAAGCTCATTATAAGCTAAACTTCATTTGTTATCCTAATTTAGTGAAGCTTTATGTAACTTATGATGAACTAATGGTGTGATTTATATTGTGTTAATGTTATGGTGGTCTTAGGAAAACTTTCGATGGGTAGCATCTACATTTGAATGGGAAGTTATAAACTTATGATTTGTAATTATGAATGTCATACACGGTTGAAAAACATATGATCAACTTATTTCACGAAACCGATCTTCATAATAAATCCATGGCTAATTAACTAGAGATGGTTATTAGAAATCATATCACCTTAACTTTCTGATCATTTACAGATTCCCTTTTATTAGTCTGAGAAATCTACAGTAATTGTTATGATTTTCTAAAATTAATGGTATGTTCGAAAGGAACTTCATCAACTCTCTTCTTACATTATGTTATGTTTTCAGAAATCGTATGTCAAAAAGCTCACAAAAGATTTACCTACATTACTAGGGCTTTGACCTAAGCTGTAAATCTCAACCTGACGTGGTCCTAGTAACTACGGAGCGGATATACGAGAAATCATGCCAACTCACCTTTATAAACATTAACACAATTACTTTAATCAATATCTTTAATTACACCACCAATTCATCACAGTTATATAAGTGTAATCTAAATTAGGATAACAACCTTACATCACTGAAAGAATCACCAAAAGTAAGAAAGGATGTCAGCCTCTCTTAAGAAAAGAGGACGACTTAAGACAGCAATCTTAATCAATCTTTATCTATCGTTATTTTTCTCAACTTATCATTTTATAAATCAAAATTGATAGTCAATTATAAGGGTTGTTGAGTAGGCTTAGTGTGTCCACGGATTGATACTCGGTTCTTACCAACATTATATTACCTCACGACAGGTACACATGCCTTTTGTGTGTGTAGTTTAGTATAGTAATAACTAACTAAAACTGAATATGTGCGAAAAATCTTTATCAAAATATATATACTTTTCACACGCATCAAGTTTTTGACACCGTTGTCGGGGATACATGGTAGTTTGAAAAACAATCCAAATTTTTGACTATTTTGTTTTATTTTGAAAAAAAATGAAAATAATTATAAAAAAAAAGAAGAAGTCGATCCACATATTGCTATCAAGGTTGAAAACAATGAGGGACGAAGCTTCAAAGTTAATGGTTATCGGTTAATGGCCAAATCGTCCCAGACCCTGCTCTCCAGCGGGATACACTGGGTATGTTTGTTTGTTTGTTTGTTTGGTTAATGGCCAAATCGATATACCAACTAAGATTTTCTCAGAGGTGATAAACCTTCACCTCATTAAAACTAAGTGTGGGGAAGGGTCTAGCGAAGGACCCATAACCAAAACATGGCTCTATGTTACTTTCAGTCTGTTTATTTTCATTTTTTATGTGTGCTTATGACTTTAATTTTATATTTTAAATAATTTGCTGATATTTTAGATTAATCTTGATGTTTTCTTTTGAGCTCATTCAAAGCAGTTGTAGGAAACGATCACACGCATTTGACTCATCATTTTAGGGGAGTTTTTATTTGTCTTTCTCTACTTAATATTTATTGTAAATCACATTCAGGAAAATGTGAAGTTTAAGTGTGGGGAAGGGTATACATGCTTAATACTTAGCTTATAAATAGGTCTAAGTTATAATTAAATCTTTTACAAAAAGTCATTATAGTTTTAATGTTTATGAAAACAACACAGGAAACATGAAACAATTTTTGATAAAATAAAATATAAATATACGTTTTCCAGAAATAAATAAGCAAATAAAGCAAACCCAAATAATCTTAAATATCTTTTTTGTGATATCCTGAAAAGCAAACGAGTTGATGAAAATACTTAAATATGTAAAATGAAACACTTATACCCAATTCCATATGTTATGTGAGCTTATATTTTAGCCTTAATCATGCTTTGTATTTATGCATTTTGCTTTCATTATGGATATATTGAGGGTGTCTTCTGTTACGTGTGAATTAGAACTTGTTTTGGGTATACATTTTAAAACCTTATAAGTATTTCTTGCATAAAAAGATTTTAGTCAATTAGGAAAACCCAATATTCGAGCTTTTACCATTTTCAAATATCCTTACCCAAATGTTATCCATAGTTAGCCCCGTTGAGCTTAAAACGTTTTTGTTTTCCATCACCCAAACCATTAAGCCACTAAACTAAAAAAAACCTTCAACAAAACCCTTTTTTGTTAAAGACATGTTTTGACTTATTTCAAAGGAAAAAAAAAGAAAAAAAAGAATAAAAAGAAAAAAAAAAGAAAAGAAGGAAGAAGAAAACTAGTTCAGTCATTTTGCGGTATTTCAAAATACGTGATCAAGAAAGAAAAAATGATATGAAAAATACCCAACTTGTGTAGAATTGGTTTAGTGAAGGAAAATACAGCAAAAACCAAACCGAATTCAAGAATCCAACATCCAAATCCGTTGGGTGCTTTTAGGCTCCAAGCCGAACAACCCTTAAAAAAGGATAGCTACATATATCTTCGGGTTAAGGAGGAGGTGCAGTTTTTGAAAATTCAATACGGTCTTGACAATCTGACCAAATGAGTCCTCGAGTTTGCATATCCCTTATAGCTTGAGTATTGTATGGGGAAACATTTTTATTACTTTCATGTTAGTTTATATCAATCAATAACCCAGGATGATCGTCTTTAGCATTTCGCCACTTTTTCCCCAAATAATCCACACCCTAAACCTGAGCCAAGTTACAACCCATAAAAGACCTAATGATTTATGCAGGTAAATACCTAACATAGGTGGAGATTTGATCCCTTACCAAGCATATGATTTCACACGTATTCATGCTAGGAAATTAAGCGTATTAGTCATACTTCATCTTATGTATAATTCCATATATAGCCAAGTGTGAGTGCACCTTGTGATTAGTGTGAATTTTTACTTGTTAAAAATCTTTACAAACCATACTATTTCTTGAAAGGATATCCTTTCACATGTGCTTAACTGTTTATATTTGGGTAAACCAAGTTTGCTTGTATAGTTCTTGAAAGACATATTTATATCTTGATTTTGTTTTAGTTTTGGGTGGTGTTGCTATTTTGAGTGATTTTGCTTGAGGACAAGAAAAGTTTAAGTGTGGGAATATTTGATGTGCTTCAAATTATACATATAAAACACATCAGTTGCCCATCAATTATCTTAGAAACTCTTACTTTAAATGATAATTTCATACTTAATTCGTTCATATTGTGTTTTCAAGATTGGAAAAGACCAAGATGAACAAAAGGAGCTTAAACAAAGAGAAAGTTGAAGAAAACAAGCTCTAAAATTCAAACATGGGGTCGTGCCTCATTGAGCACGCCCCCATGACTAGCTTAAAACACGCCCCCATGCTTAAATTAGCACACCCCCGTGATTAGACATCCGACAGAACAAAAGTACTGTTCCCAAAACGTAGTCACGGGGTGTGACTACCCTAAACACTAGGTCGTGCCTCTTGAGGCACGGGGGCGTGCCCCTACAGCTTCTGAGCATACGAGCCGACCAACTTACTTAAGCATTGTACTAACACGGTGCCATGATTTTTAGGCACGGGGCCACACTTAAACACTCCAGAAAGCCTATAATTAGGAACTCATTTACAACATTGAAGGGAGCTTTTGGGAGGTGAAGTACTGGTGTTCTCTCTCGGGAACCCAACCTTTGGAGGTCCTTAGAAGGTTTTGGAGGTCTATTCAACACTTAGAAGAAGCTCAGGATCGTTTAACATCATCCATAGTGAATCACCAGTTTGATTATTCTAATTTATCGATGATTTCATTACTATCTTCTATCTTCGCTGTTATGTTCAAGCTCATTATAAGCTAAACTTCATTTGTTATCCTAATTTAGTGAAACTTTATGTAACTTGTGATGAACTAATGGTGTGATTTATATTGTGTTAATGTTATGGTGGTTGATCGATGTCGTTTGGTTGGTCAAAAATATATATTAAAGAGTCCTTAATCACCCTTAATAGCAAAAGGTAAGAAGGGTGTCGAATCCACAGAGAATCATAGGAAAGTGCTAGCAACGATTAATTTAAAACTACTAAACATTGAAAAGTAAATGATTGATGGACTTAATTAAGAAATAATTAAATTAACAAAATAAAGCTTAATTTTTTAACATTCTTGAAGAAAAAGCAACCCACTTTAGGATCCAGGTTTGGCAAAGTTACAATTTTTCTTGAATGAAACCTAGTGAGAAGTCATTAATGATGACTTACACATGATATGATTTAAGTGACAATTATGGATTAAAGTTCAAAGGACCTTATTCACACAATTACCAATTTGAATAATGAAACCCTAATTCTAATAATCAATCACGTAATGATCATAGACAACCAAAGTTAAAGAAGATCAAAATTAGGTTAAATCATAATCAAGCCGTTTAACTAATCAAATCACAAATTAAATCCAACAAGAACTCAAAAGGTTCAAGATTTAATCTCAAATCTAGGTTACAAGCTAAGAAAAATAAGAACTTGCACAAACCCTTCCCCCGAAGTCAATCATAATGGATTTAGCCTTGCATCATCATCGATTCTTCAACAAAAACGTAATTGATCATGTAGTTCGGATGAAATTGATGTTGTTGATGTTGGAAGAGCTTGAGAATGATCCAAGATTGCCAATTTTCGTCCAAGATTGCTGTGTAAAAAGTTTTCAATCGTATTAGGGTTTTTTCTCTTTTAAATCCCTTCGAAATAGGCCCAATCTCAACAAAAACCCGGACCCCGGCGTCGGTGGCGCCTATGGAGGCGTCGGTGGTGCTACCTTCCTGTACAACCTTGATTTTCATGTGCAGTTTTCCGAGACCTTTCCGTTGATAGGTCGTGGGTCCTGTAACTCATTTTCTAGCTCAAGTTATGCTCGTTTTAAAATACCGTTGCCGTACAACTTCGGTTTATCATATCTGGACTTCTCGAGCTCCAATTATCGTCCTGTTTTTTTTCATTTCTTTGTATTCTTCACGTTTAACCTACAAACACAAAATACTCCCAAAGTAACTCTATTTATCATACATATATATATATATAAAGCCCGGAAATAAAGTCATTAAATGTTGAACTTTCACCACCAGATCACAATCCCCACACTTACCTTTTGCTTGTCCTCAAGCAAAGCTCAATTGTTATTTATAAAACCATCATTGATAATTTATCTCACAAGTCATCTATTAAAGATTAACTAAGGTCAAAGGTCATGTACTCATTCACATGACTTACATCTTCTAAGATATTTATATTCTAGCAAGTCAATCATGAGTAAAATAAGACATCACCCAACTAATATTATCATGATTTTGATTTTTAATCTCATGTACACTCCCCTCACAATAATTCACTCCTCTCGGCTAATTTCTGGACTAGTAAAAGATGTACTAGTGTAATCACTCACTACCCCAATATACCACGCTGTCCACATAAGCTTGTATAGCAATCACACCTCCACCATTTGCATAGATCTTGCACACATCTAAAGGACTTATGGGTTTTGGGTTTAGGCACGGGTAGGAAGTTTTGACTTTTAAAAGTGGCTAACACACATCTAACTATAACCCAAATCATTAAACCATCCTTATCAACACGACTCAAAGAGCTAAATCATTTTAATCCTTTTTGGCCCAATAATCCTTTTTTTATCATTTTTTTTCTTTCTTTTATTTTTTCTTTATTCTTTTTTTTCATAATATAAGATTGACTTTGGATGCTCTTTGATTTGAATGGCTTAACGATTGATTATCAACTAACAACTTGGGCTTTATGTCTTGGGTTTAACAAAAAAATGGCTTAAGGCTCAACATGGCTACTACGGGAAATGATGGATGAAACTAACAAACGTTTAACAAGTAAATGGATTCCTAGATTGCCTTTATCATTCATGTGCACACACCTCACTTATGGTATCGGTATGCATCAACAACACAAGTTCTGCAACAACATTAATATATGGCCTACCCTCAGCAAATGAACATATGTATGATGTGTATGAAGTCATAGGCTCAAACTCTAACCAAGTAGGAATTTAGGCTACCGATGTGCGCATGAGTTTATTATATCAAGGACTTGTCAACATTAACTGGGTATCCCTCATATTCCACAAATAACCTGCTAGAACACTTTGTTTTTCTTCTTTTATTTATTTATTTATTTATTTATTTATTTATTTTTTGAAATTTTTACCTTAATTCTGCAGAACTCCCCTCATCCCTACACTTAGAAGGTGCATTGTCCCCAATGCACCATTCGGTCTGTTGGAGAAATTGTGGATTTAAGGGGAGTTTTCATCATCATGACCATGCTCTCCCAATCATCACAACAGGTTATCATTCGGGTTGTACCACAACACACGTACCACAGATTCACTCATTCCCACATACATAGTTATTGTTTTACACCCCCAACCATATATTAAACACACCAAAAGAGTGTTGATGAGAATAACAACAAATAACATGTTTGAGCATAAAACAGATAGAGTGGAGAAACACATGGACCTGATCTCCAAACAGAGGTCTGGGCAGTGGTGGTCTAAAGAAGGATTCCATCAGACTTTGGTGCATGGCGTGCATGTCAAAGCTTCCGGCTTCCCTCGTCGCGTGTGAGCTTCCATCAGGGGTTGTCGCCGTTGGTATCCACTGTGACGGTTGAGCTTGTTGGTACCTCTCATATTGCTGCCCGGGCATGTATTGTGGTAGAGCACTCCAACCCACGGGTTATGGTCGAGCTTGATAAGGCAGCCCTACATGGTAGTCATTATACTGGCGAACCTGTTCCTGATACATAAAATAATCGTTAATAGCTTGTTCGCGTGCATACGCAGAGTCACGCACATACATCCTCATGTCATCACGTAGCTCTCTGTCATGCCGTTCTTGTGCTGCCCATGCATCCCTCGATTGTTGCTCATACTCCTTTGTCCTCCTATCATAGCTCTCTCTCCGCCTTCTTTGTCGCTCCCTTTCACGTGACTGTTCATCATACATATGCCTCTGATCTAAGGTCCATCCTGAAAAACCAAAAGGTCTGGCTCTGACAACTACTTACTGGATTTCTTCTTCCTCGGTTGGCTCCCTTGTACCAGCATCCACATCCTCAATTGATCTCACACCACCTTGACCCATAGCAACATCATCTGTATCCGCATATCGAGGAATATCATCTCGTTGAACCATTAACACTCAACCACTATCCTTGTCTCATAGTTGATAGTGAGTGGCCGTCTTCTTGTATTCCCATGATTGTCCTCCCAACCGATTAATTTTGAACTTTAAAACAGTGATTGGAATAGCCAAAGCCTCGTTGGACATAACCTTTTGCTTGCACAACAACATGGTAATCAAGTGGCAGTGTGGAATCATCAACCACGCCCTGCTTTCTCGGCTTTCCCAAATGTTCATCATTACTAATTGTCGGTAAGACAACATGTGTCTACCAGTGAGGAGGGCATGAAGCACTCTAAGCTCATAATGTCGCACTCTTCATCTGTCAGAGATTCTAGGGATCACATTCTTGCTCAGGATCACTGTCAGTAGCTTTAGTAAGATCTTCAATGTTACTTCTGTTCAGGTTGTCAGAAGTTAAGGCAGTGATAGGAACAACAAAGATATCATTCAAGACCTCCCACAGGTAATCCCAGTTGGGATTTCCAGAATTGAGCTTTCGTGTAGATATTCATAGGGCCCGGGTGCAGTATCAAACTTTGCCACTTGAGAGATTGTCTGAAAAGACATAACCATTGTTTTCCCACCGACCTTGCCGGTTAGTGTAGTGGTGTGTGGTGGGTTTGATCCATCCTTTCTTACTAGCGTAGACATCCATTCCATGATTTGATTTACATACACATGTGGCTTATCCATCTTGACAAATGTCAACACCTCTCTCCATCCCAACCTTTCAAAGCACTCAGTCACTCCAAACATTCGAAACTCCGGGAGTTCCATGGGTCTTTCACAAACCATGAGTGTAGTGAGGTCGTTCTTGCCCTTGAATTTGTCAATGTACAGTTGTGGTTGCATCTCTCGTGGGGACTTGGACAATGGCTTCTTGTACTCCATCCAAATAGGATTCCCCTCATAATCATAGTCGATGTCATCGCCACTAGAGTTGGTGCCCATTGATTCATCCCTTTTGCTTTCGGAACTTGTTTCAGTTATATTGCTTGTGCTTCGCCTCGTACGTTTTCCCGAAGGTTCGAGGATGAGGCGGAAGCTTTGCCTTTTCCTCGAGAAGTTGATTCCTTGGTTCGTGGCATGATTCCTGCGATGAACAGATATCAATTTAGCTCCATCATGAGGAAATAAGCAATTATATGGATTATGAGTTCTATCACACCTAATTAATAAGGATTTTAAGTCTATATTGCGCATATAGCCCCCAAATTAATTCTATGCAATAACAGAAGTATCACTAACCCATAATCTCAAAATTAAGTAACATTCTCACGAGTGTCCCTCAATGTGGATGTCCACCATACAGTTCACAATTGCACTCATGAAATGCATATAACATAAGTAAAGTTGTTGGGCTTCCACTAAATTCCATACAAATGACAAGGACCTTTAAGTTAATTGACATAAATAACACAAATCACTCAGATGGAACACATTTAGTATCATCATTTTACCAACACTCATTTCTACCATCATCATATCTCAATTTATTTCCCAAACTCATGTGTAATCAACATAGCGCAATCAACACAACCTAATATTCTCATCATTTGTATACTACTTCCTTAAGCAATTGATATGAAATTTGAGATTTTACCTATGGAAATAAACATACCATGGTCATCTAAAATCACATCATGTAATTATGTAACAAAAGTCATACCTTGGCACAATGTGATGTTTTTAGATGAAAAAGAAGAAGAGTGGAGTGATTTTGGGCAAAAACCCCCAAAAGTCCGAATTTTAGACCCCTGTTATCTTACAAACAAGTGAGAATCTTGCAAAACTAATCGGTGAGATGTGATTCCCTCGAAAAACTAAGCAAGATGCACCTATAGTTTGCTTGATTTAGTTAAGAATTGAAGAAGTTCAAACTAGGGCTTGAAGTGTTCTTGAGAGGTTAGAGAGAAAAGATGGAGAGAAGATGATGAAAACTGGGTTTTTGATTCATATGTACCCACAAATCTCAGTAAACATGTGTTTGTGGTTGTGAATTTTCGGGTAATCCGCCCAAAAGTAGGCCGACCCGCGCCTGACTGGGCCGCGGCGTCGGTGGCGGTAGTATAGGCGTCGGTGGCGGTGGGCCGGCGCCAAGCCCAGCGTCGGTCACCACAGCCCGACAGTGGGTTTGTGATCGGCTGGCGGTACCGGCGTCGGTGGCGGTGGTGCCGGCGTCGGTGGCGGTGGTGCCGGCGTCGATGGTGGTGCTTTCAAAAAAACATTTTTTTTTTTTTTTTTTAAAGAAATACTAACAAAGGAAAAAAAACCTACAAACTCCTAGTCATGAAAATATATAATAGAATTAAAAAAAATAATTACATTTTTTTGTTTGTTTTTCGGAAATCGTGCCACCTTCACGCCGCACCCCATCACAAAATCATTATTCGCCCCGTATCATCAGTGAATTGTGTGCAACATACCTGATTATCCATGAGTTTCCCCACACTTGGGTGTTTGCATGTTCTTGCATAGAAACCAATCAAATTAAAATAACAAATAACAATCGGGAAATAAAAGAAAAACTAAACTCACTTTCGTAGGAATCACGGTTGCATTTAGCGTATGCCACAAGCCTTTTAACCACTCGGTACGCCCGAGTGGACGAGTGAAGTCTCGTGAGGGTTTCTAGTGAACATACCCACAAAGTTCTCCGAGTTGCCTCGCAGAAAGCGCTAAGTTTTAGGTCTTCAGCCAGACCGTTACCTGATCCTTACTGATTTGTTGTGTATGTTGGTGCACTTACCAAGAAGCTCACTAATTCGTCACTATTTCTGCTCATATCCTTGCTCTCCAGATAATGTTTCAATCGATGTCCATTCACCATTTTTCGTACACCGTCTTTAAGGTCTTCAATCTCGACATATCCAAACTTACCAACTCGAATTACAACATATGCTCCCATCCATTTGCTGTTCAACTTACCGGGAAACAATCTCAATCGTGAGTTATACAACCACACCTTCTGGCCAACTTCAAAAGTCTTCTTCCGTAATTTAGCATCATGTACCTCTATCATCCGTGCCTTGTATGTGACTGTCGTCTCGTATGCCTCGTTCCTTAATTCTTCCAGTTAATTCAAACTCAACTTCCGTGCGTTTCCTGCAACATTGTAATCAAGATTAACATTTTTAATTGCCCATAAAGCACGATGAGCGAGTTCTACAGGTAAATGACATCCTTTCCCGTAGACCAAACCGATATGGGGTTGTACCAATAGGCGTTTTGAAAGCGGTACGATAGGCCCATAAAGCGTCGTTTAACTTGGTGGACCAATCTTTACGGTCCGATCGTACCGTTTTCTGTAAGATTTCCTTAATTTGCCTATTGGATACCTCCACTTGACCACTCGTTTGAGGGTGGTATGGTGTTGCTATTCGGTGATCTACGCCATAACGTTTTAACAACTTTCCAAAGTGAAAATTCTTAAAATGTGACCCCCCATCACTTATGATCACACGTGGAAGACCAAATCGTGAGAAAATATTACTTTGAACAAATTTACACACAACGTATGGTCATTTGTTTTAGTGGCAATTGCCTCCACCCATTTTGACACGTAATCCACTGCCACTAAAATATATAAATTGCCATACGAATTTGGGAATGGGCCCATGAAATCAATTCCCCAAACATCAAAGATATCAACCATGAGAATTGGTTGCATGGGCATTTCATTGCGTTTTGATATACTTCCCATTTGTTGGCATTTCAAACAATTTTTAGCAAAATTATACGAATCACAAAATATGGTTGGCCAAAAGAGTCCACAAGATAAGATCTTGTGACTCTTTTTCTGTCCGCTAAAATGACCCCCGCATGCGGATGAGTGTGCATGTTCTAACACGTCTGGAATTTCAGACTCGGGAATGATCTTCGGATGATTTGATCTGCTCCGACCTTGAATAGTTCTGGTTCGTGCCAAATGTAATATTTGACCTGTGACATGAATTGTTGTCTCTTCCTTTTGTTCCAATGGTCGGGAGTGGTACATGCAGCCAAATAGTTTGTAAAGTTAGCATACCATGGTTCGGAAGATATGGATAGTAATTGCTCATCTGGGAATGTCTCATTAATCTCCTGATGTGAATCAGTGGTTTGATGCACCACTCTTGACAAATGATCCGCGACTACATTTTCGCTTCCCTTCTTATCACGCATCTCCAAGTCAAATTCTTGTAGTAACAAGATCCAACGTATAAGTCTAGGTTTGGCATCCTTCTTCTCCATTAGATACCTGATTGTACTGTGATCAGAATAAACGATTACTTTACTTCCTCATATATATGACCGGAATTTATCTAAAGCATATACTACTGCAAGCAATTCCTTTTCGGTTGTTGTATAATTTAATCGTGCATCGGCTAATGTTTTACTTGCATAGTATATGGCAACGGGTTTCTTATCCACCCGTTGACCTAAAACAGCCCCAATTGCAAAGTCGCTTGCATCACACATAATTTCAAACGGAAGTGACCAACTAGGTGATTGCAAGATTGGGGCTTCCACTAATTTCTCTTTTAACGTGTTAAAAGCATGTAAGCATTCTTTATCGAACACAAAGGGTACGTCTTTCAAGAGTAAGTTACATAAGGGTTTAGTTATGACACTAAAGCCCTTAATGAACCTTCTATAAAACCCTGCGTGTCCTAAGAATGATCGCACACCTTTAACATTAACCGGAGGAGGTAGAGTGAAAATTACCGTTATTTTGGCCCGATCTACCTTAATTCCCCGACAAGATATGACATGCCCTTGAACCGTTCCCTCTTGAACCATAAAGTGACTTTTCTCCCAACTTAAGACCAAATTTGTTTCAACACACCGTTTCAAAACTTTGGTTAATTCATGTAAACATTTATCGAAAGTAGAACCAAAAATTGAAAAATCATCCATAAAAATTTCTAGAGACTCCCCGACCATATCTGAAAAGATACTCGTCATACACCTTTGAAAGGTGGCCGGAGCATTACACAAACCAAATGGCATTCGCCTAAAAGCGAATGTGCCATAAGGACAAGTGAATGTAGTCTTTTGTTGGTCCTCAGGGTGAATAGCAATTTGATTATATCCTGAATAGCCATCTAGAAAACAGTAAAACTTCTGACCTACTAGTTTCTCAATGATTTGATCAATGAATGGAAGTGGAAAATGATCCTTAGATGTAGAAGCATTTAGTTTCCTATAATCAATACAAACACGCCACCCGGTTACCGGCCGAGTGGCGATTTGCTCACTTTTCTCGCTTTTCACCACTTGAATACCTGCTTTCTTTGGTACCGTTTGAGTTGGACTTACCCATGTGCTGTCAGAGATTGGGTAGATTATACCGGCATCCAACCACTTAAGTACCTCTTTCTTGACTACTTCCCGCATGTTTGGATTCAACCTTCTTTGCGTATCACGTGATGGTTTGGCATCGGCATCAGTTATGAACTTACGCATCACGATCGAAGGATTTATACCTTTCAAATCAGCAAGTGTCCATCCTATCGCTGCTTTGTATGTTTGAAGAACTTGTAACAATGAGGCTTCTTGATCTTCTTCTAAGTCGGCTGTGATGATTACGGGCAACGTATTGTCTTCTCCCAAAAATGCATATTTAAGGTGCTTGGGGAGATCTTTCAACTCCAACTCCGGTGGGCTTTCCAATGAAGGCTTCATCTTTTTGTCTATATGCTAAGGCAATTTTTCAACTTGATATGTCCATGGGGGTCTACCAGCATTAACAACCATCACATCTAACTTTTGTTATTCATTTGCTAGATCCGTCACATGATTCCAACCTGCGTCATCACAAACAAAACAAGTCTCTTTGGTGGCATCCTCACTTTCATGAGGATTACACTCCTCAATAATGTCCGCCATAAAGCATTCATCATTGAGTAGAGAGTTTGGTGTATTAGAAAACACATCTAAACGCAACTTCCTATTACCAAATGTCATATCCACCGTCCCGGTTCTACAATTTATCAAAGCATTTGTGGTGGCGAAGAATGGTCTACCAAGTATGACATTAGGTTGCTTTGTTTTATCATTTGACGCATAGTCTAAAACTAAGAAATCAATCGGGTAGTAGAAATCTTCAACCATGACAATCACATCAGACACAATTCCTCTAGGAAGCTTAGGTGTCAAATCGGCTAATACTACGGTAGTATCGGCCTTACGAAGTGGGCCAAAATCGTATTGATCATATAAGCTTCTCGAAAGAATACTTACACTTGCTCCAAGATCCAATAACACCCCTACCATTTTAAAGTCACCAACTTGAATTGGTATCAAAGGCGTTCCGGGATCCCGAAGTTTCAGAGGCAACGAACCCATTAACACAACACTCACTTTTTCTGTTAAATCAAGCATTTTTGGAAATTTATTGTTTCGTTTTTGAGTACACATGTCCTTAATATATTTAGCATAAGCCGACACTGTTTAATTGCATCGAGTAAGGGAATATTGATTTTAACTTGCTTGAAAATTTCCCAAATTTCCTCTTGTTGAGGACCTCGTTTGTTTAAAGTTTTTGACTTTTAGGATTTTCTAAAGCCTTTGGATAAGGTATGGTATTAACCTCCATATCCTTAACATTGACCTTAGTAGACTCTTTTTTAAGCACAAGTTTTGGTGTATCTTGAAAAGTTACTTTTTTCTTTTGTTTAACACTATGGGTGTCCGGTTCACACTCATCATCACTTTTCCCATCCTCGCCAAGGTCCTCCACCACTCCTTCTTCAAATGGTGGTGGAGAAACCACTTTATTGTCATATGCTTTACCAGAGCGAAGAATACTTACCTGATTGATGTTTGCACTCTTTGTATTTCTTGCACCCGACGTTTGATGTTGAGGATTGACAATGGTGTCACTAGGCAACGTCCCTGGATTTCTTCGCAATTATGCCATCTCTTCCGGTAGTTGTCCAACTTGTTTTGCTAGTGCCTCCATGGTTTTATCTCATACCTCGTTGTCTTTCTTAATCTCTCGGAGAAAGTCCATGACCTCGGATGAGTTGCTTGAGCTTCCTTGATGATTTTGTTGGTAACCCTTATTGTATCCTCCTTGATTGTAATTCTGGTTATTATACATCGGTTGTCGGTTCTGGTATGGTTGACCTCCCTGATTTGATACCTGAAAATGAGGATTAGATTGATTAGATGTGTTACCATACTTAAAATTGGGATGATTACGCAAACCTGGATGATACGTATTAGAGTTCATATCATATTGCTTTCGATTACCATATACTTGATTAACCTCTTCCTCAGGTCTACCCACTTTCATTGGACAGTCCATGGTAGCATGTCCAAGATCACCACATCCTTCACATATGGGAAAGATTGGTCCGCCTTGAGGTGTCACATTTCCCCCATTGAGATTCAAACTTGCCAACTGACGCTCCAACATTTGATTAGCTCTCACCAACTGTTCTAATCTTTCATTGGCATTAGTAGTAGTTGCAGATCTAACAATGGCATGTTTCTTCTTCCTATTAGATTGAGCTTGCCTTTTGAGTTCACCGCCATTTTCTCTAAGAATTCCCAATCCACCTCCACATGATTGGAAAGAAATGTTCCACCCGTAGTAGAGTTCACATCCCAGATGTCATCAGTGGACAATCCATTATAAAATGCATTGATCAACTCCCATTGTGGAATACCATGATGAGGGCAATTCCTTAGCAATTGTTTAAACCATTTCCAAGCTTCATAGAAAAGTTCACCCGGTTGTTGTTGGAAGTTCTGAATATTGGCCCTTGCATCACTTGTTCGTTGAGGTGTTTAATACTCTTCTAGGAATTGTTGTTGCATATCCTCCCATGTAAAGATGCTTGCGGATGGCAATGATAGAAACCATTGTTTCGCATCGTTTTTTAATGTGAATTGAAATAACACGAGCTTAACTTGATCCGGTGTAAACCCTTGTCCGCCAATTGTGCCACACACCGCTTCAAATTCAGAAATGTGAAGGTAAGGTTCCTCGGTTCCTTTACCATAGAAAGATGGCAACATGTTCAATCCTTGTGGCCTCACTTCGAAAGATCAACCATGTGCAATAGGGCTAACTATTGGAGATGAATTTACTGCAATTTGAGGTCTAAAATGGCTTTCAACTCCTCAAATTGAGGCACGATGATGGACTTGCGGAAGACCATCATGATGTTGAGGAAAACCCGATTGAGGATGTTGATTCATTGGTTGTCTCATGGCTCTTGGTGGACCTTGATTAGCCATTTGGATGACTGGATTAAAATGATGATTGTATCCTCGTGGATGCTGATAAGCATAATGGAAACCAAATCCATCTTCATCTCTCGCTCCATATCCAGCATTTGAATTCCCATGCTCCATTCCGTCATCCCAATTTGATACTCGGTCCCTTATATCTTCATCACCATTAACACCATCATTCCGGCTCGAGTTAGATTGATTAAACTGAACTGAGGGATTTCTTGGAGCCTCATAGTTAACATTTCTAACCGGTTCTTGTTGAATAGGTGGATTACGTTATGGGTATACATAAGTGGTGTCACCCGTTTGGAATTATGGTGGTGGAGGTATAGGGTTTCCTTGAACTGGGTTAAATGGTGGGATTTGTTGCTGAGGTGGTGGAGCATTATGTGGTGGGAGCAATGGAGGTAGGATGTCACCTAGAGGTTGCTCCCTTTGTGGAGGAGGTTGATTGGATGGACCACTTTGATTTCCCGAGTTATCCATGTTGTTGAACGGATTACTTTCTGGTGTTTTGGAAAGTCTTCGTAGAATTTGACTAGCCTTAGCTGATGAGGTTCCTTCTTCAGACCACACACTTCGTGGAATAGGAGCTGATGAAGGATGCGCCTTGTGAAAAACTCAGTTGTCTCTTGCTGTTTTCTCAATCTTAGGATTAAAGAGTAACGGGGAAGTCCTTCTGGAATGTCTCGTATGCATAAGAATCTCAACTATCTGCACACAAGAAACAAATACCCGTGTAATTTCGAACGACAAAAATAACAAATAAACTAAAAACAAGAAAAGAAATATATATATATATATATATATATATATATATATATATTTTTTCTTTTTGAATTTTTAAGAAAACAAATAATTATTACTAACACTAAGCGCAACGATTCCCCGGCAACGACGCCATTTTGATCGATGTCATGTGGTCGGTCAAAAATATATATTAAAGAGTCCTTAATCACCCTTAATAGCAAAGGGTAAGAAGGGTGTCGAATCCACAGGGAATCACAGGAAAGTACTAGCAACGATTAATTTAAAACTACTAAACATTGAAAAGTAAATTGATTGATGGACTTAATTAAGAAATAATTAAATTAATGAAATAAAGCTTAGGTTTTTAACAATCTTGAAGAAAAAGCAACCCACTTTAGGATCCAGGTTTGGCAAAGTTATAATTTTCCTTGAATGAAACCTAGTGAGAAGTCATTAATGGTGACTTACACATGATATGATTTAAGTGACAATTATGGATTAAAGTTTAATGGACCTTATTCACACAATTACCAATTTGAATAATGAAACCCTAATTCTAATAATCAATCACGTAATGATCATAGACAATCAAAGTTAAAGAATATCAAAATTAGGTTAAATCATAATCAAACCGTTTAACTAACCAAATCATAAATTAAATCCAACAAGAACTTAAAAGGTTCAAGATTTAATCTCAAATCTAGGTTACAAGCTAAGAAAAATAAGAACTTGCACAAACCCTTCCCCCGAAGTGAATCACAATGGATTTACCCTTGCATCATCATCGATTCTTCAACAAAAACATAATTGATCATGTAGTTTGGATGAAATTGATGTTATTGATGTTGGAAGAGCTTGAGAATGATCCAATATTGCCAATTTTCGTGCAAGATTTCTGTGTGAAAAGTTTTCAATCGTATTAGGGTTTTTTCTCTTTTAAATCCCTTCGAAATAGGCCCAATCTCAACAAAAACCCGGACCCCGGCGTCGGTGGCGCCTATGGAGGCGTCGGTGGCGCCACCTTCCTGTAGAACCTTGATTTTAATGTTTAGTTTTCCGAGACCTTTCCATTGATAGGTCGTGGGTCCCGTAACTCATTTCCTAGCTCAAGTTATGCTCGTTTTAAAATACCGTTGCCATACAACTTCGGTTTATCATATCAGGACTTCTCGAGCTCCAATTATCATCCTGATTTTTTTCATTTCTTCGTATTCTTCACGTTTAACCTACAAACACAAAATACTCCTAAAGTAACTCTATTTCTCATACATATATACATAAATCCCGGAAATAAAGTCGTTAAACGTTGAACTTTCACCACCTGATCAGTGGTCTTGGGAAAACTTTCGATGGGTAGCACTTATATTTGAATGGGAAGTTATAAACTTATGATTTGTAATTATGAATATCATACACAGTTGAAAAACGTATGATCAACTTTTATTCGCGAAACCGGTCTTCATAATAAATCCATGGCTAATTAACTAGAGATGGTTATTAGAAATCATATAACTTTAACTTTTTGTTCATTTACAGGTTCTCTTTTATTAGTCTGAGAAATCTATAGTAATTCTTATGGTTTTCTAAAATTAATGTTATGTTAGAAATGAACTTCATCAACTCTCTTCTGACATTAAGTTATGTTTTCAGAAATCGTATGTTGAAAGGTCATAAAAGATTTACCTGCATTACTATGCTTTGACCTAAGCAGTAAATCTTAACCTGACGTGGTCCTAGTCATTACAGAGCGGATAGACGAGAAATCACGCCAACTCACATTTATAAACATTAACAAAATTACTTTAATCAATATCTTTAATCACACTACCAGTTCATCATAGTTACATAAGTGTAATCTAAATTAGGATAACAGCCTTACTTCACTGAAAGAATCATCAAAAGTCTCAATCTATCTTTATCTATCGTTATTTTGTTCAACTTCATTTTATAAATCAAAATTGATAGTCAATTATAAGGGTTGTTGAGTAGGCTTAGTATGTCCACGGATTGATACTTGGTTCTTACCAACACTATATTACCTCACGACAGATACACTTGCATTTTGTGTGTGTGGTTTAGTATTAGTAATAACCAATTAAAACTGAATCTGTACGAAAAACCTTTATGAAAATATATACTTTTCACACGCATCATTAACACTTGATTGACTTTTGATTTTAATTTCATTTCATATAGATAGAAAAATATATATAGCAAATGTCTTTATTATACACCTAATTACATATTTTTAACAAGTTATAATGTAACACCCCGAAAAGTCAAAACGAGTCATTAAGGATAAGTGGGCCTAACTAATGGAGAATTAATAAAAGAAGGAAAAAGGGTTATGGTATAAGTGGGGTTCATGGGCAAGATTAAGGCCCATAATCAGCCCTTAACCTGCCCAAATGCAGCCACCATCCTCCCATTTCAGCCCTAGCAACAAAATTTCGTAGAGAGAGAAAGTAGAGAGAGAAAGTGGGAAGAACTCAAGATTTGAGCTTGAAAGGTTGAAGGATTGAAGAGCTGGGTGTTTGGAGCATCAAACCCAAGGAAATAGCAACAAAACAAGGTAAGAATCGACCTCTAAGACCTTCTGTAGATCAAACCCGGATTCTAGGGTTTTGGGGTTTTGAAAAGTTTAAAGAAACACATAAAGGTCGAATTTTTACGTATGAAAACATGTAAAAAGCTTAGATTTGGCTTCATGGAAGGTAAACTAAGGATTTGGACGTAAAAAGTTAAGATTTTGGGTTAAAAACAGGCTGGATCTGAGTTTTTGTTCATCCAGCGAAACTGGGCCCCGATCCAGCGAATTTAAGTATTCATCCAGCGAAACTATGCATTTAACCAGCGAAACTAGGAGAATCCTAGCGAAACTACAGTTTCGCTACAGCGAAACTACAGTTTCGCTGATAGCTTCGCTAAGTACTTAGGCTGACCTTAGACATTGCGAAACTAGGAAATTCCAACGAAAGTTGGGCGCTCATGCTAGCGAGTCTGTCCAGCGAAACTGACAGAAGTGCTGCCCAGCGAAACTGGTAGCGAAACTGCCAACGAAACTGGCAGCGAAACTACCAGCGAAACTGTGGGCGAAACTAGGAAGAAAATGACGTTTTTGCATATTAACTTTCTTGCAGCTAGAGCATTCAGGCTATAGCTTAAGTGACTTAGAATCTAAGCTACTGGACAAGTTCAGGTGAGTTCTAGATCCCCTTATTTAAACGTTTTTCCTTGTTTTTGGGGCTATTATGCATAGTAAACATAAGGTTTTCAAGATAAGGATTTCAAGGTGTTTTAACAAGGAAATACATATTTTCTAAAGTAAAATGTGACATTTAAATAGTTCAAAATAATTTTCGGGCGCGCTGACCTGGCAGCCCGGCCCCAGCCAGGGGCGTTGCCCCTTGGACCCCACTAGGGGTTGCTGCCCCTAGGACCCCGCTATCAAGGGCTGCCGCCCCGAACCCCCGCTGTCCCGCGGAGGGTCGGTTACGTGTTACGATGACTAGTATTTGGTATGCTGTGTACATAATAAGCTAAGTATTATAAATATATTAAGTGAAAGATAATACTAATGAGAAGTGGAACTTAACGAATGTTACCCCCGGGCCCATTTGATGATGAAAAGTCTTGCAAGCACTATGATAGACTTCACTTATGTAAGTCTGATGTATGATGATGGATCCGTATTCATGAGCGGGCTATGTGCCTGCTAGTGTGGATCAACTGTCGGGGGAAGGTACCATGAAGATGTGTACCGACGGGGATCGATCGACCGTATGGGGTAGTGACCATGGATAACGTGTACCGATGGGGATTGACATTCGTTGTCAATCAACATGGAGATCTTGCTTTGTGCAATCTTGCCTATGAGGAAGCGAAATGAAATGAAAGAATGAAAGATAATGAATGTGCCTAATGTGATGCAAGTAATGTTTTCATTATATGAAGGATAAAAGATTATATTTTCATATTTATATAAAACTAGAAGTCACTCAGCGTAGCTGACTTTTTATGCATAATAGTGGGCAGGTAAGCGCTGAGGCTGAGGATGGTACCGTGGAGCTACTTGGAAATCTACGGATGGCATTCCTATTAATGAAGTACTTATTGTAATTAATAAACAAGTGACATGTTTTGTTTACAATTAAAGGACAAATGTATGAGTACGATGGGGTTTTTAAGTTTTAAATGAATGTTTAATTATCTTCCGCTGCAATGTTTTGTTATTAAACTGATTTTATACTATGGTTAACCAACTGTGAGGTTCCCCGGGAACGGGGCCTTACAAGTTGGTATCAGAGCCAAAGTTTAAGAGAAATGGGTAAAACATTTTTCAAACCTAAACTTAAACTGAGCATGGGACCAAATGAGGGATGCCAACCCAAGTAGTTGCGTGCCATCAGGTAAAATATTTCAAGTAAACTGGCAATATATGCGTGTGCTATTTGTTTTATATACGTGTAGATTTGAATGTTGGCATGTGTTAGGATAGTGATTGCTTGGGACAGGAGGGTAAGGTAAGTAGTTAATCACACTTGGCCACTGTAATTAAGGACTTACCATACTTGTAATGATCTGAGCAATTAACTTGAATAACCATTTCGGTGTTTAAATCTTATAGGAATTAGATATGGCGGGTAGGAAAGCTGGGAAGGCTACACGTGGACGTCCTCGAGGTGGTCGTACCACTACACCACGTGTCACCCGGAGCAAAGCTAAGGCTCCCGAGATTGTTCACGAGGAGTCAGACCTCCATAGTCAACCAGAGGGCGAGGGATCAGCCACCCTCAAGTCCACTGTGAAGGAGGCCATCGCCGATGAAGTCTACAATGTCATGCAAGATGTCTTACCCTCGGTGGTGAATGAGGTGCTTAAAGCAGTCAAGGATGGAGAGAAAGCTGATAAGAAGGAGAAGGAAAATGAGAAGAATTCTGGAAGGTCCACTGGGAGGACGGAGGAATCTGAAGAGGAGCCATCAAACCCTAAGGTGGTAATCCATGATGACGACAGTGATGAGGAGGCTGAGAGGGAGACGGTTAGGGGGTGCAACTATGGGGCATTTCAAAGGTGCAAGCCCCCAACCTTTGACGGTAACGACAATGCTACTGCCGCTCATCCATGGATCAGACAAATGGAGGCGGTACTGGAAATTAGTGAATGCCGCGAAGATCAGAAAGTTAAGTTTGCCACTCATTCCTTCATCGACTCAGCGCTGTGCTGGTGGGACAATATTGTCCAGGCTGAAGGAAAGCGGTCGATAGCCAAACTGAGGAGGTCCGAGTTGAAGGAGTTGGTGCTGGAGGAGTATTGTCCCCATCGGGAATTAGACAAGATTGAGAAGGAGTTCTTGTATTTGGAGGCTGGGAACATGACTCATCAAGAGTATACCTCCAAGTTCAATGAACTTGCAAGACTTGTGCCAGACATGGTAACACCTGCATCTAAGAAGATCAAGAGATACATGCAGGGTTTGCCAGTGGACATCAGGAGGCACATGATTGCGGCTAGACCAGGCACGTTTAGGTCTGTGGTGGATTTAGCTGGAAGGTTGTACGATGAGAGAGACCCAATACCTGTGCAAAAGAAGGTGGAGAAGTGGAGTGGGAACAAGAATGGAAATGGGAAGAGGTTCGGAGGTGATAACTTCAGGGGTGGAGAAAAGAAGATGAGAGCTGAGGGTCAATCAGGGAGACAGGAAAATACAGGTGAAGGGGGTGCCTGTAGAAAATATGGAAAACGCCATTTTGGGGAGTGTAGGGTTGGGACTGGAAGGTGTTTTAAATGTGGGGGCGAGGGCCACTATGCTAGAGAATGCAAGGCGGTGAAGTGCTACCAGTGTGGCGAGATAGGACATGCAGAGAAGGACTGCAAGAAAGGAAAATCAGGAGGACCAGGAACAGTTAAAGCTAGAGACAAAGGGAAGGGTGACGGCTTAAAGGCAAAGGCGAGGGCATTCAGCATAACTCGTGAGGAGGCCAGGACAGATCCAGAAGTAGTTTCAGGTATGTTTCTGGTGGATCACGAATACGCTTCTGTGCTCTTTGATTCTGGTGCTAGTAGGAGTTTTGTGTTTGCTGCCTTTTGTCGTTCGTTGCATGATAAGAGTAGGAAGTTAGACGAGCCTTTCTATGTAGAAACCGCCATTGGTAAATCCACTAAGGTAACTGGAGTGATTGAGGATTGCCTGATTGAGTTAGAAGGTTGTATGTTCCCTGCTAGGTTGCATGTTATGGCATTAGGAGGTTTCGATGTGGTGTTAGGCATGGATTGGTTAGCTATATATGAAGCCAATATAGTATGTAGCAAGAAAATAGTTCGTCTAACAGCGCCCGATGGTAGTTCCGTTACGGTCCGTGGGGATAAGGTGTGTTGTGTGCCGAGGGTCGTGTCGATGATCACAGCTGAAAAGTACATGAGACGTGGGTGTAGCGCTTACTTGGCCTACATAAAAGACGTGAACGTGCTAGAGCCACAATTATCAGACATGCCGGTAGTGCGTGAGTTTCCTGACGTCTTTCCTGAAGACCTGACTGGTGTGCCGCCGGACCGCGAAATCGAATTCCAGATTGATTTGTTACCGGGAGCACAGCCCGTCGCTAAAGCACAATATCGATTGGCTCCTTCGGAGATGGTAGAATTGAAGGACCAGTTGCAAGATTTATTGGATAAGGGTTTCATCCGACCAAGCATCTCTCCATGGGGTGCTCCGTTTTTATTCGTTAAGAAGAAAGACGGTAGCATGCGGATGTGCATTGACTACCGCGAGCTCAATAAGCTGACCGTAAAGAATCGGTACCCGTTACCAAGGATCGACGACTTGTTCGATCAACTTCAGGGTGCCAGCTGGTTTTCGAGGATAGATCTGCGGTCTGGTTACCACCAACTGAAGGTGAAAGAACAAGACATTCCTAAAACAGCGTTTCGGACGCGTTATGGACATTACGAATTTCTCGTCATGTCCTTTGGTTTAACTAACGCACCAGCTGCTTTTATGGACCTTATGAATCGGGTATGTCGGCCAATGTTGGATAAATCGGTAATAGTGTTCATCGATGACGTTTTGATCTATTCAAAAAGTGAAGAAGAACATGCCGATCATATTCGAGAAGTCTTGGAGACACTCAGAAGCAAGAAGTTATATGCTAAGTTCTCCAAATGTGCATTTTGGCTTCGAGAAGTTCAATTTCTGGGTCATGTGGTTAATCCTGAGGGGATCAGGGTGGATCCTGCGAAGGTTGAAGCGGTAATGCAGTGGGAATCTCCAAAGACGCCATCCGAGATTCGCAGTTTCTTAGGTCTGGCAGGTTACTATAGGAGGTTTATCCAGGATTTCTCCAAGATAGCTTCTCCATTGACTAAGCTGACCCGGAAGGACGTGAAGTATGAATGGGGTCCTGATCAGGAGAACGCCTTCCTAGAACTAAAGATGAGGTTAACGCAAGCCCCTGTCCTGACGCTACCTGAGGGGAACGAGGACCTGGTAGTCTACTCGGATGCCTCATATGCAGGATTGGGTTGCGTGTTGATGCAACAAGGGAAGGTGATAGCCTATGCTTCTAGACAATTAAAAGTCCACGAGGCCAATTACCCTACCCATGATTTGGAATTGGCCGCGGTGGTGTTTGCATTGAAGATATGGAGGCACTACCTGTATGGGGTAAAGTGCACCATCTTCACCGATCATAAGAGTCTGAAGTATTTCTTTGAACAAAAAGAACTTAATATGAGGCAGAGGAGGTGGCTGGAACTGATCAAGGACTATGACTGCGAAATTCATTATCACCCAGGCAAAGCTAATGTGGTTGCTGACGCCCTTAGCCGAAAGGGACGACCCGAACCAATTCGGGTGAGGGCTTACCAAATAATTATGACGCCTGATGTTATGAAGCAAGTGAGGGAGTTTCAGGATGAGGCATTAAGAGAGGACAGAGTCAACTCTGAAAGAATGAAAGGGCAAACTTCAGATTTGGGGGAAAACACCCTGGGTGTTAAAACTCGATCTGGGAGAATGTGGATCCCTCTCTATGGGGATTTGAGGGGAAAGATCATGGATGAGGCTCACAAAACTAGATATTCTATTCATCCTGGTGCCACAAAAATGTACCAAGATCTGAAGAAAGATTACTGGTGGCCAGGAATGAAGCATGACGTGGTTAAGTATGTAAGCAAGTGCCTGACTTGTTTACAGGTGAAGGCAGAACACCAAAAGCCATATGGGAAAATCCAGCCGTTGGATATTCCTGAATGGAAATGGGAACACATCACGATGGACTTCATCACGAAGCTACCTCGCACGACGAAAGGAAGCGACACAATCTGGGTGATTGTTGACCGCTTGACAAAGAGCGCCCATTTCCTACCAATTCGTGAGACGTTTTCCTCTGAGAAGTTGGCAGATCTGTTCATCAAGGAGATCGTGGCTCGTCACGGCGTGCCAGTGTCTATCGTTTCGGATAGAGACACGAGGTTTACGTCTAAATTCTGGAAGAGGTTCCACGACTCAATGGGGACTAGACTGCATATTAGTACGGCTTACCACCCCCAGACGGATGGTCAATCGGAAAGAACAATTCAGACATTAGAAGACATGCTGCGAGCATGTGTGATCGATTTCGGTGGAAGTTGGGATGAGCACTTACCGTTGGCGGAATTCTCGTATAATAATAGTTACCACGCCAGCATTGGTATGCCACCTTACGAGATGTTGTATGGTAGGAAGTGCAGAACGCCCGTGTGTTGGGGTGACATCGGGCAAAAGGAATTGGGGAGCCTTGAAGTGATTGAGGTCACAACTGAGATGTTGGATAAGATCAAGGCATTCATGAAAGCTGCAAAGGATCGTCAGAAATCTTACGCCGATAAGAGGCGTAGACCTATAGAATTTGAGGTTGGTGACAAGGTTATGCTCAAGGTATCGCCATGGAAAGGGATCATTAGGTTTCGAAAAAGGGGAGAGTTAAGCCCGAGATTCATAGGGCCTTTCCGCATCATCGTAAGGGTAAGGGAAGTGGCCTACAGACTAGAATTACCTGATGAGTTGAGTGGAATTCACCCTACGTTCCACGTATCTCACCTTAGGAAATGTCTAGCAGACGATGATGCATTGTACCATTATAGAACATTGAAGTCGACGAGCGACTGAATTACATAGAGCAGCCGGTGGCCATCCTGGATCGGAAAGAGAAGCGCTTACGTAATAAAGTGGTTCCGCTTGTACGAGTACAGTAGAGGCACAGAAAGGGATCAGAATCTACGTGGGAGGCCGAGGAGGAGATGAGGAAATTTTATCCTCAATTGTTTGATGACTGACAGGTTTCGAGGACGAAACCTAAATAAGAGGGGGAGACTTGTAACACCCCGAAAAGTCAAAACGAGTCATTAAGGATAAGTGGGCCTAACTAATGGAGAATTAATAAAAGAAGGAAAAAGGGTTATGGGATAAGCGGGGTTCATGGGCAAGATTAAGGCCCATAATCAGCCCTTAACCTGCCCAAATGCAGCCACCATCCTCCCATTTCAGCCCTAGCAACAAAATTTCATAGAGAGAGAAAGTAGAGAGAGAAAGTGGGAAGAACTCAAGATTTGAGCTTGAAAGGTTGAAGGATTGAAGAGCTGGGTGTTTGGAGCATCAAAACCCAAGGGAATAGCAACAAACCAAGGTAAGAATCGACCTTTAAGACCTTCTGTAGATCAAACCCGGATTCTAGGGTTTTGGGGTTTTGAAAAGTTTAAAGAAACACATAAAGGTCGAATTTTTACGTATGAAAACATGTAAAAAGCTTAGATTTGGCTTCATGGAAGGTAAACTAAGGATTTGGACGTAAAAAGTTAAGATTTTGGGTTAAAAACGGGCTGGATCTGAGTTTTGTTCATCCAGCGAAACTGGGCCCAGATCCAGCGAATTTAAGTATTCATCCAGCGAAACTGTGCATTTAACCAGCGAAACTAGGAGAATCCTAGCGAAACTACAGTTTCGCTACAGCGAAAATACAGTTTCGCTGATAGCTTCGCTAAGTACTTAGGCTGACCTTAGACATTGCGAAACTAGGAAATTCCAACGAAAGTTGGGCGCTCATGCTAGCGAATCTGTCCAGAGAAACTGACAGAAGTGCTGCCCAGCGAAACTGGTAGCGAAACTGCCAGCGAAACTAGCAGCGAAACTACCAGCGAAACTGTGGGTGAAACTAGGAAGAAAATGACGTTTTTGCATATTAACTTTCTTGCAGCTAGAGCATTCAGGCTATAGCTTAAGTGACTTAGAATCTAAGCTACTGGACAAGTTCAGGTGAGTTCTAGATCCCCTTATTTAAACGTTTTTCCTTGTTTTTGGGGCTATTATGCATAGTAAACATAAGGTTTTCAAGATAAGCATTTTCGGGCGCGCTGACCTGGCAGCCCGGCCCCAGCCAGGGGCGTTGCCCCTTGGACCCCACTAGGGGCTGCTGCCCCTAGGACCCCGCTATCAGGGGCTGCCGCCCCCGAACCCCCGCTGTCCCGCGGAGGGTCGGTTACGTGTTACGATGACTAGTATTTGGTATGCTGTGTACATAATAAGCTAAGTATTATAAATATATTAAGTGAAAAATAATACTAATGAGAAGTGGAACTTAACGAATGTTACCCCCGGGCCCATTTGATGATGAAAAGTCTTGCAAGCACTATGATAGACTTCACTTATGTAAGTCTGATGTATGATGATGGATCCGTATTCATGAGCGGGCTATGTGCCTGCTAGTGTGGATCAACTGTCAGGGGAAGGTACCATGAAGATGTGTACCGACGGGGATCGATCGACCGTCGGGGGTAGTGACCATGGATAACGTGTACCGACGGGGATTGACATTCGTTGTCAATCAACATGGAGATCTTGCTTTGTGCAATCTCGCCTATGAGGAAGCGAAATGAAATGAAAGAATGAAAGATAATGAATGTGCCTAATGTGATGCAAGTAATGTTTGTAGTATGATTTATGCGTGTTCATTATATGAAGGATAAAAGATTATATTTTCATATTTATATAAAACTAGAAGTCACTCAGCGTAGCTGACTTTTTATGCATAATAGTGGGCAGGTAAGCGCTGAGGCTGAGGATGGTACCGTGGAGCTACTTGGAAATCTACGGATGGCATTCCTGTTAATGAAGTCCTTATTGTAATTAATAAACAAGTGACATGTTTTGTTTACAATTAAAGGACAAATGTATGAGTACGATGGGGTTTTTAAGTTTTAAATGAATGTTTAATTATCTTCCGCTGCAATGTTTTGTTATTAAACTGATTTTATGCTATGGTTAACCAACTGTGAGGTTCCCCGGGAACGGGGCCTTACATATAAAATTCATGTCTTCAAATATATGCATACATACATACGTAAATAATCATGCATGCATGCATGTTCATGAAGCACATGCACATACTTACTTATACTCAAATTTATATACATATAAAACTCAATCAAAGTTACTTTAGTAAACTCTAACAATAATATATATATATATATATATATATATATATATATATATATATATATATGTATATGTATATATATATGTATATGTGTGTGTGTGTATATATATATACATGGATACATAATGTTAACTTATAATATCAAATTTTCTGACCTTAAATTTAGGGTTGTCACAAATTAATATTAATATTAAGTTAAAGACAATTTATAATCAAAACTATACGATAAATTATCATTTATTATAAACAATTTGTGTCATAAAATGGCAAATTGTTTTAGAAATAAACTCAATGATCTATAAACAAAATATTTTAGAAAGTTGAATACTATAGTAATCTTTAGATTTAAACATTAGCTAAAAGAACTAATATAAATATGATCAAAATCGTCTTTGTATTTTTGAATGAATAATTCAAATAGGTGAGTTAGGGACTTAAAGATAATATTATTTTCTTTTTTTGTTTACTCGTATTGTTTTATGAATTTACTTCACAAGAAATAAAACTAAAAACTTTTACTTTTTGAAAGACCTTGATATGAAGAAATATGACCACATAATTATAACAAGAATAATTAAAATTTGAAAAAATTAATCTTCACAAACAAGGTGAAATATATTTATGGATGAGCGGGTATATTTTAATATAATTTTTATTTATTATATATTTTCTTAACAATTTTAATACTTAACTTTGTAATTAAAATATTTTTGTTATAATTCTAAGATATCAAAATATAACCCAACGTATGAAATATAATATTTTATAACATTTAAAAACGATATACATAAAATAAATATTTTTTATATTTAATTCATTGCTTAATGAAAAATGTTTAAAATTTAAGCATTTTAATAATGAATATATACTATGCTTAAATTTTAAAATAACAATTACAAAACGTATCAATTTTCTAGGCTTCAAATATGTTTTGACTTCACTAACTTTCAATCTATTTTAGATCGTTCCATTTCTCAAAAATCTTGAATTGGTTTGTTTTCTAATCTCAAAATAATTATAAAATTATATTATTTTTTAATTTCTTACACTAACAATATGTAATATATAGAGTCGGTGTATATTTACATCTTACCATGTAAACATAAAAGTCAATCTAAATTCAAATCTAAAATCTTGTAATATATTATTTTCATTAACCGTGTAATACACAGGTCTTAACCTAGTTTACACACACACACACACACACACATATATATATATATATAGAATATACTTTTGTACATATATATATGTATGTATGTATATATATGTATATGTATATACGTATATATATGTGTCTGGGTGTATATATGTATATATATACATATGTATTTGTATGTATGTATGTATGTATGTATGTATGTATGTATGTATGTATGTATGTATGTATGTATGTATGTATGTATGTATGTATGTATGTATGTATGTATGTATGTATGTATGTATGTATGTATGTATGTATGTATGTATGTATGTATGTATGTATGTATGTATGTATGTATGTATGTATGTATGTATGTATGTATGTATGTATGTATGTATGTATGTATGTATGTATGTATGTATGTATGTATGTATGTATGTATGTATGTATGTATGTATGTATGTATGTATGTATGTATGTATGTATGTATGTATGCATGTATGTATGTATGTATGTATGTATGTATGTATGTATGTATGTATGTATGTATGTATGTATGTATGTATGTATATATGTATGTATGTATGTATGCATGTATGCATGTATGCATGTATGCATGTATGGATGTATGCATGTATGCATGTATGCATGTATGTATGTATGTATGTATGTATGTATGTATGTATGTATGTATGTATGTATGTATGTATGTATGTAGGTATGTAGGTATGTAGGTATGTAGGTATGTATGTATGTATGTATGTATGTATGTATGTATGTATGTATGTATGTATGTATGTATGTATGTATGTATGTATGTATGTATGTATGTATGTATGTATGTATGTATGTATGTATGTATGTATGTATCTATGTATGTATGTATGTATGTATGTATGTATGTATGTATGTATGTATGTATGTATGTATGTATGTATGTATGTATGTATGTATGTATGTATGTATGTATGTATGTATGTATGTATGTATGTATGTATGTATGTATGTATGTATGTATGTATGTATGTATGTATGTATGTATGTATGTATGTATGTATGTATGTGTATGTATGTATGTATGTGTATGTATGTATGTATGTATGTGTATGTATGTATATGTATGTATGTATGTATGTGTATGTATGTATGTATGCGTGTGTATGTATGTGTATGTATGTATGTATGTATGTATGTATATACATATACATACATACATATACATACATACATACATATATACATACATACATACATACATATATATATATATACATACATACATACAAACATACATATATATATATATACATATTGTCACATCCCTGCGGAAGCATGAAATGCTTGAATGTGAGTCTTTGGCTCAAAACATGTGGATTATAATTAAACACATATAACAACAAATAAAGACATAGAACATAACATAATATAATTAAGTCAGTCCTTAGGTTACATAGATTTTACAAAATTTGCCTAATAAGAGACTAATACATGTAACCTAATCTTAACATCTTTAACTAGTTCATATTTCTTCAGTAGTAGTGGATATGTGCATCCACCATTATACTAGGCTCGAATATGTTAACAGTTATTGTTACACACGTCTTTCCAATCATTTTGCCCTAACCGTTGTAAACATCGAATGAGAACATAACACTGTTAGTCATTTTGTTCTCCTGAAAGAGCATACTTAAAACTGTCAACATAATGTTGGTGAGAAATATAGGTTTAGTAACTAAACAAAACATATTGATGCAACATAAATAAGATTACAACCAAAACTACTTATATGTAAGGTGATTCATAACTATCACAAATGGAAATCACAAAAATAAGATAATATAGCATCATAACACTCATCCTGTTGGTGTAGGAAATATTTTTCTAAGTAGCGCTACCTATATTATCAGACAGTTTCTCATCCGAATTAATGGTTGTAGCTTATGGCAACATGACAATTTATCTCAAAAAGTCTTATTTATTTGTATCAAATACAAAACAATATGCTTTTTCCCTCAAAATTCATAATATAAAACGGGGCTATGAATCTCACCTCAATTCCAGCGATAACCTATAAAATTAATTATAAGTTAGGAATATATTTCTTTAAAATTTTTAGCACCTTAGTCAAATTCTAAACAGTAACTATGATTACCCAAAGTTTTCAAAAGTTTAATAGAAACATTATCTGAAAATATTAATATCATATAAAAATTTCAACTATTAACTAACTAATTCAAATATTTTTCTAGAATTAATATAAATTTAACATAAATTGGAAAAATAGTTACTATTATTATAAAATTCCCAAAATTTTCCAGAACATCTATTTTGTGGTCTACTATATCCCATAAATTCCATGGTTAATAATTCATAGTAAATAATTTACTATAATTTTTCCAAAATTTCAAAAATTCAAGAAAAATAGTTACACATCTCCAAAATTATGATATTGTTAAATTCATAACCTCATAATTTATGTGAATTTCCCATAATTTATTTCACAGTTTATGTATTTCTTCCGATTTTTCGATTACAGATCATAATAAATATAAATCTCAGTCATCGGAAGGGATTAAATCATGAAATTTATTATGGACTTCTACAACATACAATGATCATCATATAAGTTTCCCAGATTTTTACCAGGTTTGATTCTTCCATTTAGTATTTTTCTTATTTTTCCTTATTTAAATCATATTAATTAATTTACTTAACTTAAATATACCAAAATTTACAAATAAATAATTCTAGTATTTCCAAACATATTTCTAAATTTATTCCCACAATCACAGTCATTCAAATATTAAGTCTGATTTAAGCAAAACATTAAAACTTTAATCATTTTGTTGTAATTTTTCTTGTTTTAATCCTTTTTGTTTAACACAATTCTTTTTTTAGTTCTTCTTACTCTTTTTTTTCACTGAGTTTTTTGAAATAAATAACACATGGTTGTGGGTATTCTTTTGATAATGATCATGTATGTGTTTGTTAAAACACATACTTCTTCTAATTACAAAATTTAAGGTTTTCTAACCTTGTTTGATTGAGGAAACTTAAGGAAATTGCTTTGCTAGATGACTTGACAATCGAATGATGATGTTACTCCTTGGATTCTAAGCAAGATGAACTAAGGTGATGGTGATAATAACCAAACCAAGCTAGGTGATGGTGAGCTTCGGGAGATCTTTGGAAAACCGAGAGTGTGAGCCAAGTGAGATGACGCTAGGTTATGTAGGTTTGCTAAAGTGCCGGTGGTGGTGTATAGAAATCTTAGAGTGAGAAAAGGTGGCGGGTGTGGTGTTCTTGGAGATAATAACCGAGAGAGATAGAAGAGTGGTGGTTGCGTGATGGTTTTGTGAGCAACAAGCTGAGAGAGAGTGAGTGGTTGCGGTTATATGAGTTTGGGAGGGGCAATGATCCGGGAGTTAGGAGAGGAATGAAGGTGATCGGTTGTGGTGGTGAAGAGCCTCATGCGGCCGAAGGCCCCTTGTAGTTGGGTTTCTATCATTAGCTCTACTACTAGGGTGATGAGGTGTTAGGATAGTGTAGGTTATGTGGCAATTTAGGAAAGTTGCTCAGTGTCATGTGGTGGTGATGATGCATGCTAGTCGGCTGAGAGAATTTGAGAAGGGTGGTTTTGGTGCTTTGACATTCAACCGACAGGGTCATCAAGGATGGTTTTTGTAACACCTGGATATTTTCCTTGAAGCCGACAAAAGAAGAAAAAGAAATAAAGTCCAAAGTCGGGGGACCAAACTTGCCAAAACGGGAGAAAGTTTGGAAGGGTGGGGGATTAATAGGGGAGGGTAGCCCACACCCTCCCCACACTTGTGAAAATTCAGCTAAAGAGAGAGAAGAGAGAGAAAAGGGAGAAAAGGTTGGTTCGGGTGGATTCAAGAGAGCAAAATTGTCGTGTAGCGGGTCCAATCGAAGCTCTACTTCTTGGTGTTGTTTATGTGAGTTCTAGGACCCCTCTTTTACAAGTCTTCAACTGATTTTGGGGCTGGAACACATCTAAAACCCGTTTTATGTGTGTGTGTGTTTGACCCATTTAGATGTGTTTGCGTGTGATGCGTTTGGAGTTTGTGTCCGGGCTTGTGTGTGCTTGAATGGTGTTATGGTATGCATTCCTAAGGTTTAGGATGCTTAATTTGGGCTTAGAATAGGTTGGGATGAGCTTGGAGGTCGAAAATGGCAGATTGGGTTCGGGATGAACTGAATTCTACATCAGTTAGGGCTAGGCGACCGACTGGAGGCCATGCGGCCGAATGGGGTGCGATTGAGGTTCATTCACACGATTGAGTTTCATTCGCATGATTGGGGGGCCAATCGCATGGGGAGTCATACGACTGAGGGCCCAGTCGCATAAGTGCTCATCCTCATTGGTGTTCATTCGCATAAGGTCCATTCGCACGATTGGGGTGTTCATCCGCATTGATGTTCATCCGCGTTGGTCCATTCGCATGATGTTTAGTTGCCTAAAGGCCATGCGACTGAAGGGTGCCCATACGCCCAAATAGGGTTGGAGTACCCGAGGAAAAGCATAGTTTAATTCCTGACTTTCGGGGGAAAGTGCAGATGTAAGTTTTGACGTGGAAGTTCCCGTAAGTTCAAGTAAGAGGATCGTTGGGGTCCTAGAGGGTATGTTGGGCATGATGATGCTGTATGCTTATGTTCATGTTTATGTTTATGTTTATGTTTACGTTCCTGTTATGTATGATTATTTTCCCGTGGCTTTACGTTGAATGTTTATGAAAGAATGAAAAGTATTATGTAGCGTAAAGTGGAAGATAATGAAAAGAGGAACGAAATGAAAGAATGCATGTATTAATGAATGAATGAATGTAAGAAAGGCTTGCATGCAAATGTATGGAGGTTCACACCCAACGAAGGGTGTTAGCTCAACTGTGTGCGAGTTAGCTACCCCAGAAGGATGCACACTGGGGTCCAATCTATGTGATTGACCATATGTATGGGATCCTTGCCGCTTGCCCTAGGTACTGGAGTCAGCTTCGTGCACAATGTTTGAGGTCTATGAAGGACCTCAGGCCCAGTAACCAGCTTCGTGCACAATGTTCGGGGTATAGCACATGGCATTGATCCGGAATGAAAGAGAAAAGCTAAGTGGTGAATGTACTTGCCCTAGGTACTGGAGTCAGATCTGTGCACAATATTCAAGGTCTATGAAAGACCTCAGACCCAGTAACCAGCTTCGTGCACAATGTTCAGGGTATTGTACATGTCATCGAAAGTAATGAACATACGAATGAAAGTAATGAACGTACGAATGAAAGTAAGAATTTATGAATGAATGTGAATGGTAATGATGTACGTTGAATGAACGAAAGTTAACGAACGCATGATGAAGATAATAATGACTTTATCTATGTGTACGTATGATGTATGATCGCATGAAAGTAAAGAACGATTTTAACGAAAGAAAAGTATGTTTTATTATAAAACTAGAACTCACTCAGCAACACTGACTTTTTATGTGTTTTCAGTTGGCAGGTAACGTTGCTGAGGATGGCACGGGGCGGCTACTCAGCTCTTTTGGATGGCATCCATTCCTATAATGCTTTTGTGGTGTAATGCAACAATATATTTTGTAACTGATTAACGATGTATTATCTTACAAAAGCCTTTATAATGAAATGAAATGTCATTTTTGAATGTTTCCGCTACAATGTTTACTTAAGATACATGAGAATGTATGTTTTATGCGTGATGATTTGACTAGCTGTGAGGTGCCTGGGAATGGGGCCTTACAGTTTGTGGTTTGTGCAATCATTGCTAAAACTAAGCTTAGATGAGGTTTTCCTTTTTAGAGTTACTATGTGTTAATACTTAGGAAGAGATCAGTGTCAAGTAAGGCTAGGTGTAACATCTCTAATCAATACACATATTAAGTTTGTAAAATAAATCAAAATGGTGGTGGTGGGTTCTTGAAATCAGCCAAGGGTTCAAGGATAGTGGGAGTAGCATCATAAAGTTTTTAGACTAGGTTTGATGAATTTGTGTTTTTAGACTTCTTAAGTGGCACTTAGGTGTCAAGTGATTTTGTATACTTAGTGTATGGTTGTCATCATTTGATGTTATTTGGTTTCTTTATAGTTAAATTTAGTTTGGTTAAGAATTTGTGTGTTAATCGGGTTATTCTAATGCTCTAATCTATCAGGTTAAATCAAAGTTGTGTTTGTTTTGGTGTTTAAGGTGCTTAAGATGTGATTTGTTTTTGTTTTGATTCAAGGTTGGATGAAATCTTGTTTGACAATGTTTGATTAAACTTAGTTCATACATATATATATTTCATGTTTTATGGATACATATACATACATGCATACGTAAAAATGCATGTATGCACACTATATATATTAATATACTAAACATATATATAATTTTATCATAAAAGTTACTTTATTAACGTTATAACGTGAAAGTGTTCGTATGAAAATATTCATGATATATATGGTAATAATCTACTTGAATATATATATATACATGCATGCATACGTAAATAATGCATGCTCAACATACATACTTACACATTACACATCTAATTAATTTATATATTTATATGTGTAAGGCATAGTAATTGTAGTAAATGATAGTTTTATATATTTTCTTACATGGGATTATAGGGTTGTCACACACACATACACACACACTATATACATATAGTTTAGATTTTATTTTTATTTTATATACTCTAAAGGATGTTTAGGTAAGTTTAAAACCCATTTAATTTTAATGCTATTTAAATTATTGATTTCTCTCCTAATTTAATCCTATTGTTGACCAAAATATGTGATCTTTGTTACTTATGATCTTGACAATTTCCTTATTAGGCAAAATTATGGAGTATGATTATTCACACATTTCTTCTTCGGTAGTAACAATGAAGATCCGCTAAGGATAATCTCTCAACAAGATTGTTTAATTGCACTTGATATTTGATTCGTTTAGGTTACTAGTTCGAAGTTGATGATGATTTTCAAGATTAGATTTGTTGTTCAGCTGCTATTCAGTCGCATCGGATGCATCTCGTCCCTTCATTCCATAACGATTGAATTCGCCGTTTAAGTTAATCTTCAATCGCATGAGGGGTTCAAGTGTGTACGAAGCCATGTAATTATGTGATAATGCAGATTAAATTAAATATAAGGGTCTTAGTGTCATTATATTTTGAGTCAATTATGTATTGAATAGTCGTGCACATGTTAAGTGTGTACGAAGTCAAATATTAGAAACTGATTATTTGTAGGATTGTGTCAATCTTTTAATTAACGCATGAGTCAAAACATATCCGTATACATGTTCGATCAAAGTAAATGATGCATGCGTTGTATCTTTGATGTCAAAGTTAGAAACTAATTATTTGTCGGATTGTGTCGATCTTCTAATTGATACTCTTCTAATTGATGCGTCGGTCAAAGTGTATTAGTATATATGGCGGGTCAAAGTAAATTACGACTGTGTTGTATGTATCAAATTGTCACAACTCTGTCAAAACCATACATGTCCGACACGTTATAAACCGCCAAACCTAACTGAATCTCATACATCTGACTGAACCTATCATTCTAATTTTCGGGATGAAAATTTCTTCAATAAGAGGATGATGTGACAACCCGAGTTGTTTTTTTCTAGGTTAACCTCGTTCCCTTAATCTAACTTCTCTTTGTTACGTTATGGTTATTCAAATTATGATTAACATAATGTTTTACCATTAAATAATAATGATTGTTATTATAAAAGCCAATAAAAGATTATTAACATATAATTATTAACAAAACTTAATTAACATAAATGTCAATCGAACCAAATGAAGGGACTAATTGTGCCAAGATGCAAAGATGGTAGAATTTAAATGCATTCCACCCGTAACCACCTCGTTCACCACCATCTACCTCGGCAGTTTCCCGAAAACCCTAAGCCACCTACAGCCATCGACTTTTCAACCGCAACTACAACCTCCGACAGCCTTGTGCTTGACCGTAAACAATCACCATGACATCCTCCTGCAACGATTCATTCTGACGACCTCCGACGACCCCACCGCTACTCCCTCCTCTCCATCGCAGGTTGTTTTACCCTCCCCCGCAGCCTCAAGTTGCAACACCCGACGACCGATGCACAACCAACGACCCTCCCTCTCCTCAACCGTGAGCTTGTCAATCGGCCTTCCCACGACAACCGCAAGAAACAGCCGAAACAGCCACTTTCGGTACGGTTTTCTCGTGTTTTTCATGCTTATTATGTTCACGGTTTCGGGTTTTGGTTATGGGAACCGCGTACGGGTTCCTGGGTGGTGGTGATCGGGTTATGTTTCTGCGATGTACGTGTTTTCCTGCGATGTATAAGTGTGGGTTCAGGAGTTTAGGTTTCGAATGTGATCTGCGATTATGGTGCAATGTGTGTTGTGTTCATTAGAGTTTCAATTGCATTACATATCTCGCATGTATGCATGTTTTTCATGGGAGTGTGTGTGGTTTAATATATAAATTGTGTGGTTTGTGGGTGGGTTGTTCAAGCATATATGCTTCTGCATCTATACATGTACATATATGTGATGTGTGTATATGTGTGTTATGCATGTGTATGTTGTTGTATGTGTGTTTATGTTGTGTTGACCTTCTGTCACATGCATGTACCTGTGTGGTTGCTCATAAAATTCATACGTAACCATGTATATTCATCTATGAGTGTTCTTGTATGACTGTTTATGTATGTAGATGTAAGGATGGCATGTGTATTAATAGAGTGCATGTACGTGGATATAATTATATATATATATATATATATGGAGGCTTAATTGGTTAACGCATATCACAAGATATGTTAGATAGATGTATGAATATGGGTGTGGTTGTGTTTGAGTGAGTTATGCTTATATGTTCATCGTATGTGTGTCAAATGACTATGTGAGGTGGATATATAAACATATATATATATATATATATATATATATATATATGTTATTGTTACATGTATATGTTTGAGTTGTGAATAAGTGTAGTGCATGTATATGTGTTGGTGTTAATATAAATTGATTATATAATTAAAGTGTATTTTTATATGTAATAACTGGATACCCTTCATTAAGTGTAATTTTGTGATTGACTGTGTTCTTGTGAATGGGGAAACATCGATAACCAACACCATACCCGAGTCGTGAAACGCGAATCCGTACAAACCCTTATGCTTATAATTAATAATCAATATTAATTATATATTAACTGAAATTCAGGTTATTCAGAAACCTTACTTCCCGTTCTTTGTGTTACATTGCTGCTGTGCATTCAAGGTGAGTCTCACGGCCCCTATTTTACTTTCTTTCCTTTTTGGGGGAGAAAACATGCAAACATATTTTATAAATGGTTTTTAGTATTATTGATATCGCCTGTTACGTTAGTGCAAACATACAAACAGTCCTGACACTCTCGAACCGTTAGTAATGGGATTAGCGAGGTAATTCTGAGTAGTACTACTGGGTCTGACAAACCCCGCCTTGGCTAGTCGCGCTAGCTTGATTGGTGGTCAAACGGGTGCATTATTGACCTAACATTTGTCACTGTCTGGTGAGACGTGACGGGGAAACAACAAACATATAGGACATGCAACAGTCAGCTTCGGTTCGAAACGCTAAGTAACATGATTATAGGCTAGCTACCTATCGATATGCTTTAATTACTATACCATTCGAACAGTCGAACAGTTACAAACAGTCGAACAGTTACAAACAGTCGAACAGTTACAAACATTCAAACAATTACAAACATTTTTATCTATGATAAAACCTGTGAACTCACCAACTTTATGTTGACACACTTTAGCATGTTTTTCTCAGGTCACAGGAACGCTTAAGCTCATGATGCACGGTTAAGGACGCACTCAGGACATTCATTCATCAGTTTCATTTAGTTGCATTGAATATTTGTTTTGGCATAACATTTTCAGACTTTCAGTATAGTTTACATTTTAGTTTTACGCTTCCGCACTGTTATTCATTTCTTTTATGTACTCTGATTTAAATCAAATGTTTATTTTTAAACTCATATAGTGTCGTTTGATATGACCGTGTCTGAGATCCTGGTATGTCACACGCCTAACGGTAAAACCCCATTTGTGGAAATTGAGGGTGTGACAAAAATTCTATATATAATCAAATCAAATGTAGTTTTATCAGATCTTATTGGAAGATCATTTATATCATATTGTTGTGGTTGATTTACTTTTCAATTTTAAACTATTGTATCAAAGCATCGATTAATGGGAGGAAACGCAAGCGATCAATCTATGGTTGTAATCAAGAAATCAAGCAACTCTTGGAGATTTGTGATAAGAAAGTACAACTTGATTATGAAATCAGAAGTAATCGATCTATTAATTACAAGAAGCAAATTAATTAAGCGAAGGAACAACAAAGGAGGAAATTGTAACACCCGTATTCTTTTTAAAGAAATAAATGTATAAAAGAGAAAGAAAAAGAGAGAAAAGAAAGTCAACTAAAAGTGGAAGGGACAAAAGTGTCAAAAGTACAAAATTTATAATTTATTTTGTACAAAAGGTGGTATGGCCGCCCATAACATCCAATCCCAGCTGCTTTTCGACAAAAGAAAGAAAGAAGAGTAGAAGAGAAGAGATTTTGGATTCTAGAGAGAGAAAACAACTGAAATCGAAATTGGTAAGCATTTTATGAGTTTTTGGGTTCGGTTTTATAGATTTTTGTAACAACCCAACGTAACCGCACCATGATATTGTCCGCTTTGGCCGGGACGAACCACCATCGCCTCACGGTTTTGTTTTCACCTGAACCAGGACGTACCACCATCGCTCAGGCAAAACGCGTCACAGTGGGGAAGGTCTCAAGCCCCTTATAAAGAAGCATTCGTTCTCCTTCCCAACCAATGTGGGATGTTACAATCCACCCCCCTTAGGGAGCCCAGCGTCCTCGCTGGCACAATGGCCCGGCCCTGGCTCTGATACCATCTGTAACAGCCCAACGTAACCGTACCATGATATTGTCCGCTTTGGCCGGGACGAACCACCATCGCCTCACGGTTTTGTTTTCACCTGAACCGGGACGTACCACCATCGCTCAGGCAAAACGCGTCACAGTGGGAAGGTCTCAAGCCCCTTATAAAGAAGCATTCGTTCTCCTTCCCAACCAATGTGGGATGTTACATATACATCCAAGCATCACGATCCATCTGAAAAGTATAAAAACAAACAAGTGATATAATTGGACATAACCGGTAATCTAAGGCGGTGGATCCTAACCCACTTTTTGAATATTCTATCTCATATGTAAACATTTTATTTGTTAACTATATAAGAAAAATCGACAGCATTTCCCCTTAACTCCCCAAGTATGCGTATAAAACGCAAACCCGAAGGAGTATAGGAGAAAACTGTCGATTTTTTTAATAATCAAACACGTTAAAATGTATGCACGTCCTAATGAGATAGAATATTCAAAAAGCAGTCCCAACGGGGACAATCCAAAAGTTATCTCTATTAGATAAATTTTGGACGGGTATACTCTAAAGGTTTATCCTAAATTCATTTAAAAATATTATCCAAACACACATATACACATACAAATACACATATAACGTACTTACACATAAAGGCAAATATTAAATAATAGTATATATATATATATAATATTTGTGTAATAAGTGCAAATACTAGCTAAATGCATATCAAGTTTATGTGTTTTTTAAACTAGTTAAGATATGATAAACTTGCATCTTTTACTTGTTCATACTTATCTACAACTTAGTAAAACTTGCATCTTTAAGTCAATTTGACATATATATCACTAACACATAACCACACACATATATATATAAACACACATTCATGTAAAAACAATAATATTTATAGAGAATTGTACCTTTAAATGAGAGATTTGGAAAGAAACCCCGATTGAAATTCAAAACAGAGAGAACATTTGAATTGCAGGCGGAAATGCTTCAATAAAGAAGAAGATGACCGTTTTCTTATATATATTTATAGTATTACGGGCGGGGAGCAAGAACCGCCGCTAAAGAACTCAAAAAGGGAGGTCTTAAACCGCCCCTAAAGTCTTCAAACATCAAAAGTGGCGGTCCTCATGGGACCGCACCTTATGTCCTCTCAAAAGTGGCGGTCGAGAACCGCCCTTAAAGGCTTCACGATCAAAAGTGGCGGTCCTCATGGACTGCACCTTATGTCCTCTCAAAAGTGGCGGTCTAAAACCGCCCCAAAAGGCTTAATGATCAAAAGTGGTGGTCCTAGTGGACCGCACCTTATGTCCTCTCAAAGGAGCAGTCCACAACCGCCCCTAAAAGCACCCAAAAGTGACGGATGGTTTGAACCGCACCTAAATGTGCCAAATGGGGCGGTTTCGCACTAAAATATACTCCTATGAATTTGTGAAGGCAAATAAAGGGCGGTTTTTTATCTCAACCGCCACTTAAAAAAATTGGATCCGCACCTTATACTACTTTTTGTACTAGTGTTTTAAGATTAAATATTTTTTAATTATGACTCTACCCATGTATATATGGATATTGATAGTGACAAAGATAATGATAAGAATAAATAATAATTCTAATAATGATGACGACAATTTTGAATTTAAATATTATTGTTTAGTATTATTATAAGTAACAAACTAATGTATAAATGTGACTTGATATTAGACTTTAAGAGAGTTAACTTAAAATATATTTTAGTAAAGCCTAATGCTTGATTTTAAGGCCACATAACATTAAAATATTTAGCAGCCATTTGTCCAATTTCATTTACAACAAAATAAAATGAAATTAATAAATATTAAATTTATATGAGATGATTATTAATAATATTATTATTTAGTGCTAATATATAAATGTAACTTTATGTAGACTTTCAGAGTTGAACATAAAATATATTTTAGTAAAGAATAATGTTGGCAAGAAAATTTTATATAAATATTAGATTTATATGAGATCTCTATTAATAATATTATTATTTAGTGCTAATATACAAATTAATAAAAGCTATCAGTCCAATTTCATTTACAACAAAATAATGAAATTAATAAATATTAAGTTCATATGAGATAATTATTAGACATATGTTGGCAAGAAAATTTAAATGTTAGAAAATGTAGGTTTAAAGGTCTTGATTTTAATTTAAATTTTCTTTTACCTTTTTTCTAAAACTAGAATTTTACCCGCGCTTCGTGCTGGCTCAGATAAAATTTATATCGAAACGTGGATAAAATAAGCATATCGTAACGTTAGTATTCAGAATAAAAAAAACAATTACGATGGTTTGAATAGAACTAAATATACATACTATGCTCGGACCACAGGTTCTGTCGCGCTTTGCGAGACTTGGTTTTAAATAATATTTGTTCTGAACGTATGTAGAGATAATCACGTTGCTACATATATTCAAACTTTCCAAAAACATTACATTTTTTCAAAAGAAAATAACAATATACTATATTTGATCTGGTTCGGTTTTGAAAGAAACTTACGGCTGAACGTAGATAAAATAAGCATATTACGATATCGTAATAATGTATCCAAAATTTTAAAAAAATTATATTTTGAAATTTATAAATAAAAAACAAATTACAACTAAAATCAATTATAATAATTAAATAATATTTCAACTTTGAAACCACAGCGTGAGGCCAAGTCAAACCCATGTTATGTATCATGCATTTGAGTGTTGTACTTCGTGCATTAATCATGTGCTATTTGGGTTTTAAAGTTATAGTAATAACAAAAAGATTATTTCATATACAAGTCATAATTTTAAAAAAAAACAGTTAGTTTAATTATCAAACGGGTTAGAACATGGTAAACATTACTTTAGACTAAACTCCTAATTTAAGAAATTAAATTAAAACCAGATGCAAAGTATAAGAATAAAAAACTAACCGTAAACATTAATATCATTGGTAATAAATTTAATCTAAATATTAAATGATTTTACAGATGACAGAATACCTACCCTTAATAAAAAAACCGTAATTAGTTGTCTTTTTGAACATGACAAACCGGCCATATAAATTTAGGGATATAAAATAGATTAAATTACATATTTCATCCTTTATTTATATAGCTATTTATGGATTTCATCCTTAATCTTTTATTGTTACACAAAACATCCTTAATGTGCGATGTTTGTAACACCTTATGTCCTTTAGTCTAACTACAGTTAACTTTTCTATTAAATTTCTTTTTAAATGACTACACTACCCTTTCTAATAATAAAAATACCAAAGCAGAATAAATTAGTGAGACCCAGTTATTTTTTATCACTAACAAACATATACAAATAAAATTCACAAACAATCAAAACCCAAAAACAACATCAAAAACCAAGAGAAAATGCTACAACTGAAAAAATTCAATTTGATTTTTTTGGGTGTCTCTTAGATCTCTTTTATTTTATCTTATATGGATGTTTCCTTTTAGATACTATGGTTTAAAGATTCAATTTTGCAAGCATCCATCTTGGCCTGTGGAAAACTATTGTTTACGCTTTTTTAATTAAAACTTGTATAGAGTGCAAAAGATACCAACTAGGTGCAAACGATTATTTATGATGATAAAGATTCTAATTGGTTGGGTGCAAAAGAATCAAAGTTTTCAAGGCCATTATTGATAGAAGGTATGAGTGGGATAGAAGGATTTTAACATGTATATCATCATGGATAGTGGGATCTCGTAGTCAAGGTTTTTTCATATTCACCTTCGATTTTAATACGGGAATCATGTTGTGGTGATATATAGGGAGTAGATCGGTAATTTAGCATGTTATTTAAGAGAAAAGTTAATGGTAGTTAGACTAGAGGACATAAATTGTTACAAACCTAATATATTAAGGATGTTTAGTGTAATTAATAAAGGTTAAGAACCTAATCTATAACTACTTATATACATAAAGGATTAAATCTGTAATTTACTCAATAAAATATGGGAAATGTCACCATCCCCGAAAACTCAGTAATGTAATACTACAAAACACTACTAACCCTCTTGTTTCTCTTCACCCTTCATATTCTTATCATCCCAGAGTTTGAAGTAGATCGATCGCAAGTAAAAGCCAGCAAATTAAGCTTAAGTTGAGGTATGTAGTATGAAATTAGGTCTAATTATGTATCAATTTAATTACATTCAATTGATCATCCATGCAGTTCTTTCTTAATTAATTTGTTAATTTGTCATTACGACTGTGTTTCCCAAACAAATCCCAGATCCATGAATTAATCTGATCGAGTTTATATATGATCAGAAGAATATAATCTAACAAGCTATTATAGATCTCACGTCCATCATCTATTATAGAAAACAATACACGTCAATCTATTATATATGAAAACAATCAAACACTAAGAATCGATCTGCTATAAAAACACTTGGAACAACTTGTTGAAAAATAATCGGGGGTCTTATATTTGAAGTCAACTCCTTGATATTTATAGGTTTCCAGATATTAATACATTTATCAAATAGACTGTTATTATTCTTACTTTGTTTTTTACTTGTTGTGATATAAGGCGGTGTTTTTAAAATATTTTAGAGCTTCTAGTTTGAAAATCTTCATTTCATTTTTCTTTGCAGGTCATAGTCTGAGATTTAAAGAGCATCTATCGAACACAGGTAAATGCAAATTGAGGTCGAATGATATATATTTTCTTAAAATTTTTTTACCTATACATGTATTTATTTATTTATTTATTCTGCACATTCACTTTCATGCTTGCTTGTTTATGTCTTATTTCTAGTTGGATAAATTAATTAACAAGATAAAACATAATTTTTCTCATTGACTTATTGGGAGATCTGTTACCACTTACAACGATTAAGTTAACAAGATCAGAAGACCTCACAATTTGCTTCATGCATGATCATAATCATAATTTTTAAACTGAATACTTATTAAACATAAGTGTTAAACGGGGAGATCTAGGAGTGAATAAAGCTTCTAATATTAAAGAGCAAATTGACGAACTGAAAGCAACGTGTTTATCAACTTGAACAAATTGAAATTACAAACTGCAAAGACTTACAGGCATTACTAATTACTTGATGACCTAAGGTAAAATAAATTAACAAACCTATCGGAAACAACCAACTGGATAAGATCGACTCAAACAATAAACAAATTAAATATTAATTAACAAGAGTAATATCCTCCAAACCACTTTTATATAGATTACCGTACCACCCTTTTCTGTTTGATTTATTTACCTATTGAGTTTTTTTAGCTACATTCAAATAAACAGTTGCATCAATTTGTTTCCTCAGTTCCTCAACCTTATAAACATATAAAATAAAAGAATAATAATAAATAAATAAACAAACTAAAAAAATATAACATTATGAACATTCATGAATGAACTCAAGTATAACAATATAATATTACTTTATAAACTGTGATTTGTATCTAACTTTATCGTACGAGTACTACCGGAACATCGATTTCAATTGGACGAAGTTCAGAAATCCACTGTATGAATAGTCAAAGTTGACTTTGTAAATTCAAACTTGTATTGACATGACATAATTCAAACTTGTATGTGTTCAAGTATGTGTAAAATTATCATTGTGTCCATCTAAAATGCTTATTATTGTATTTTATTTGTCATTAACGCTCCAAACCATAATTCAAACTTGTATGTGTTCAAGTATGTGTAAAATTATCATTGTGTCCATCTAAAATGCTTATTATTGTATTTTATTTGTCATTAACGCTCCAAACAGATAAAAGATCTTGTATAACATCAATACTACAGTTGCATCAATCAACTGTAATTTTTCCCGCAACTAATGAGTAGATGACAATTATAAGGAACACAATTGTAAGAAAATGAATATCTTCTTTTGGATCATAGTTTAATAAAAAGAGTGGTTAACATGTAATTATGTCTAAAGCTGATCTTATTAAACTTCTAGATAGGAGTGTTTATCGAATAGAATCGAGTCAAAAAGGAAGTTATAGTTTCATATGGTTGTTAGATTTTTAAGAATTCTTGTTTGATATCATCCGAGATAAGAAAAAAGGAAGTTATAGTATAATACTTGCATGATCTAGCAACTAGACGGTTTACATCTGGTTTGCCTCATAACTTCCTCACGCCATGGAGGTTGAAGAACAACCTTAATAGCGGTATCAAAAACTGCTTTCACATTCTAATGATCATTGATCAAATCATTAACCAATATGTTTAATTTAAACTTTAATCGTAAGATAGTGAAAATTTTAAACAAATGTAATATTTTTATGTTTAATTTACCTGTCAAGTTTTTTAAATTACCTTCAATATAAGAGCTGCACCAATTTGCTTTCTTAGTTCCACACCCTAATAAACATAAACAAACAAACTTAAAGAACAATATACAAACATAACATGAATAAACTACAATATAACAATATAACATGACTTCATAAAGTGTAATTGTATCTATTTTTTTTCGGATGAATACTACTAGAACATTACTGTACTTTTACTTGCCTTTTTTGTTTATTCCGGAGTTGCTTCACTATATGATCCAGAATTGCAACGGGGCTTTTTAACGTAGTTAAGCTTATCATCCACTTTAACGGCGTTCAACAACAGTATGTTGTATTATCAGCCAAACATTTTCATAAATATGAAACATGACATGTGTTATGAATTCCATGTAGTTCTTTAGGTAACTTCAAATGCTACGCCGCTTGCCCCACACAAACAATACTTTTAAATGTTCTAATGAACTGCGGGCTTAGTTTGTCATGTTATTGGAAAGGAATGACACATTTTTATGAAGAGTCTTTCATAATAGCATAGTCTTCCACTTGGAATTAAATTAGACATCTCTATTTATAGGTATACAACCTTTTTTTATATATTGAGTTATTTTTAAATTTGCTCTGATTTAATCAATCTTTTTGTTCATTTCTTTCACCACTTATTTTTGTGCGAATCCTTTTTGGCCGACTTATCCCCAACACACATGAGTGCGACGCTTTCTACCACAAAGCATTATAACTAGGCACATCCAAATGCGTAAAAAATAACTATTATTATAAAAGAACTCTGCAAGAGGCCAAACATTTGTCCTAAATACCATCAAAATTAATAATACATGCACACTGCATATCCTCAAGAGTTTGAATTTTTATCTTATTTTGCCTGCCATTATCGAATGATTTGTCGTGCTAATTAATAATGTTGTGCCCTTTCCTTATTAGCATATCTCTGGAATCATACGATGAAATGTGTCTTGATCTTATTCAATAGACACTTGCAAACCCTTCCTTGATATCACCTACTTGATATACACTTCTCTCATTCGCTCTTATGAACAATTTTCACGAATCGATATAAAGTAAGTACTTTTTGGGTAACGATCGACACTTACCTATATCGTGTCATATCTTTTGGTAGTTTTTGGAAATTTTGTCAGCAAGTTCATTATTGTGTGCTCCCATATCCATAATAAAATTTTTAGTGGTTGAATCTTCTCATATGGTTTCTAGTTTGACATTTAAACAAATTAAATAATTTTTCACATAATCTCTTTTTATATGAAGCACCAATAGTTTTGCTTCAGATCATTGTATATTTTGGTTGTACCTAACTTTGATTTATGCATCTCATTAAGAATTATTATTTTGATCTTACAAGTCTAAGAATCCAAATTTAACGAAACTTTAAATCCTTCATCATTCTCTTCAAATGGTTAGAGTTGGTGGTTATTGATTCCTTTGCGCTTCAAATTATGCTTTTTAATTACCTCTGATTGCATACTTCTGTTTTGATCCAACAAGTCTGAATTTATGACCAGTTTACTTTACCCTTATTAGTGGGCAATTCTTCTTTCGGCTTAAGATATCTGCTACACTATTGGCTATACCTGGATGGTATAAGATTTAACGATCATAATCTTTGACCAATTCTAACAATATCTATTATCTCATATTCAACCCTTTATGGTCAAAGAAATATTTTAGACTTTTATGATCAATATAGAATGTGCATTTCATTCCATTCAAAAAATGTATTCATACTATTTCCACCAACGAAAGATCATGAGTTTCATGTCACGAAGCATATGTTATTACCTCCCCCCACCTTTGCATGAGGAAACAACCCAATCTGACAAACATAAGGCAGTAGAATAAACTGCAAACTATTTAGTCCCTTTTTGGCAAAGCAAGGATCAATGCTCTTATAAGCTTTTCCTTTAATAGTTGAAATATTTTCTCTTGTTCTTGTTTCTATTCAAATTTTAAATTCTTTCATATTTAGCTTTGTTTACGGGGTAGCTATTTTGAAAAAGAAACCTTGAATGAAACGCAGATATTGCGGGCTAAACCCCTAAAACTTCTAACTTTAGTTGTGGTCTTTGGAGGAGACTAATGGATAATGGTATCTCTTTTAACGGGATCTACTAAAATACCCATCGTGTTTACTAAGTGAACCAAGATTGGGAACTCTCGAAGCAAAAATGTGTATTTAGAAAATTTTTAACTTTTAAATTTTCTCTTCTTAACATAGTGCAAACCACACAAATATGTTGAGCATGATTTATTTAGTTCGAGAACTGATAAGAATATTAACAATGAAAATGATGACAAAACGAATAAGCAAAGGCTTACATACTCAATTCATGAGGCGTATGAAATTTGCTAGAACATCCATTGAACCAACTGGTATTACAGCGTACTCATAGTGCCAATAACGAGTACAAGAAAGTCGTTTTAGGTATATCTTCTTCTCATACCTTTATTTGATGATATCTTGACATTAAATCGATCCTTGAGAACCAACTTGCGCCTTATATTAGATCAAAAGGTCATCAATTCTAGGCAAATGATACCTATGCTTGATGGTGAATTTACACAATTCATAATAATCAATGCGCATCCGCATGCTACCATCTTTATTTTAGGGAACAAAGCAAGGGACCCTAAGGTGAAAAAGTTAGATAGAAAACCTTTATATATCCAAGAGATCTTGGAGTTTAAGGCATAAATTCCATCATCTCTTTTAATAGTAGCTGACATAGCTTTGGATCTTAGAGCTCTATTAATTTTGAATTTGACTTCTCTTTCCGTTAGACACTAGAAGCTCATCAACAAAACCTCAAGGAATTCATTAACCATGCGTACTTGATCAAATTCATTCTATTCATTTATTAATAGTGTCGTAAGCTAGAAATGCTTGATAACCATGCCTTATGTAATTCTTCACCTTCACCATCAAGCATACAATAACGTTACTCTTTCTTTCTCCGTAGACATGTAAGGCCCCGTTCCCGGGACGCTTACAGCTGGTCAATCATCGCACATAAAACATATAATTGCATTAACTTAAATAAAATATGCAGCAGAAACTTATTAAATCAATCATTTCATTTCCTTTAATAAACACTTTTGCAAAATAATACAACATTCATTACAAAACATCGTTTGTTCGCATTACAATGCAAAAGAGTTAAACAAAAGAATGCCATCCAAAAAGAGCTGAGTAGCCGTCCCGTGCCATCCTCAGCAACGTTACCTGCCAACTGGAAACATATAAAAAGTCAGCGTTGCTGAGTGAGTTCTAGTTTTATAATAAAACATACTTTTCTTTCGTTAAAACCATTCGTTACATACATGCAATCACACATCATACGTACACATAGATAATATCATTATTATCTTCATCATTCATTCATTAACTTTCGTTCATTTAACATACATCGTTAACATTCACATTCATTACTTTCGTTCACATTCATTCATAAATTCTTACTTTCATTCATATGTTCCTTACTTTCATTCGTACGTTCATTACATTCATACGTACATTCATTACTTTCGATGAAATGTACATTACCCCGAACATTATACACGAAGCGGGTAACCGAGCCTGAGGTCTTTCATAGACCTCGAACATTGGGCACGAAGCTGGCTCCAGTACCTAGGGTAAGTACATACATCACTTATCTTTTCTCTTTCATTTTGGATCAATGCCATATGCTATACCCGAACATTGTGCACGAAGCTGATGCTGGACCTGTGGTAATTAAATCACGAACATTGTGCACGAATCTGATCCAGTCACCTAGGGCAAGCGGCAAGGATCCCATACATATGGTCAATCACAAAGATTGGACCCCAGTGTGCATCCTTCGGGGTAGCTAACCCGCACACCGTTGAGCTAACACCTTCATTGGGTGTGCACCTCCATGCTTTTGCTCGCAAGCCTTTCTTACATTCGTTCATTCATTAATGCATGCATTCGTTTATCACGTTCCTCTTTTATTTTCTTTCACTTTACGTTACATAATACTTTTGTTTCATTCTTTAGCATAACACGTAAAGCCACAGGAAAGATAAACATTCATCATAATAAGGAACATCAACATACATAGTAGCAACATCATACAGGGCATCAACATACATTCATAACATACATCACGCATAACATGCAATATCATCATGCCCAACATACCCTCTAAGACCTCAATGGTCATCTTACATGTACGTACGAGAACTTCCACGTCAAAACTTACATCTGCACTTTCCCCCGAAAGCCAGTAATTAAACTATGCTCCTCCTCGGGTGCAACAGCCCTATTTAGGCGTATGGGCACCCTCCAGTCGCATGGCCTCCATGCGACTGAACATCATGTGAATGGACCAATACGGATGAACACCAATGCGGATGAACACCCAATCGTGCGAATGGACCTCATGCTGTTGAACACTATGCGAATGGACCTTATGCGAATGGACCTCATGCGGTTGGACTTAATGCGGACGAGTACCTATGCGATTGGGCTCTCAGTCGCATGACTCCCCATGCGACTGGCCCTCCAGTCATGCGACTTGTAAGGCCCCGATCCCGGGCACCTCACAGTTGGTCGTCATCACCCATAAAACATACATTTAATATAACTTAATAAAAACTATGCAGCGGAAAACTTTAAATTTTACTATAAATGCTTTTGTAAAGTAATACAACCCCTGTTACAAAATATCATTTGTTTGCATTACAATACAAAAACATTATCAAAAGAATGCCATCCCAAAAGAGCTGAGTAGCCGCCTCGTGCCATCCTCAGCAACACTACCTGACAACTGGAAAATACATAAAAGTCAGCGTTGCTGAGTGAGTTCTAGTTTTGTATTAAAACATACTTTTACTTATTTTAAAATATTCTTTCGTTCATGCGTTCATACATCATACGTACACAGAGATAATATTCGTTATTATCTTCATCATTCGTTATTCATCATTATCTTTAACTTCTCGTATGGATTCTGTCAGGCTTTACCCACTTCATAGCACTCGGCTATGATTACTGTGGTCGAATGACAAGAATCCCATTCATACTTACTTGCACGCATTGAAAGGTTAATTGTACCAATACCATATGCTACACCCCAATCAGTCTTAGCTACCGGGCCGTAGTCAACATATGACGGAAATCGTATGCCCGGTACTAGAGGTAAGCGGTAGAGGTACCATGACCATGGTCAATCACATAGAAGGACCAATTGCGTTATTCAATGCTTGCAAGACATAATTCGTTCGTTCATTAATGCATGTATTCATCATCATTCTTCATTTCGTACATTCGTTAATACATGCATTCGTCATCATGTTCCTCTTTCATTATCTTTCACTTTACGATACATAATACTTCATTAATTCATTTCTCGTTATTCGTAAAGTTTCAGAAAGATAAGCATACACAATCACAAGGAACATACACGCATCATACATATTCATCATACATTCATCATCATACATTCATCATCATACGTACATCATCCTACATAGCATCATACCTTACTTAACAATATTTTAATAATATTGTTAACAATAATATACTAATAATAATATTAGTAGCAATTAGGGTTAATCATACTCATCATTATATGCATGAGACATTATCATTTATTAACCTTAGTCAACCCTGGTCAAACCTCGAACTTCGAACTTACTGGAAATTCCTGAAAAATTCTAAGTGTTTAGGCGTTTTAGCCCTGTTGGGCGTATAAGCCCTCTGGGCGTATGAGCACTATTAGCCGTATGAGCACTGCTGGACTTTTCACTTAACACTTAGATTTATCAACTGGTCATACGACCACACTGTTGGTCGTATGACCACTGGTAGTCATACCATCCCTGGACTTAGAAACATGTTCTGATCATACGACCACTGTTGGTCGTATGAGTCCACACTTAGAAAATTTTACATTGTCATACGACCACTGTTGGTCGTATGAGTCCTGTGGGACTTTTCAATACTTAGAAAAATCCTGATCATACGACCACTGTTGGTCGTATGAGCACTAGTGGTCTCAACACTTAGAAACATAAATTGGTCATACGACCACCCAGCTGGTCGTATGAGTCCTATTGAACCCAACACTTAGAAAAATATTCTGGTCATACAACCACACTGTTGGTCGTATGACCACTAGTGGACTTACCAACTTTGCTTATTTATTCTAAGTCCCATTTTCAGACACATTAGCATCCTACTCATGTGTCTAATTCATAATCCGAGTCCAAAACATCATAATGCCTAGTTCTAAACATATGCACATAATTCTAGACATAAATCTAACATAAACATAAACATACATACAATTATTTCATACGGGTATCAACCCACAATTTTATAAAAACATATTTACATGCATTTCCAGCCCCAAAACATTTAAAAACAGTAAAACGGGGTCTAGAACTCACCTTAGTTGTCTTCTTCGAATTTACACTCTTCAACCCGAACCTTCTCAACTTGTTCTAACACCTAGAACACACACACCACACCACCCGAACACACAAGACACACTTATAAGCACACATACGGTTCTAGAATCATCTAAAACTTCAAAAACTCGAGAATTCTTACCAAAAGCTTCCAAGTTTACAGATTCTTCTTCAAAAATCCGAGGGTTTTCTGCTCCTTCTACTTTCTCTCTCTAAAGATATCGAATGCAGTGAAAATGCAGACAACGTGGGTGCCATACCACCTTTTGTACAAAGAATTAATAGAAAGTTTGCCCATTTGACACTTTTGGCCCTTAAACAAAAGTAACTTTTGTTTTCTTTCCTTTCTCTTTCTATTTTATTCTTTTAATTTCTTTAATAAGAAATTACGGGTGTTACAAGTCCACCCCCCTTATATAGGTTTCGTCCCCGAAACCCGTTATTCATCAAACAGATGTGGGTAGTGTTGTCTCATCTCTTCTTCAGTCTCCCACGTAGACTCGGATCCCTTCCTGTGCTTCCACTGTACACGCACAAGAGGAACCACTTTATTCCTCAACCTCTTTTCTTTACGATCAATGATTGCCACTGGTTGCTCCACGTAGTTGAGCCGTTCGTCTACTTCAATATCCTCCAGTGGTACAACCATGTCTTCATCAGCTAAGCACTTCCTCAGATGAGATACATGGAATGTGGGATGAATTCCACTTAACTCATCCGGCAGTTCAAGTCGATAGGCCACCTCTCCTACTCGTGCGATAATTCGGAAAGGTCCTATGTACCTCGGGCTTAGCTTACCTCTTTTCCTGAATCTAATGATTCCTTTCCAAGGTGAGACCTTCAACATAACTCGGTCACCAACCTTGAACTCTATCGGTCTTCGCCTCTTGTCAGCATACGACTTTTGCCTATCTTTCGCCGCCTTCATGAAGGCTTTGATCTTTTCTAATTTCTCAGTCGTTGCTTCAATCACCTCAACACCTCCCAATTCTTTCTGCCCAATGTCTCCCCAACATACGGGCGTCCTACACCTCCTCCCGTATAGCATCTCGTAAGGTGGCATGCCAATGCTGGCGTGATAACTATTGTTGTACGAGAATTCTGCTAACGGCAGGTGGTTGTCCCAACTTCCTCCAAAGTCGATCACGCACGCCCGAAGCATGTCTTCGAGTGTTTGGATCGTCCTCTCAGACTGACCGTCTGTCTGAGGGTGATATGTTGTACTAATGTGTAGTCTCGTCCCCATCGCATCATGAAATCTCTTCCAAAACTTGGAGGTAAACCGGTGTCACGATCAGACACAATAGACACCGGTACACCATGACGAGCTACAATTTCTTTGATGAACAGATCCGCCAATCTTTCAGATGAGTACGTCTCGCGGATCGGTAGGAAGTGGGCACTCTTTGTCAAGCGGTCAACTATCACCCATATAGCATCATACCCTTTAGGGGTACGTGGTAACTTTGTGATGAAATCCATGGTGATATGCTCCCACTTCCACTCGGGTATATCCAACGGTTGGATCTTCCCGTAGGGCTTCTGGTGTTCCGCCTTCACCTGTAAGCAAGTCAAGCACTTACTTACGTACTCCACTACGTCGCGTTTCATGCCCGGCCACCAATAGTCTTTCTTCATATCGTGGTACATATTGGTAGCACCGGGTGAATGGAGTATCGGGTCTTATGGGCCTCGTCCATAATTCTACCACGTAGATCCCCGTATCGAGGAATCCACATTCGCCCAAATCGGGTCTTAACACCTAGAGTGTTCTCACCTAATTCTGTAACTAGACCTCTCATCCTTTCAGAGTTAAGACGATCTTCTTTCAAAGCCTCGTCTTGAAACTCCTTAACCTGTGTCATCACATCGGAGGTCATGATCAGCTGATAAGCCTTCACCCGGATCGGCTCAGGCCTTTCTTTTCGACTAAGGGCATCAGCCACCACGTTGGCTTTGCCCGGGTGGTAATGGATCTCACAATCATAATCTTTTATCAGTTCCAACCACCGCCTTTGCCTCATATTTAAATCTTTCTGCTCGAAGAAATACTTCAAGCTTTTGTGGTCTGTGAAGATAGTGCACTTCGTCCCGTATAGATAGTGCCGCCAAATCTTCAATGCAAAGACCACCGCAGCTAGTTCTAGATCGTGTGTGGGATAGTTGACTTCGTGGGTTTTCAGTTGTCGAGACGCGTAGGCTATCACCTTTCCACGTTGCATCAACACACAACCTAGCCCAGAATAAGATGCATCCGAATAGACCACTAAGTCTTCACTTCCCTCGGGCAATGTCAAGACAGGAGCTTGTGTCAATCTCATCTTCAATTCTTCAAAAGCGTCCTCCTGTTCCCGACCCCACACGAACTTTACGTCCTTGCGAGTCAATTTTGTCAAAGGTGAGGCTATCTTGGAGAAGTCTTGAATAAATCTCCTATAGTAGCCCGCCAGCCCCAAGAAGCTGCGAATCTCGGTTGGCGTCTTCGGTGACTTCCATTGCATCACGGCCTCAACCTTTGCTGGGTCCACCATTATTCCTTCTGCGTTCACTACGTGACCCAGAAATTGCACCTCGCGTAACCAAAAGGCGCACTTGGAGAACTTGGCGTACAATTTCTCCCTTCTTAACGTTTCCAATACTTCCCGAATGTGACCGGCATGCTTTTCTTCGCTTCTCGAATAAATCAGGATGTCGTCGATGAACACAATCACTGATTTATCTAACATTGGCCGACACACTCGGTTCATCAAATCCATAAAAGCAGCCGGCGCATTGGTCAACCCAAAAGACATGACAAGAAACTCGTAGTGACCATATCGCGTACGAAAAGCTGTTTTAGGGATATCTTGTTCCTTTACCTTTAGTTGATGGTAACCCGATCGAAGATCTATCCTTGAAAACCAACTGGCACCCTGAAGTTGATCAAACAAGTCATCGATCCTTGGTAAGGGGTATCTGTTCTTCACCGTCAGCTTATTCAGTTCGCGGTAGTCGATGCACATCCTCATACTACCATCCTTCTTCTTTACGAACAGAACCGGAGCACCCCAAGGTGAGATACTCGGTCGGATAAACCCCTTATCTAGCAGCTCCTGCAACTGCTCCATCAACTCTTTCATCTCCGTCGGAGCCAAGCGATACGGTGCTTTTGCGACAGGTTGGGCACCCGGTATCAGGTCGATCTGGAATTCGATCTCTCGGTCAGGTGGCAAACCCGATAAGTCTTCGGGAAACACATCTGGAAAGTCACACACCACTGGCACATCGCATGGCTGTGGTGTTGGCGTCTCTACATTCTTTACATAACATAAGTAGGCGCTACATCCGCGCCTCATACACTTTCCCGCCACCGCCATCGAGATCACCTTCGGAATCGTCGTAACTCGATCGCCATAAATTGTCACCGGACTTCCGTCGGTCGCCGTCAGTCTAATCATCTTCTTTCGGCACACGATATTCGCTTCGTAGGTTGCTAACCAGTCCATCCCTAACACTACATCAAATCCTCCTAGAAGCATCACATGTAATATGGCAGCAAACCTATGGCCCTCTAATTCTATGGTACAGTCCTCTATCATATCAGTAACTCTAGTGGACTTACCAATAGCAGTTTCTACATAAAAAGGCTCATTTATGCATTTGCTACTAACAGGCAATTTAGCACAGAAAGTAGTAGAAATAAAACTCCTACTAGCACCAGAGTCAAATAACACAGAAGCAAGAGTTTGGTTTACTAGAAACGTACCTGACACCTCATCGGGGTCCGTCCTAGCCTCTTCCTGCGTCATGGTGAAAGCCCTAGCCTTTGCCCTTGGTGCTTCTCCTCCCGTCTTCTTCTCTCCCGAGCCCTCAGCCCTCGGCTTCTTGCAATCTCTGCTCATATGACCACTTTCTCCGCAGTTAAAGCACTTGCCCATCCGGCAATCTTTTGATACGTGCCCTGTTCTCCCGCACTTAAAGCAGAGGTTAGATCCCCACTTGCACTCCCCTGAGTGCTCCTTTCCACACTTGCCACACTTCCTCACCCCAGCTCCAGACACGACCACTCGACGGTCATCCACCCTTGCTTTCTTGTTGTTTGTCGAAGTATCACCCCGACCAAATCTCTTCCCCTGCCGGTTCTTCTCTCCACTTCCTTTCTTGCTTCCCTCAGCCTTCACCAAAGCAGCACGTTCATCGAATAACCTTCCCCCAAATCCACTGCCGACCTAAAAGTGCTTGGTCGGGCAGAAATCAAGTGCCAACGAATTTCAGCCGGCAGTCCTTGAATATACCGGTTGATCTTTCGAGACACCGGCGTCACCTGTTCCGGCACCAACAGCGCCAACTCGTTAAACTTGGTGGTATATTGTTGGTGGGTCATCGTCCCCGCCTCCAGCTGCAGGAACTCTCTCTCTATTCTATCCATTTCCCGACGAGGACTGAATTCCTCGATCACCAGCCTTTTCAGCTCAGCCCACTTCATCTTCCCTATAGCCCTGCTACCCTCGGCTTGGACTATATTCTTCCACCAGCATAAAGCCGACCCTGTAAAAGAGTGGGTAGCAAACTTCACCTTCTTGTCCTCCTGGCAATCACTAATATCGAGGACAGCTTCCATTTCCATCACCCACTGGTGAGCATCAGTAGCAGTACCAGACCCATCAAAAGTTGGGGGTTTGCACCTCATGAATGCCCCGTAGTTACAACCCCGGGCGGTCTCCCGTAACTGTTCTTCTTCCTCTTCATCATCAGATAGTACCGTTTCTGTTTCCTCCTGTTGTTGTCTACCTGAGGACCGATTCCTTCCTCGTCTATCGTCCTCACGTACTGCCTTTAACACTTCTGTCATTACAGACGGTAGGATCGTCTGCATAACCTGGTGCACCTCCTCAACAACTGCCTCTTTCACCGAGGCCCTAAAATCATCACTCTCATCCACTCCCCCGAGGGAGTAGTATTAGGTTCTTCAGGAACCTTCTTCTCTTTTCTAGGCCTACCTCTTGTGACTCGTGGTTCCGTACCACTTCCGCCACTGCCTCCACCAATTGGGGCTTTCGATGATCTACCACCGACCATCTTCTATCACACTGAAAGATTTAAACACCAACACGGTCATTCAGGGAAATAGCTCAGTTTATGTTAAGTATAGTAAGTCCCTAATTACAGTGGCCAGTTGTGATTAGCCACTTACTCTACTCTTCACACCCCGAGCATTACCTGTCCTGACTACATTAGTATCTAAGTCTAACAGTACACATAAACACATAACATGCGCACGTAACACTGGTTAACTTTCAAGAAAATACCTGATGGCACGCAGCTACTCACATGGCATTCCCATTCCCCCTGTCCCATTCTCAGTTTAAGTCTTAGGTTTATTTTAAAAATTTTACCCATTTCACTTAAACTTTGGCTCTGATACCAACTTGTAAGGCCCCGATCCCGGACACCTCACAGTTGGTCGTCATCACCCATAAAACATACATTTAATATAACTTAATAAAAACTATGCAGCGGAAAACTTTAAATTTTACTATAAATGCTTTTGTAAAGTAATACAACCCCTGTTACAAAATATCATTTGTTTGCATTACAATACAAAAACATTATCAAAAGAATGCCATCCCAAAAGAGCTGAGTAGCCGCCTCGTGCCATCCTCAGCAACACTACCTGACAACTGGAAAATACATAAAAGTCAGCGTTGCTGAGTGAGTTCTAGTTTTGTATTAAAACATACTTTTACTTATTTTAAAATATTCTTTCGTTCATGCGTTCATACATCATACGTACACAGAGATAATATTCGTTATTATCTTCATCATTCGTTATTCATCATTATCTTTAACTTCTCGTATGGATTCTGTCAGGCTTTACCCACTTCATAGCACTCGGCTATGATTACTGTGGTCGAATGACAAGAATCCCATTCATACTTACTTGCACGCATTGAAAGGTTAATTGTACCAATACCATATGCTACACCCTAATCAGTCTTAGCTACGGGCCGTAGTCAACATATGACGGAAATCGTATGCCCGGTACTAGAGGTAAGCGGTAGAGGTACCATGACCATGGTCAATCACATAGAAGGACCAATCGCGTTATTCAATGCTTGCAAGACATAATTCGTTCGTTCATTAATGCATGTATTCATCATCATTCTTCATTTCGTACATTCGTTAATACATGCATTCGTCATCATGTTCCTCTTTCATTATCTTTCACTTTACGATACATAATACTTTATTAATTCATTTCTCGTTATTCGTAAAGTTTCAGAAAGATAAGCATACACAATCACAAGGAACATACACGCATCATACATATTCATCATACATTCATCATCATACATTCATCATCATACGTACATCATCCTACATAGCATCATACCTTACTTAACAATATTTTAATAATATTGTTAACAATAATATACTAATAATAATATTAGTAGCAATTAGGGTTAATCATACTCATCATTATATGCATGAGACATCATCATTTATTAACCTTAGTCAACCCTGGTCAAACCTCGAACTTCGAACTTACTGGAAATTCCTGAAAAATTCTAAGTGTTTAGGCGTTTTAGCCCTGTTGGGCGTATAAGCCCTCTGGGCGTATGAGCACTATTAGCCGTATGAGCACTGCTGGACTTTTCACTTAACACTTAGATTTATCAACTGGTCATACGACCACACTGTTGGTCGTATGACCACTGGTAGTCATACCATCCCTGGACTTAGAAACATGTTCTGATCATACGACCACTGTTGGTCGTATGAGTCCACACTTAGAAAATTTTACATTGTCATACGACCACTGTTGGTCGTATGAGTCCTGTGGGACTTTTCAATACTTAGAAAAATCCTGATCATACGACCACTGTTGGTCGTATGAGCACTAGTGGTCTCAACACTTAGAAACATAAATTGGTCATACGACCACCCAGCTGGTCGTATGAGTCCTATTGAACCCAACACTTAGAAAAATATTCTGGTCATACGACCACACTGTTGGTCGTATGACCACTAGTGGACTTACCAACTTTTGCTTATTTATTCTAAGTCCCATTTTCAGACACATTAGCATCCTACTCATGTGTCTAATTCATAATCCGAGTCCAAAACATCATAATGCCTAGTTCTAAACATATGCACATAATCTAGGCATAAATCTAACATAAACATAAACATACATACAATTATTTCATACGGGTATCAACCCACAATTTTATAAAAACATATTTACATGCATTTCCAGCCCCAAAACATTTAAAAACAGTAAAACGGGGTCTAGAACTCACCTTAGTTGTCTTCTTCGAATTTACACTCTTCAACCCGAACCTTCTCAACTTGTTCTAACACCTAGAACACACACACCACACCACCCGAACACACAAGACACACTTATAAGCACACATACGGTTCTAGAATCATCTAAAACTTCAAAAGCTCGAGAATTCTTACCAAAAGCTTCCAAGTTTACAGATTCTTCTTCAAAAATCCGAGGGTTTTCTGCTCCTTCTACTTTCTCTCTCTAAAGATATCGAATGCAGTGAAAATGCAGACAACGTGGGTGCCATACCACTTTTGTACAAAGAATTAATAGAAAGTTTGCCCATTTGACACTTTTGGCCCTTAAACAAAAGTAACTTTTGTTTTCTTTCCTTTCTCTTTCTATTTTATTCTTTTAATTTCTTTAATAAGAAATTACGGGTGTTACATGCGACTGAGCCTCAGTCTTGCGAATGGACTTCAATCGCACTCCAGTCGGCTGTATGGCCTTCAGTCGGTCGCCTAGCCTAACTGAGGCAGAATGCAGTTCATCCCGAACCCAATCTGCCATTTTCGACCTCCAAGCTCATCCAAACCCATTCTAAGCCCAAATCAACCATCCTAAACCTTAGGAATGCATACTATAACACCATTCAAGCACACACAAGCCCGAAAACATACTCTAACGCATCACATGCAAACACACCCAAATGGGTCAAACACACACACATACAAAAGCGGGTTTACTATGTGTTCCAGCTCCAAATCAGTTGAAAACGAGTAAAATAGGGGTCCTAGAACTCACACAAACTACACCAAGAAGAAGAGCTTCGTCTAGACCCGCAACACGACGATTTTGCACGCTCGAATCCACTCGAACCAACCCATTTCTCTCTTTTTCTCCCTTTCTTCTTCTCCTCTCTTTCTTTCTCTCTTTTGGCTGAAATGTGTGGGTGTGGGGAGAGGGTAAGGGCCGCCCTCTCCCTTTAAATACCCCCACTTACCCGACTTTCTCACGTTGGCGAGTTTGATCCCCCGACTTTGGACTTTATTTCTTTTTCTTCTTTCGTCGGCTTCAAAGAAAATATCCGGGTGTTACAAGACATGAACATGTTCTCCTAGTTGTGACACAAACTGCACTGTCTTTTGATTGCAAACTATTGATGTGTGATGTTATACAAACCAATCAATACTAATCATTACATAGAATTCCTTTAACTTTATAGAAATTAGGTCAATATTTTACTATCTTCTTAAATTACTTATGTCACACCCCCGCTGAGAGCGGAAACACGGGGATGTAAACGAGACGGGATCGTCATAACACATTGTTAACAATAGAGATGCAATATATGTAATTGATGATAAAAGCGTGTCATGACGACACCCGACACAAAGGAGACTTGTGTCATGTTTAGTCAATATTCATGACAGCATAGACATAAGCATTAACTTGTAAATGATTCACATAACCAAATATTGCTTCCTTGTAATATAATTCCCACAACCCGAGAACAAGTATCCAAAGAATGATAATTGTTCAATAGACTACAACAATGTTTCAAAATGATTGTTTGTCAAGTATGTTCAGTCTCAAAAATGCATCCTAGGGTCTCCACTAAGGCAACACTCCTAGATCTTCAGTTATCATTGTCACTTGAAAAGATATGCTCAAAATGGTCAACAGAATTGTTGGTGAGCTCGCAGGTTTAAATTGTAAATATGTAATTGATGTTGTATAGTATTTGTTGCGGAATACCGTGCATACAGTTATAAGTAAGCAAAATCACATATTCATGAGTTTTACAACGAAACCTAATGACGTACATACAGCAACTTGTCGGAATATATTCACCCAAGGCCCGTTCCTGGCAAAATGATGGTACCAACTAGTAACCCATCTGACAAGGGTGGGGGTGTTAACCCAGTAGTACTACCAATACCTATCCGTCGGTTCCAACACCAGAATTAAATGGTTGTAAGAAAGAACCACACAGCAACTCATGTATGTATCAGATATGTACTTACAAAACAGTATTACGTTGATTCCAAGTATGTAAATTGTATGTAAGTTGTACAACATAGAAAATGGGTGAGCATACTTTTCCCCCATGTTTGTAAACGTTGAAATATTGTATAAGCATAAAAAAGGGCCACGAAACTCACTTGTTAAGTGGTAGGTATGTAGGATGAAAGCTTCCCAAACGTTTTATGCAATGAACGGTCAAACACCTATTGACAGTTATGTTAAGCATTAATGATGTGCCTAATGTTAATAGTATGTTTAGTCGGGTCGGTCGTATCGGTTTGGTCATGGGTAACACACACACAAGCACACGCAATGGATCTTATGTAGCTCCAAATACCAGAAACGTTGCCATTGTCGATGACATTTGTGTAAAAGTGTCATTGTTGTTAGAGAAATACTTAGTAAACATTAGTGTTACAAATCGATTGTTGTTAGTTGTAAAATGTTAAGTTAATTCAATTTGGTTTAACTTCAGTGAATTTGATGGTGTTAATTTGAAGACTGTCATTAGCAATGTCAACCGTGTCGATGTCACCTTAACATCACACGACAAACACACCGCACACAAGAGGAAATCACACGCAACAACCCCAATCACACGACAGGACTAGACGCACGACTCAACACTCCATCCGCACAAATCAACCTTCAATCATACGAATCAGCTTCATTCGTACGATTGAACCATCATTCGTGCGATTCAGCATTCAGTCGTACCACACAGCACCCAATCGCACGACTCAACATCCATCCGCACGATTCAACCTTCATTCGTACGAATTAGCTTCATTCGTACGACTGAACCTCCATTCGTGCGACTAGGCATTCAGTCGTGTGATACGCGCGCAATTACACACATTCATCCGCATAGACTCAATCGCATGAATACACATAGTCGCATTACTCAATTGCACGACACACACAATCGCATAGGCTCAGTCGCACGACTTACTCAATCGCATGGACTCAGTGGTACGACTCACACAATCGCATGGACTCAGTCGCACGACACACCCAGTCGCACGACTCAGTCACATGACAGACCCAGTCGCGAAAACAGCAGATTCGCGACTGCAGAAAGTGCAGAGCAGCATCCGGCTGCTCCGTGCACGAGTTTCACACCACAAGGACTTCCAGAAACACATATCTAACATATCTAGACAAGATGCATACGCAGAAGGGCAACACACGCACCCACACGATCTCATGTGCTCGGGTTGAACCCGAGCACCCGAAACCCTAAATCGCAGCAGTAAAACGAGCAAGAAAGGGACAACCAATGTCTTCTACCTGCTAGAAATGAGTAGTCTCAGCTGTAGCCGAGGTTTAATCGGTGAAAACGCGAAGAAACGGGGCGGTTCGGTGCAAGGAGGAGGAGAAATGGAAGAAGAAGAAGTTGAAAAAGAAGATGAAGAAATGAAGGCTAGGGCTGATAAGGGGCTTTATATACCCAACCCTAGTTTGGCAAATTGTCACATTTGGTCCCTGCACTTAGCCCCCGAGTTCCCAAATTTGTTTCGGTTGAAAACGACGTAAATAGGCTAGTTATATTACTGATAGGGATGTATTTGATGATATTTGTATCTTAAAATGATGTTAATATTATATAACATAATATTTAATGATGACGGTAGTGATATTTGTAAATTTTAGGTGATAACGATGCAAAACAATGATAACACAAGTGTAAAAGATAACCAAGCAAGTATGATATCCGCACGTATGGTTTATAAAGATGAGGAATGACCAATTAAAGAAAAGATAACAGAAACTCGTCAATTGACGAACCTTTGGTGACAGATGTCACAACTTATTTGATAGTTTTGACATATTTTGGATACGTTGAAACTTTTATCATCATCAATATCAACTTCTAACAAATTTCTCAGTTTACTTCTAGCAAAAGAACTATAGCAAGCAAACTATACAAATCTGAAGGATCTACTAGCTCTAAAATCAAATTAAACATATGCAAGGAGGGAATTGAATATAAAGGTACATGTGGGGTTTACAGCTTCCAAATGTTTCACGTTCTTTGCTACTCTTGATCCTTTCTCTCCATTTTCTGTTTTGACCATGTCGTACCAATCTTTCGCTCTTTCATAAAATTGGCTCGCCTGGTACATCACTTCATCAGATAGATCAAAGTGGCATGTATTAGAAATAATCTCTATGGTTGTTATCCACCGTTAGCTTACCAGAGGACCCACTTCCCCGTGAGCTACAATGGTTTACAAGTCACAAATCTATCTACGTGTGTGACGTTCTACAATAACCACCTGTCGCACTTCCACATTCTCTGGAAGTCTTTCTGTAGTCACTTCTTACTTTTCAACTTTTCTTACGACATAATTCCAATAGAATTTTTCATTTCAGCAAGAAGAAATGAGATATCGATTTCAAATGCCTACTTTAGTTGCTATTTGTTTGGGAATTCCCTTCTGCATGAACTTTTTAGCATTAATATGACGAGGTGAAGACACTTTTCTTTTGGAAGCATTGTCTACATGCTTTTCGAATTTCCAACTTTTTTCACTATTAACTGCGTTTCCTCTCTCCTATGCCATGTCTATTTAATAAAACGTATAACTTATTTGATTTCTTGTTATTGTTATTCTATCATTTTCTTCTTCATCAGGCATTTATCTAAGGGCTTTTATACTCCTTACTTTATTATCAAATCTAACAAATTATCTAAGGCTTTAACATACCCAATGCAAATTTATGATACACACATCATCATTTTATGCATATAACCTCTCCCCACTTAAATTTATTGGTTTCAATATAATATGATACTTGAGAATTCATGCATGTTGCTTATGATATATTTTCTATCATATTGTCTAGGTATGAAAGAAATATATTATACTATTTTGATTCACCAATGCAATATTATCTTTAAAACATACAAATTTCAATGTTCATATATTTTTATGCATGTTTTCATTTTTGCACCTATATAAAACCCCATTTTTTCATTCTTAGACCGCTTCCGAATTGAACCTTCTTGTGTATATATTAGCAACACTTATGACCGGAGTATAAGTATTAATTTTGAATACTTAAATCTCTTAAACCTTGTTCTAATACCAACTTGAAATACATCATAGTTTTCTTTTCAAAATGCTTTCTATTGTAATTTATGTCAGAGTTAGGTTCAATTCATACAAAAGTTTACACTAATAATGACATATCATTTCATGACGTTTCATAATCCATTTTCACAAACTTTGTCGAGGTCTTAATAGAAAGCGGTTGATAGTCCCGTGTGCTAGGCTTTTTCCTCAGCAGCTCAGTGGTAGAGCGGTCGGTTGCTAAGCGACTAGTTTTACATCATAATGGCGTTCATGTGTCATTCTAGTAATATCCATAAAGATTTAACCATATTATGGTACTTTGGGATGCAACACTTGATTTTCTTCTGTGTTTTTTAAACATTGATGATTATTAACTCCCTCTTATTTAGGTAGAGTTCAACACCCAACTTCTATGGATTTCAACATCCGAAAGTACAAAATACCCTTGTATTTAACCGACTAAATTAACAAAGTTAGTGATGAGAGGTCAAAACTATTATAAAATGTTAGAAGATTTTTTGGAACCATAAGTGTTAAAATAGCAAAAAAAAGGGCCAAAATAATAATTTATTCTACTATAAACTAACATTTACGTTGATTTAATGTTTGACAATAATTTTATGCGGATAATTTTTTTCACATGGATAACCATACTTGTTTAAAGTGAATTGTTGTTCTGCCACACAGCTTACACGAAAAAAATTCCCTATTAAAAGGTTACTTAATAAAACCACCAGTGATGTTTGTGATGACTAATCCTTCATTTATAACATTGATTTTGAGCCAATAATATTTAGCTCAAGTGGTTAATGTAAGGTATTTAACATATGAAAATATGGTAAGCTTTTAGATTCAAGTTTCGATCTGAACAAAACGTTTAGTATTGAGCAAGGGAGTTTTTCCAGTTATGTTTTTCCTTCTAAACTGGTTAGGGGTGCGGTCCTGTTTGAAAAATAAATATATTGGCCAAATTAAAAAGCATGGTTGCATTTGTTGTTTAACAAAAACTAAGAATAAATTTGATTGGTGTAATTATATTCAATTCTAATTAACACTGTAAAGAATAATGCGTAACTAGGAAATAGAGTAGGGTTTAATTAGAAAAACCCTATATGTGAGATAAGAATTAAAGGGCATTTGGTCTAAGATACCAAGATTTTTTGGAAAAGTTATAATGAATATAATAAGAAGAGCGGGAAAATTTTTTTATGGGGTGTTAGGAAAGTGACACGTGGCGGTCTAGATCTTTATTTATTAGAGTAAGATTACTTACTTATATGTAATTTAAATCATATTTTCCTTTATAATTATAAATTATTATTAATAATTATTTAATATTTATTTATTAATATAGTATTTATAATTAAAAATAAATATATTGGCCAAATTAAAAAGCATGGTTGTACATTTACTGTTTAAAAAAAGCTAAAAATAATTTGATTGGTATAATTATATTCAATTCTAAATTTCTAATTAACAGTATAAAGAATAATGTGTAACTAGGAAATAGAGTAGGCTTTAATTAGAAAAACCCTAGATGTGAGATGAATTAAAGGGCATTTGGTCTAAGATACCAAGATTTTTTGGAAAAGTTATAACAAATATAATAAAAGAGCGGGAATTTTTTTTATAGGGTGTTAGGAAAGTGACACGTGGCGGTCTAGATCTTTATTTATTAGAATAAGATTACTTACTTAGACGTAATTTAAATCACATTTTCCTTTATAATTATAAAATTATTATTAATAAATATTAAATATTTTATTTATTAATATAGTATAATTAATACAATATATATACACTTTTGTATGGTACGTATGTACATACCTATGCATTTATATATATAGAGTGTTGTTTATTACAGAACACTAAATAATTATAAAAACAAAAGAACAAACCAAAATCATCATAGTTTTTCATAATATTTTTTACCTTTTCTATTTCTTAAGTACAAATGGATATAATCATGTATATAAAAGAATCATTAAATGGATTTCCAAAATCCCTATTATAAAATTTTAACTTTTTACCTAAACATATGTAGCCTATGTATAGGTAATATAACCTACATAATAACTATGCATGTGTAACTTATATACATAAACGAGTTTCGTTCATATATTTTACTTTGAATTTTACTGTAGTTAAAAACATTGTATTTCTATTATTTTTAAAAAATTTACCATTGGAAAAATGGGTGATTCGTTTTGTTCTGCGCGTTCTAATGTCATTTTTCTTATAAATCCCTTTCCTACGGTGAGATTCACTATAAAACAATAAACTTTCACGAGAACACAAAATAAAGTCTAAACGTTAATTATTTGTATTAAGAGCTCATTTTTTTTAAAAATTTAATACTTATTACATAAAAATGCATGTTTATGTATATAAAAAAATCATCAAATTAATTTCAAAACTTTATATGTTTTAATTTACAGTTAATTTTAATTTTACTCCTTGAACTTTCCTCCAAAAGTTTATAAATATCAGTTTCATTCCAAAAGTTTTATCATTTGTTTAATTTCACTCCAACAATTTTATTACTTTGGATACAAGTTGAAACAACTAATAAAATATGAATTAATATTGAAACAAATTATAAAACTTTTGGAGATAAATTTATGTTTTTAGTCATATGAAGAAAATAGTTATTTTCGTAAAATCTTACGGAGCAAAACTGAATTTAACTCTTTAATTTATTAACCATTTACCTATGTATGTGTATGTTATGTGTAAATAGTTGTAGTATAATTGATTATGTTTTTATTATAGTGGCTGGTTCAAATAAAAAAATGATTTGTCTAAAAATCTAAGAAGCAATATGGGATTGACACGAGTTAACATTTCAAATTGAATAGTAAGGGTAATATTGTCTATAACAATCAGAACCTATAAACAACACTAAAATTAGTTTTTTTTTTTTTCTTCAATTTGTTTCTAATCTCAATTGATTTTATTTATCAATTCTTTTATTTCATTCAATCAAAACTTAATCCAATTCAATATAAAATAATTTCTTTTTCCTGTATTCTGATCAAAAGTCAATCTATTTTTATTATAAAATCAATTTAGAACAAAGGGTGTTTAATATTGCATTTATTTTTTTGATTTATTTGAAATCTAGATATATCATATTTTTCATACAAATTTGTTTAATTTTATTCATATTTAGAGTCTGAAACATTATCCTCTATATAATAGAGCATTTTTTTTCGAGAATCACTTTGATTTGCACAATTTTTATCTTCACAATTTTTTACTTCATAATTTATAATATGTTTTCAGACATAATCATTGATTTTAAAATTAACGATAATATAATCATTTTAATATGTGTTATATGTCAAAATACCTCATAAACATAACATGTTTTGTGCAGTTTTAGCCAGAATGTGTTGTTTAACCCTAAATCAGCTAAAGACATCTTGTTTTATGTTAAATAAGCACATCACGTGTTGTTTTATGTGAAAACATAGATAATGTATTGTTTTATGTGAAAGGAGCACGAAATATGTTTTTTTCGCATGAAAGCAGCTCATAACATCCTGTTTTACATGAAAATAAACCAATACGTGTTGTTTACATGAAAACAACACAGAACTTGTTATTTTACATACTACTAACACATAAAAACACCAAATAATGTGTTGTTTTACACTGAAACCATATTGAGCGTGTTGTTTTATTATAAAACAACATAAGATGTGATGTTTTACCTTGTTATTTTAGTGTAAACAACACATAAATTAATATTGTTTTATATAATCTTTTACACTAAACAAAACAAAATATGATCTCTTACCGTAAAATAAATATAACCTAAAACAATATAAGGTGTTTTCTTATCATGGAACAACACAGAATGCACATCCCTTATCATAAAATAACACAATTTTAGAATAATTTTAAGTGACATTTTAACATTAGACAACACAAAACATTATGTTTTACCCTAAACTAGAACATAACATTTTTTTTACCTAAAACAACACATAATGTGTTGTTTTACCCTAAAATAGCACATAATGTATTGTTTTACCCTAAAACGTCACATAACATGTTGTCTTAACGTTAAACATCACAAAGGTATTGTCTTACGACAAAACAGTACATAATACGTTGTTTTTATTATAAATAACACATTTTTGTAACAACGATTTTTTTACTTAAAAAAATATTGCACTACTATACTCAAATTTAAAGAGAATAAAACGTCTGATTTTATGGTGCAATTAATTTTTAAAAAATATATCATATAAAAAAGTTAATAACATTTAAATAAAGCATGTGAATTTGAAAAAAAAAAGTAAAAAAAGTGGTTTTTCCATACTACTTTTAGGATCACTTTTATGATTAAAAATCAATCTCAACCATTGATTCATGATATAAATGCTAACATCTTTTTTTAGACTTGTTAGACAAACATATTTTTTATTTTAACCAGCCCCTCTTATTATATTATATATGTACTTATCAACTTTTTACCCATTATGGTTGTACATATGCATTAGTTGGTCGCATCCATTTTTTTCTTTGTTTTAATTTTTTAGTTTTTTATTTAACCTAATACTTTTATATATTTTACAATTTAACACTAATATTTTTTACTTTCAACTTTATTCTCATATACTTTTTATATTTTACAATTTTTTTGTTAGTCTAATTTTATGAGTTAACATGCCGTAGCAACACACTTATTTTTTATTTAAACTAAAACTTTTACATCTTTTACAACATTTTTCACGCTTATTTTTTCCATTAAACGCCATGTCACACGCTGGTCGGTGACTTACTTATTATTTATATGTTTAACGTTTTGCTGGTGTGATTCAACGTTTTTACATCTAATTTTCGTTCACTTCATTCAATTCATGCTTGTTTCTTTGTTTGTCATTTGGTCTATGTTTTCCAAAAATATCCCAGATCCATGAATTAATTTGAGAACATTTGTATAAGAAGAATAAATTTAACAAGATCGGACATATATAATATTTATATACTAAAGTCATTGATTTCCTGGTAATAATACACGTCGATCAATTACAAAAACAGTCAAACACTTGAAAATAAACACTTAGATCCATTTGTTAAGAAATAAGGGTGGTGTTTTATTTGAATTCAACTCCTTGACATATTAACATTTTTTGCTATTCTGCTGATGTCAGGAAAATGGAGCAGATGATATTTGAGCAAGTCATTAGTCCTGTTATGAGGTTTCTCATAAGTAATATCACAAAACATCTAGGATATGCCACTTGCTCCACAAAACATGTCAACAACATGAGAAGCAAATTGAAGGTTTTGGAGGATACAAGCGCTGATGTCCAAAACCACATGGACACAAACAAGATCAATAAGAAAGATGTACCTACTGGTGTACCTGATTGGCTGAATGATGTTGAAAATCTCAAGAAAAATGTTGAAAGCATTTCAAGTGAAGGTATCGGATGTTTGAACATGAAAATGAGGTATAGAGCCGGAAGAAATGCTTTTAAGGCTACTGAAACGATCGAAGAACTTCTTACAAAAAGTTCTGGGTTTACTTGGACCGATGCCGCAATACCTACAGGAAGAGTCGATCCCCAACCTGCTTCATCCACTACTTGTACACCATCATCATCATCTTCATCAGGTGGGGATGGGTTCAAGTCAAGAGACAAGCCGTTCAACGATGCATTGAAGTTCCTTCAACAAGACAACAACGAGAGTACTCAAGTGATCGCCTTGTGTGGTATGGGAGGCGTAGGCAAAACCACCATGATGGAACAACTCAAAACGGTTGCAAACGACCAGAAGATGTTTGATTGGATTGTGAAGGTAGTTCTTGGGAGAAATTCCAACATGCTTTCCATTCAGAATGACATAGCACTTCAATTAGGAGGCGAAGGTCTACGTGAAGAGACTATAACAGCAAGGGCAGATAGTCTCAGTGAAAAATTCAAAGAAATGTTAAAAGACAGTAAAAAAAGGGTTCTAGTCATATTAGATGATGTGTGGGAGAAGGTTGAACTCAAAAGTATTGGACTAACAAGTCCTTTGCCAAATGGTGTGAAGTTGTTGCTGACATCACGGGATTCTAATATATGCAAACAAATTGCAGCAGGTTCTTTTCTTCAAGAAGTTAGAGTCAATGTCTTGGAGGAGGCAGAAGCACAGAATTTCTTTGCTCAGCTTACAGGAGTTTCAGAACAAGTTGATCATGAGAAGTATGTAATTGGATGTGGTATTGTCAAAAAATGTGGTCTTTTGCCACTTGCCATCAAACTCATTGCCGCAACCCTCAAGTATCAAGAAGATTATGTATGGAGAGATACACATAGGCATTTGAAGAATAATGATTTTGATGATGATGTTCAAGAAATTATCAGGATCAGCTACGAGTATATTATAAAAAAAGATAAGGAATGTGAGGAGATTTTTCTGCATTGTGGGTTGTTTCCGGAGGATTATGATATTCCAATAGAGGATCTCACAAGACACGCATGGGGCCTAAAGCTGTTAAAAAATGTTTCCACTTTGAGTGAGGCAAGAGACAGGACAAATACATGTGTGCGCAAGCTCATAAATGCAAATTTGTTGATGGAAACTGATCGCCATAGGTGTGTTAAAATGCATGATCTTGTGCTTGCTTTTGTGTTAGGTGTAGTTTCCAAAGGCGACTATGCATGGGTTGTTAACCATGGAGATGTATCCAAGTGGGGTATGGATGAAAAGAGCGAGTCTTGCAAAAGAATTTCACTAACATGCATGGATATGTATGAGTTTCCTAGAGAGTTCATGTACCCTAACCTCTCGATGATACAACTTATGATGCGTGCTGATATGTATGAGTTTCCTAGAGAGTTCATGTACTCTTCAAGATTTTCTAAGTTTCCGGAAGACTTTTATAAGAATCTGGAAAACCTCAATGTCATAGCATATTATGGACTGTCGTATCCTCTGCTTCCAAGATCACTTGAAAACCTTACAACGCTCTGTCTTAATAAATGCAAATTGACATCTATTTGGTCTTCTGTTGGAGATCTTGTGAACTTGGAAGTGCTCAGCTTTGCTGGTTGTGGCATCAGCAAGTTGCCATCTACAATAGGGAATCTGAGAAAGCTAAAAGTACTAGATTTGACGGGATGTGTTGACCTTGAAATTGATGATGGTGTCTTTATAAACTTAGAAAATCTTGAAGAGCTTTATATGAAAGCTTCGTATGGGAATTCTATTAGGTTCACGCAAACCAATTTTGAAGAACTAAAGATGCTTTCAAGCAGACTTAGTGTACTAGAGATCGAGTTCGTTAGGGACCTAGCTCAGCTGAAAGATTTGTGCTTTAAGAAACTTGATAAGTTCAAGATATCTATGGGTCGTCAAATGACTAACATTAATCCATTAAGGAATACACTGGAGCTTGTGACAGACAGTTGCAGCTCCCTTGCTGATTGCAAAATTAGTGAGTTGTTCAAGAAACAGAGGCACTTTATTTGCAAGTGAAGGATATGATTAGTCTTGAAGATATTGGTCCAGTCTACTCTTATGGTCAACGCTCTTTGTGCAGTTTAACAAACTTTCAGGTTTATAAATGTGATAACTTGAAATGCCTCTTCCCAGTTCCTGTGGCAAGAGGTTTGGGAAACTTGAGAGCTTTAAAATCTCATCATGCTCTGTTTTGGAAGCGGTGGTGCACAGGAGAGATTGATTCGTGTGCTGATGAGAATGTGATTAAATTTGAGAAGCTAAACCATCTCAAATTAGAAGACCTACCAAAGCTGGAAAGTCTGTTCCCTGTTGAGAATGTGGTTGAGCTGCCGCAACTGGTTGTATTGGAACTTGAACGCCTGCCCAACTTCACAAGCATTTATTCTGACGAGAACCATACTTGTGCACTCTTCAATAGTCAGGTAGCTGGTATTCATTGCACATAATGAATTTTTAAGTGGTTGAAATTTCAAAGTTAGACTAATATCAAGTATTTGCAGGTTAGAATTCCAAAGCTGAAGACACTGATCATTATTTCTATGGAGAAGTTGCAAATATGGTCGTCTAGTGGTGAGGATGTCAATAATATTTCGTGACATATGTGTATGGTTGCGATAGTCTTTTGAATCTGTTTCCAACCAATCGGATGAGACTACTAACAATATATTTAGAAAGTCTTAGGGTTTATGGTGTGGTTCCATTGAAGTGATATTCGACATTGACATGGAATGTGTCTGTGATGAAATTGAGCAAGTTAGCAGTAGCAGGTTAAGAAGCGTTCAAGTGTCAGATTCATGGAATGATGTAGAAGGTGTAACAACTACAAATAATCAACAACCATCACTACTACCCAGTCTTCAAAAATATATTTAAGTACAATGTCGAGCATGAGTCATGTGTGGAAGTGCAACAATTGGAGTAAATTCTTACTTCTTCAAAATCAATCCTCATTTCACAACCTCACAACCATAATAATTAGTCAGTGTAAAAGGATTAAGTACTTGTTTTCACCACTCATGGCAAAACTTCTTTCCAACCTAAAAGATATTTATATAACAAATTGTGATGGTATGAAAGAAGTAGTTTCAAACAGAGATGATGATGATGATGATGATGGTAATGAAGAAATGACTACATATACAACCACTGGCTTCTTCCCTTGTCTTTATTAAAAATTAGATACGCTGGAAAACCTAAAGCGTATCGGTGGCGGGTGGTGATCAATTTAAGGTATGTTTTTAAGTGTTTTTCCAATATCTAATTTATCAATATATTATGATATTTTAGTTGAATGTTCCTGAATAGAGAAACAAAATAATTATTAAATTCTCATAACCACAATGTTATATATAGGGGTGTTCAAAAATATCCGAATCCGAAACCGAATCCGAAATATCCGAAAATCCGAAATTCGGATATCCGAAATTTCGGATATCCGAAAATTCGGATATCCGAAATTTCGGATATCCGAAAATTCGGATATCCGAACTTTGGATATCCGAAATTTCGGATTCGGATTCGGATAGTGATTTTGAGAATTTTCGGATATTTCGGATATCCGAAATATCCGAAATATCCGAAATATCCATATAAAAATTTAAAATATTAAATATTAATTAAATATTTTAGATATTTTCGGATATTTTGGATATTTTAACAAAAACTTTGGATATATAAATAAATTTCAATAAAAAATTGTTATATTTTTATAAAATTTATTAAAAAATATAATTTTTTTTGAATTTCGGATATCCGAACGGATATCCGAATCCGAATCCGAAATTTCGGATATCCGAATTTCGGATATCCGAAATTTCGGATTCGGATTCGGATAGTGAAATTCACTATCCGAAATTTTCGGATATCCGAAATTTGGATATCCGAATTTCGGATATCCGAAAATGAACACCCCTAGTTATATATAGATAATGCCCATTAAGTGCACCATTTTTCATCCCACTTTGACTTTAACTAAAAGCAAAGCTGAATTCTGAATGCCAACTAACCATTTATTTCACTGTAATTGATTTAATATCCAAATCTCATCTCACTACTCTAATAAAAGGGTAACTATAATTGCCACATGTCACTTTTAGACTCATCTAATGACACGTGTCAACACCACATTCATTCTAATCAAATTTTTCTTGCTTCTCTCTCCTATTAAATAACCACATTAAGTACTAATGATATTATCTATTTATTTTTACATTATAATTAGTTTTTTAATAAATTAAGAAAGATAAATTTTTATTAATGTTATTTTTATATAGATAGTTTTTTATACACAGATTTTTTTCTAATAAAATAAATTATTTTTACGTAATATTTTAAAATTGGTTTTTAAAGTAATTTTTTATAAAAACAAAAATAATTAAAATAGGGATTTATAGTAAGGAAATTAAAAAAAACTTTAATGTTGTTTTAAACCAAATGTCTAATTTATCTTTGAAAAAATAAAAAAACTAAAAAATTCATATTATTGTTTTATTACTTATAACTATTACTTATACATAATTTCAATCATATCATGTTTTAATCTGTCGTTTTATAATTAACAATTTTTATTTAATTTAATATTTTATTTATTCAACCCGTGTATTACACGGGTTTACTAAAGCTAGTACTTTGATAAACCATTAATTAAGTTTTTCAGTAATTTCTGGAAAAAAAAATTAAATATAGAATTGCATATTTTAAAGGACCATCTAATTAAGACGAAATTTACGCCAACTTATTACAAAAATTAGGCCTGTAAACACGAACCGAATATTCAGTGTACCATTCAGCAAAAAGTTCATTTATTTTACGGATGAACACGGACAATGGTTTTTTTATATTTAGTTAAATGAACGAACATTAATATTTGTCTTCTTCATTCATTTATGTCCATGATCATTGGTTTATTTTTGTTTTAATTAGGTTGTTCACTTATATAGATTCATTTATTTTTTTTATTTTTCATTGCAATTTAACTGTTTTATAAAATAAAAGATCTCTATCTACAAATATTTAATCAATTTAGTTTTTTTTTTTTAGGTTGAACACAGTTCACCTTTACATTTAATTGATCTTATCTTCTAGTTTGTTTAGTTATCTCATTGAGTTTATGTTCTTAAACCGTTCGTTGATACTATCAAACGAACGAACATAAACGAACTCGAACGCATTTATTTCCATAACGGACAAACACAAACAAAAAACTCTGTTCGTATAATTTGTGTCCGGTCATGTCCGGTTAAAATTAAAGGAACGAAAAAGAACATGTCTTATTTGGCTTCATTCCTTTCGGTTCATATACAAGAGTGATCAAAAGTATATTATATAATATAAGATAATTTAATTCAAATTTCATACAGGGTGGGAGGGCTCACCATTCTAAACTTCTCATTTTGCCACGAATTAGCCATGTAGAGATTTTAACTATGTAGTATTTGAGTTCTTACAATACATATGAATTGAAGTTGTATTAAGAGTGGGATGATGAGAGGTGTTGTGATGTGGCACTCGAAGGTTTAATACTTCGAAAATAACACTGAAAGGTGTTACAGGAAGCTTGTTACTTTACATATCTTGTACCTCATTTATTTTCTTTTCAATTAACCATGAATTTAAAATATGACAGTAACATAAATAATTGCTTTAGTAATCGTATAAAGCTTTTACAATCATATAATTTTGTTAATAGTGGGCTTTATTCATTGCAGTTTGCTTCTTGGTCCTTATGCCAATACTTGCAAAGCATACATATAAGTGACTGTAATGGACTATCAAGTGTGATTCCATCTTGTGCAGCAGGAAAAATGCAAAAGCTTGAAGACTTGATTATAATGAGATGTAAATCTTTAACAGAGGTATTTCAAACCCAAGGGATCAATGACAACAACAATGGTGGTAGTGGTGCTAACATTGATGAAGGTGATGGTAGTATGGATTCTACATATACAACAATGACCATTCCAAAACTAGAAAAAATTTATGTGCCTCAACTGTCCAACCTCAAGACACTAAATATCACACAGTGTGACCTTTTACGTCATGTTTTCACATTTTGTACACTTAAAAGCCTTGAGAAACTCGAAGAGTTAAAGGTACATAAATGCAAGGCAGTAAAAGTAATTGTGAAGGAAGAAAAAGGAGAGCAAACAACGACATCAAAGTTTGTGGTGTTTCCACGTCTAAAGTCCCTTGAACTTTGTAGTTTACCTCAGCTTAATGGCTTTTTCTTAGGGATGAATGATTTTCAATGGCCTTCACTGGAAAAGGTTATGATAAGTGAATGCCCACAAATGATGGTGTTCACAACTCTTCAGTCAACAGCTCCAAAGCTTAAGTACATACATACAAGCTTAGGCAAACACAGACTTGAATGTGGCCTTAACTTTCATGTGACAACAAACTTGCATAAGGTATGTTTCTAATTTATTCACTTAAACATATAAACAAACATACATAGTATATCCCACATATATAGTACTCACTATTTGTACGTCTTGGAGGGGTATGGCGAAGGGAAGTCTTTCCGGATTCCTAAGTAAAAGGCATGTCGCTTTCATTGAGACCCTTGACTCCTTCAAACATAAATGTGACACACACACACACACGTGTATATATATATAGTATGTATGTATGTATGTATGTGTGTGTGTGTATATATATTATATATATATATATATATATATATATATATATAATAAGATAACATACAATACGATAACATGCATGCACAACTATATATAGAATGCAGTAAAATGGCTATCATGATGTAGCATACACAAAGCATACAAAATTACAACACACACTAAGGCTTGGCGGTATAGAACAAAGCAATCCAACCTTAATCCTAAAGAACACAAAATTGTAGAAACAATCTAAGCTAAAAATATACGAAGGCATACAAGGGTGTAGACTCGCCTAGGTAGCAAAAGTGCTAAACCATCCCAAATATAAAAGTCTAACCTTGGTCCTACGCTTCTACAAACTCATATCCTCGATAATATCCTTAGAAAGGTGTAAATCTATCAAACTCTTTTGAAGTCAACTTAGGTCTTACTATGCTCCTCCTTCTTTTTACAATAAGATTTTCTATGGCGCATTCATATGGCTAAACCATCTCAATCTTCCATGTTTAAATTTTCTTCGATACATCACCCCTAGTTTCTCTCAAGAAACCACTTTCATTATCTTGCCCATCCTTGTGTGTCCACACATCCAGCTTAGCTTGCGCACTTCTACCACCTCTAGTTCTCCCGTGTCACTTCTTGATGGCCTAGGAATCGGTTCCATTTAACTAAATTGGTTGAACTACATATCTATAGAATTTCCCCATTAAACTTGCTGGCGGTGGCGGATCCAGAACTTTTGGTCAGTGGGGCTAAAGAATGGACCTTCAAGACGGGTCAAATACACCACTAAATGATCTATTTAAAACGGATCAAATAAAGATAGTTTATTAGCTAATTTCTAACAGCAACAAAAAAAGTCACATTTGCATTAGGCTCCTACAAATACCCTTAGTTCGAATAGTTAAAAGCTCATACTTTTTAGATGTAGTAAAAGTATTACAACTATCCACTGTCTTGAGACTTAACATGGGATAATTTGACCGATCAACCCAACTAAAACAATGAAACACCATGAAAGTATTCCTTAAAATTATGCCAACCAACCAAGCTAAAATAATAAAACACCAAGATAGAAAGCGATTAGCCAATAAACGTTTACGAGCGAATATACCTTAAGTTGTAAAACGTTTACTCACTTCTCTAAACCCTAAAAGACTACTCGACTACAAAATTACAAATGCCAAAATTTAATTTTAAATAGATAAATTGTAAAATTAATTAAATTAACTATTGTGTTTCATTGATGTTCGGATTAGAAACCATTTAATTGATGGGGTGCCAGTGGGCTTCAACATGCCTAAATTATAAATAAATGAAAATATAATTCAAGTAACAGTGCCTCAACATGAGATGGGTGCCTTATTTCTAAATAAGATGGATGCCTATTTCAATATATGAGAATTTTTTTGATAATTCATACGCATGTGAGTGGGTGCCTTGCCCCCTTAACCCTCAAGTATATCTGCCCTTAAGTGGTAATTGGGTTTTGTTAACTAAGCTTGATGTATTGAAACTTAAAATGAGTATGGACTTAATAGTAAACGGGTTTAATTTAAACTAGAATTATCCTACAAAGTTTTTTAACGGAGTTATCATCCAAACTAATTTATTTATATTTGTTAATTATTTTATGGAGGTCGGTTTTAAAATTATTATATCAGTCTTAAAATTTCTTGAGGTCTGTGTCAACATTTCTTTGGGGTTGGCTCAAAGTTTTATAGGGGTAGGCGTCAAATTTTCATGGAGTCGATCATGATTTGATTTCTATATATAGCATTAGAGCATTCACAGTAGGTGCCCATTTTGATATGAGTGTGTGCCCTATACTATGAGGGATAGTTATAAGTGGTGTGAATGAAAGATAGAAAAAATATATGGGGATTGTATCGTGATTTCCCATATTTAGAGAAACACGGTACAACCCCTATAAATTTTTTAATATTTTAAAAATGGTTGTTAGTATAGAGGTGAGAGAAAATGTAACAATAAATATATAAAATAACTAAAAAAGAGAGTAAAAAATTGTTTTAATGTAAATATATAGATGGAGATGTGGATGCTAGTTTAGAAGCGGGCGACCCTCACCCCGAACATTGGGTCCGCCTATGTATGAATATTATTATTTAAATGGACATTATAAAAATTACTTAAGCCTTTATTGTACTTTGTTTTATTCCTGTATGCAGTTATCAATAAAATAAATTGATAGATGCCTCTATATATACTTAAAATGTTTGAATTTTTCTTATTAATATTTCTGGTTGGGCCTTCCAGACCTACTTACAACATTCAGCTGAGAGTACAAGCTTAGAAAGATTACCTTGGTCTTTTCATAATTTAATTGAAATAGACATAAAAGATGATTGGAGGACTGGATGCCTTATTCTCTCCAATGAGCTGCTACAACTGCAAAAGCTGGAAAAGATTCAACTACTCAAGTGTCGTAAGTTAGAGGAGATATTTGAAGTAGAAGCAATGGAAGGGACAAAACAAACTCATGTTGTTGAAATTCCAAACCTAACACAACTAAAGTTAGATTATCTATATGATCTCAAGTATATATGAAGAGCAATCATGGAGGGAGGACAGTATCATTGTTGTTTCCAAACCTAACAACACACTCTTATTCATGATTGTAATCGGTTAAAACATGCATTTACTAGTTCCATGGTTGGTAGTCTCGTTCAACTCCAACAACTACATATAAGTTACTGCCAAAGCATGGAGGTAATTGTGAAGGAAGAGGAGGAGGAAGAGGAAAACAAAAAAGAGAGAAAAAACAAGAAGGAGGAGGATGAAGAAAAAGAATCAAAATCAACATTTGAACGTGACGCCAAAGTACCGAAGGAGATTTTGCCATTACCTTGTCTGAAGTCCGTGAAGCTTGAGCGCCTTCACAATCTCATGGGATTTTGTTTAGGGAAGGATGATTTTTCTTGCCCATCATTACATTCTTTGGAAATCAAAGAATGTCCACGAATAACAACTTTCACCAAGGGACGTTTTGCTACTCCAGCACTAAACTTAATTGATACAAGTTTTGGGAAGTGTTGCCTTAAGGAAGATCTCAACTTCTTCATACAAACCAAGCAACGCGAGGTAAGTAGCTAGATGCTCGTTCCATATTTTCTTAAATACACTTGCAATGTTTGGTTTTTTTTGAAATCTCTAATCATTCTTTAAACTTTCACACATTTGGCTAATATCTTGCCACAGGGCTTTGAATTCTAGAAGACAAATGGAATGTTGAAACATATTAAAATGTGGATTTTCTCTCAATATCATTAATTAAGGTTTGAAGTTCAAGTGGGTTTTCTGTAATGGAATTAATTAAGATTTGAAGTTCAAGTGGGTTTTCTGTAATAATTCTTGTTTACAACTTCTAATATATATTTTCTGTGAACGTGAAGATTGTATTCATAAATCATGCTAGCATGACATAGCAGCTTAGGACACTCTAGATTATATCATGTTTTATCTGATAAGCGATCTTTTTACGAATATTGATTCGTATGTCAATAGTTTTTTAGTACTGTTTATGTAATAAAACATATTTTGAAACCTCTGTATTTTGCATACTTGTTAAAAGCGCAATACGCATACTAGGCGATTTTGTGGGACTTCAGCCTAGGCGAGAAGCGCAAAGAAGTGCGACACTAAGAAAAAAAAGAAAGCCCTCTAAAATAACAATCTAAAATTTTATATTAATGAAAATTAAAACTTCTTTCAAATAAAAAAATGTTCAATACTATAATCTTCAACATAAAATACTAAAATCATCTTAGATACAAAAAAACTCCAAAAACAAATGTTCGTATTTGAAAACAAGTAGTTTGTAAATTCATAAATAGTAAAACTAGAATAACCAAAGTTCATCGTTATTCAAAGTCATCAGCTGTGACAATCTCGCTGGCCGAAGTTCGCCCGCTCCACTTGCCTCTCCTGCAACTTTCCATGTCAAATGCACCGTCATAAAAAACGCACTCATCATCCATCATCCTATTTAACCACACGTTGCTATCGTCGATTTCATTCAAGTAAATTAGATCATAGGTAACATTTGAATCATGTCAATTCTTAAGCATCTTATTGTACTTAACGTACACAAGATCATGCAATATTTGGTGTTCTAGTCGGTTTTTCTTTGAATGAATCCGTTAAATGAAAAATATTAGACAGTAAAAGTGAAAATTCATCTTTCACCTCTTGTGGACACTTTGAACAAGCTTTAGCATTTCTGTTACCTCCTATTTCATGCATCATAGCTCTAAAAATCCCACGTCTAGTAACCTTTTGACAGAATTTGCAAGTAACTGAATGAAATTATACTTCCGTCCCATATCAATTTTTCACTGTTAGAGGGTCCACATCAGATTGAGATTGAAGCCACGAACTATACATAATAAAATCTAATATGAATCAAAACTTTAAATCAAGTAAAAATTTGAATATTGACTAGTCTTCTTGATCAACAATGAACCAAAACAGGAATTTAACATACCAAAAATTGAATACAAACTATGGTTCCGGAACATATTAAAGGTTTTAATATTGATTAGTCTTCTTGATCAACATTGAATAAAAACTATGGTTCCAGGAACATATATATTACAACAGAAACATTAAAAGTTTTAATATTGATTAGTCTTCTTGATCAACAGTGAACCAAAAGAATCAAAACAGGAACATAATTACAGTGAGACAAAAACAATTCAACTGTGAATGTTAATTTAAAACAGTGAACGAAAACATAAATAAATTATGATAGACTAGTCTTCTTGATAAAAAGACATTGAAACAGTTAAGTATAGCGGTTATACTTTTGTGGAACAGAAATAGTGTAACAGTAAATAAATAAATTTATGGAGAAACAGTGAATCAGTAAAAATGTGGAGAAACAGTGAAACAGTAAAAATACGGAGAAACAGTGAAACAGTAAAAATATGGAGAAACAGTGAATCAAACAGTTCAACTGTGAATAAAACTTGATCAAAAGGAAGAATAGTACTTACCTGTATGGGTCAGAGAAGACTAGTTTTCTTGATCGATTACAACACCAGGGAAGAAGGGTGGATCGAGTAATAGCAGCGAGGACGACTTTTAACAGGGATTTTGACCGCTATTGAACAATTAATAAAAAAATATATTTTTTACCATTTATAGTAATGAATGTTTTTTACATGAATTTATTGCTTTTATAGAAGAGGCGTAGTATTTGGGACTGGATTTTTGGTCGCCTAGTCCCTCTAGGGAGGCTTTTGACAAGTATGGTATTTTACACTAATTAAACATACCACTTATTTATAAGGTTATTCAAAAAGCTCGCTCAAAACTCTACCGAAAAAGTCTCAAAAATGAAGGTTTGCGACCCGAAATCAAAACACGTGTAAACCCACGAATTCAAAAGATTATCTACTTTTGAACTCACAATATGGATAATGAAAAAGAAGAAATCTATGGAAGTTTTACAGAACTCTCGAGTACTTTATTTCATAATAGATCAAATATAAATAGCATACATATATCTCCACGTGCAGCAAAATAAATGGAAATAATCAACTACTTCCTAAAGACCCTAACAACCTAGCTAGACTTAAAGACTTAAATATGTGGACTAATTCCTAATGTGCGTGTACATGTGTACCAACACACATGATAAATTTATTTCTTGACCCGACCCGATACTTGACTATAGGACCCGCATCCCGTTTACTCGTCAAGATTAAATCCAACAAAAAGAACCTGATCAAATCGAGTCGTTTGTAAATGAGCCGAGCCCAAGCCAAGGTACGCTCGGTTCGTCGGCGAACTTGTTTGACTCATTTAAATTTTATATACACATATGAACCCGAAACTATGACATACTTTCTAAGTTTAAATTTTATTGTCCTATAATATTCAAATAACCCATATAAACTCATTTGCACTTTTACTGTTTTAATCAATGTTTTTAAAACCGGACCGAACAGTAGACCGGACGCCTTACCAGTCCGTTGGTTGGACCGGTTCAACCGATCGGACCGTATATAAGAATCGGATAAAATTATAATTATTTTTTATAAATATATGTAAAAATTACAAAAAATATAAAATAATTATATAAAAAAACAGTTTCAACCAGTCCGGTTCTCGGTTCAACCGGTCCGACCGCCTATTCAACTTGTCTGACCACTGGTTCAACATTAAAACGGTTTTAAGCACTGAACCGGACCGGATTGGAGTCCTGTTCCCGGTCCAACCGGTCGGACCAGCCGGTCGGTCTGGTTTCAAAACCATGGTTTTAACCTGCATAACGGTGCATTGTTAATTATAAAACTTTGTATACATTGAGCTTGAATTGTAAATTTTTGTATGTTTAAAATATTATTTTTTTATTACTTTTATAGGGATGTTTGATTTCAATAATCCCAACTTTTATTTATTGGTCGAGATCAATACCACTTAGGAAATGTTTAAAGACACTTCCAACTATTGATACATGATGTCCCTAGTTTATGTACTTAAATATAAATGTCTTTCATTTCTTACACCTATCTAATGTAAGTGCTTAATGATATATGATATGTGTTTTGATGTTTATTTGTCTTGATTATATCATATTCTTAATTATATATAGGTTTGAGGTTGTTGTACATAGTTCTGAGACAATTATGATTCAGAACTGTGTTCAACTTAGTCAGGTGGGTTATTCATGCTAATGGACCATACTTATGGACCAGACGCACGAATGGATCATACTTATGGACCAATCGCACGACTGAACCAGGTGACTGGATCAGTCGTATGACTGAGACATAAGATTGACTCAGTCGCACGACTGAACCTACAGTCGTGCGTATGAATCAAGCGCAGACCCAGTCGCACGACCGAACCATGCTAATGGCTCAGTCGTACGACTGAATACTAAAACCCTATAAATACCACATAATTCGTGGAAAAATGTAACACTTCGAATATT